>CM064543.1:2743240-3010876 GCA_032716605.1 Paralithodes platypus
GTAGAATAAAGGGTCCCCTGCCGAAGGATACAAAGTCAAGAAATAGAGAAAAATTTGAGTGCGTTTAGTGTTGCAAAGGCGAAGCTTGTGTTAAGTTGATGATCCTGTGGCTGTGAATTTTGGAAATGAGTCTTTGGAGCTGGTGTGAACAAGTGTTTGTTTTACCTAGGATGTCCCATCTCTGCCGGTGGTGGGGCACGAGGCTTGCCACTGTTGCTAGAATTAGGTGTGGCTGGGGGAGGAAGGAGTTCAGAGAATTGAAGTGCCAATCTCTGACCATGAAAAGAATGGCCTCTCCCCCTGAAGGGAAAAGGTGTAGTATGCCTCAGTGTTGGTAGAAGTGCAATGCCCGTATGCCTCAGAAACATGGGCCGTTAAAAGTAGATAGAGGAATGTCCACAGAATGGAGCGTCGTAATGAGGATGAGAATGGTGAGATGGAGTTGTGGGGGCTTGTGTGGGCCACAGTCCGGCTCACAGGATAGAATAACAAATGTTTGAGATCCTGAGGACGGACGTTTAGGTACTTTATTACAAGAAGTATTAGCGAGGTGAATGCGTACAAGTTGAGACTGTGGAGATGGTAAATTGGGACATGTGGAGGGAGATTAATGACGGAGGGGGAGAATGGCCGTTATGAACCAAAATTTGCCCGGTGACCCAAAAATGCAGGTCTGTGACGATTTTCCCAATTTGTGGGGGGTAGGGAGCTGCACCACAAGGGTGGACTAGCGAGGAAGACCCTGGGATCGGACTATACGCGCCCGAGTCTCAAAACCAAGAACTTGGAACAAGGAGTGAACATCAGCCCTTAACAGGGTGTGCCTGGAACGCCGCCATTAGGACCAATAGACTGAAGAAACGGTGCCAACTTATGAGTGTGGAACACTCAGTTCTTTAAAATTATTTTTTAATGTATGGATGTATGTTATGTTATGACTTACTATCGTACCGTAGTGTCGGATATAGTACTTTTTTTTTGTTTGTAACCTTTGTGAGGGTGTGTGTGGTTTTTTTAGATACTCCTAGCTACCCCCTGTTAGCGATAGTATATATATTAAAATGTAAAACTTGCAAACTTAACAAACCAAAACTTGGCAAAGTATACGTGTGTTCTTTTTTAGATTAATTAAGGGGTGCTCTTGTTAGTGATAAGGCAAGTCGCCCCTAGTGTTGTTTTTCTTTATCCTAGCCCAATATTAGTTCACTTATTTATTAGTCATGAGGCTTCTTTTAGGGTGAACTGGAGCCCTGTTGCTCAGTCCCTTCAGGGTGTGCAAACAAGTATGCTTCGGGCTAGTACCCATTGGATTTTCTCACTTAGTTGAGGGGATCCGGCACGGAGCCATTCTACTCTGCAATCGTATCATCATGTGTTCTACAGGTAGCGGGGTCGATGCTGGATCGCAGGTAAGAGCCATTGACGAAATCATCACCGCTCCCATCTAGTTGGCCTCATTAGGTGTATGTGTGCGATTAGTTTGCTTGGGAACCAGATTAACTTGCTCATGTAGTGATGTACACCCTATGTGGTGGATTGTGTTCTTTTATTTATAAATAATTAATTTACTTAAGCGTTGTTTCCACATAGCGATTTTGATTCGTTTTGTCTTTTTGCTGTGTTCGTATACGTTTTGGTTTTTTATTTTGCAAGTTTTACATTATAATATATATACTGTATAACCGGTTAAAGGTGAAGTACAGGGATGAACGAAAAAACTAAGATTAATGCAGGGTCATAACTTGGCATGAATATACTGTAATATGTATATGGGCAATATCGATATAATTCCATTAAACTCCAGAACAAAATACTAATATATATAGTCGTTGGTGACGAATTGGCATTTTCAGCCAGCTGGAATGACTCCATTGTGTAGAGACGCCGTTTGTAAACAACATATGCGGTCCTGAACAGTGAGGTCTGTTTTTCGTAATTAATATCTTGCAATTCAATACTCAAGCTCTGCAAAAGATCGACCAACTTCCTGATGATGTGGTGCACATCAATAAATAATCCCAGCTCGCCAGCAATTAACATACATGCAGTGTTTATGCATGTTTAGCCTGGTCCAGAGTTGAGGGAACTCTATTTTGTAATGATAATACTGTATAGTTTTCTGTTCAATTTATATATCGCGGTCCCTTGACCAGACAGTGGTGAAGCCAAATGTTGAGCTGTAACATGCATACAAATTATAAGAGCTCAAATAACAAAAAATCACAGATTCTCCCATGTCGAGAGTTCCCGCCATTGGCTACAGTTACGTCATGGTAACACGCCAGTTCGCACCACATAAAATAACTTGGATAACTGCCTTCGTGGTGCAATGTATAAGGTGTTGATATTCGGTGTGAGCGTCCTGGGTTTGAAAATCCACGGACTGCCACATGTGTTTGTAATATTTCATTAATCGATTTTAGGAGTAGAGTTGGTTGTTGGAAGGAACATAATAATAAGTACCAATGTTTAGGAGTATAGTTGGTTGTTGGAAGGAACATAATAATAAGTACCAATGTTTAGGAGTATAGTTGGTTGTTGGAAGGAACATAATAATAAGCTATATTTCTATATTGTTTAAAACAATTGATGAAAGTTCTTCAGTATCATGTACCTAAAACCAAGCAGATCCCAATGGACCATTGTAGTTTGAATAGGTTTCATCCCTGGAATTCACCTTTAAGGGGTGTTATCACTGATTAGTGATTGTTCATGATGTATAACCATGCCATGTATGTACACATTGTTCATCCCTATATATATACTGAAGGGTCACCCTTCCGGCGGGATTTTTTTTATTGTTCAGTGCGACTGAACATTAAACAACAACGTGTCTCAGGGTGTTCTGTGGGTTCACCCGCAGATAATTATAGAGTTTATTAGTTATAACTAATATGGTTATATGGGAGAAGGGGAGTGCACCCGATGACTGGAAGACTGGCATAATAGTCCCCCTATATAAGGGCAAAGGGGAAAGAGGAGTGTGTGGTAACCACCGAGGAATATGTCTTCTAAGCGTAGTAGGGAAGGTATACAGTAGGGTAGTGATTGAGAGAGTGAGAGTGAGAACGGAGAAATGGATAGGCGACGAGCAGGGAGGTTTTAGGAAGGGAAGAGGATGTGTAGATCAGATTTTTACCCTGAATTGTGTTGTGGAGAAGTATCTGGAGAAGAAACAAAAGGTGTATGTTGCCTTTATGGACTTGGAGAAGGCCTATGACAGAGTGGATAGAGAAGGTTTGTGGAAAGTACTTAGAATATACGGAGTAGAGGGCAAGTTGCTGAAAGCAGTGAAGAGCATGTATGAGGGTGCAAAGGCGGCAGTACGTGTGGAGAGTGAGCAGAGCGAGTTCTTTGACCTGAATGTTGGTTTGAAACAGGGTGTGTGATGTCCCCGTGGTTGTTTACTGTATATATGGATGGAGTTATGAAAGAAATACTATCAAGAGCAGTGGATGTTGGTGTATCGCTGAAAAGGGAGGGAATTGAGTGGAAGCTACCTATACTGCTGTTTGCGGATGATACAGTTCTGATGAGTGATAATGAATGGGAGTTGCAGGGTCTGGTAAATGAGTTTGGAACAGTGTACGAAAAACGGAATTTGAAGGTAAATACGGGGAACAGCAAGGTTATGGTCTTCGAAAGGGGTGAAGTCACAGAGTGTGAGGTGAAGCTGAACGGTCAGGCTATGGAGATCGTCAACTCTTTTAAGTATCTGGGCAGTGTGTTGAGTAAAGATGGGACTATGGATGAAGAGGTGCGGGAGAGGGTACAACAGGGGAAGAGGGTTGTAGGAACGCTAAAAGCAGTAACAAGAAATAGGGTGGTCAGTATGGAAGTGAAGAAGTCCTTGCATGACAGTGTGGTAATCCCGACACTGACTTACGGAAGCGAAGCATGGACGTTGGTTGAGAGACTCAGACCAAGAGTGAGAGCAGTGGAAATGAATTACTTAAGGAGTGCGTGCGGAGTTACATGGAGGGATAGACAGACTAATGAGGAAGTAAGAAGGAGGTGTGGTGTGGAGGTAGATGTGCTGGAAAGTGTGAAAAGGAACAACTTGAGATGGTTCGGCCGTATGGAAAGCGAGAGAATGACTAAGAGGGTGTACGAGAGCGAGGTGGAGGGACAGAGGGGGAGAGGTAGACCGAATATGAGGTGGAAGGATGGAGTGAGGAACTACATGAACGAAGGCGGTGCTGGTTGGGGGGAGGGGCGTCGACTGACTGGGGACAGAGGTGCATGGGGGCGGTTCGTTCGTGGCCACCCCTTCGGGGATCACGGCGTCAGGCAATAGATAGATAGATAGATTAGTTATAACTATGTAAATTGTGTTGTAAATATGCTTAATGTGATTTTGGTATAATTACAGTACATTACAGTATAGGGAAAAGGCTCGCACCCTTATTTTTAATGTTTTTGTCTCCAGATTTCGAGACATGAGTGTTTTCATGGTTTTAGTTATATTTCCAACGTGGAATTAAAATGTAAAACTTGCAAAACAAACCAAAGCCAAATACAAGATTGGCTGAGGGGGGTCTGCAGTGGGTAAATATCCACTTCCCAAATTGACTAATTCCTTGAACATGACGATAGTGCATGGTTATATGTGTGATTAGTTTGCTTGGGAAACAGATTAACTTGCTCATGTAGTAATGTACACCCTATGTGGTGGATTGTATTCTTTTATTTATGAATTATTAGTTTGCTTAGGCGTTGTTTCCACATAGCGATTTTGATTAGTTGTTTTGTCTTTTTACTGTGTTCGTCCAAGTTTTGGTATGTTTATCCCCTTCGGGGATCACGGCGTCAGGCAATAGATAGATACATTATAATACTCCATAATGAAGAAGTTTGTAAACAGTGAGGATGTCTGAAGGAGCTCTGAGAGTGATTGGATATACATTAATACATTAATACCGGGTTTTATAAATGTGATCAAAATAATTCTCTCGGTGGATTATACACGAGTACAGTACTGTATAAGGATTCCATAGACCTGCATTGTCCCTAATAATTTATTTATATTAAGACCGAGAGCCTTTTCTAAATAAATAGACTGTGGAGAGAATGGATGAAAAAAAATTGGGTGAAAAGATGCAGGTCTGTGATTGTGGAGGGACCTGCACCAAGGGGTGGACCGAGGAAGACCTGGGATCGGACTATATGTGCCTATCTCTAATCCAAGAACTTGACAAGTGAAGCAGCCCTTAAACAGGGTTGCCTGAAACGCCGCCATTAGGACAAGAGACATAACTGGAGCACTCGGGTCTTAAAATGACATGTATCGTAGATTTGACATAAGAATGCAATACTGTAGAAACATTGAGAACATGAATATATACTATAAAAAATACATAATATTAATAGCACTGAATAACAATATGACATGGAAGAGTAGGGGAAGATAAAACAAATAATAAATAAATAAACAACATTAGCTACAATGAAGATTAGAAATAAGTTAAGACATGGTAAACAAATAAAATAATTATTAAAACTGTCACAGGAATAGAGTAATAACCTAGCTTATTGTTTAACAATTTTATGTTTTATTAATACCGGTAATTCTATTTTAGAAAGTTAGTAAGCTACAGTAGTATTAATTAGTATTTTAATCTATACATTTTTTATATTTTAATATTCAACTTGGGAAGGACCTTTACGTTTCTAAGGAAGATGATTGATGAATGTTTTTGTTACTGTAAAGATTGCTATAATTGTTTAACATATTTTACTGTCTTACTAAACAAATTAATGAATTTATTATGACATTATTATGCATTATTACTCTATTTTATTGTGACATTTTTATAATTGAGTACCGGTACTCACCAGGTAGTCAGGCACTGTTGCTGTCACTGTCAGATGCATACTCTTGCAGGTCGTCGTCAATATCAGAGGAGTCTAGAGTTGCTGTCCAAGGCTGGTGCAGCTGCTCTACTGAGGTCCCTCTGAACTTGAAAAAGTTCATCACAGTACTCCTTGTGCTCAGGTGGAATGTATGACAGCAGTTGTTGGACTTGCTCGAGTTTATCAGCTTGCAGCTTGATGGGAGCTTGGTACTTGGGGGTCAGTGCCACTCGTGACAGGTTAAAGGCTGACTGAGTATACTTGGCCTTACCTGGCATAAGCCTGACACTATGCAGAGGCCCCTCGTAGCCTAGAGACAACTGGTAGCCCTCCCGAAAGTGTAGATTGAAGCAGAATCGGCGACATTCGGAGAAGAGCAGTGGCTTTACTGGCTTACGGTGGGTGATGACACCTTGCAACAGGTCAAAGTTCAGGAATTCATTATTTGACATGGGAATTACCTTGTTACCTGTGTGGACTGCACATTCAATCAATTTCACATACTGATTGAAATCGTAGATGCTACCCTCCATCCGAAAGGACTTTTCAATATTACCGAATGCCCTATCACATGACATGTAGCTGTGCCCTGAGATGAGAAAGTAATGTACTTACTTACTCTAGTTGTATTGCGGGAGTGAGCATGCTCGTTATTTCCCGCCTCCTATATGTGTAGGTGTTATATGTATCGTTGGAATGGCTGTGGATGTGTGTGTAGTCTGTATTTTTAGCCAATTGGCGACATCGGAAACGAATGCTTAGGGTGGATCTGTATGGTACCATTCTCACTATAGACGGTACCGTCTCGCCCGAAGGCTTAGGTAGCCATCAGCTTAGGTGAACCATATGATACCCATCTCGTACCATTTTTGCCAACCCCAGATGGGACGTCACAACGTCGTCCACTTATTCCAGGTACCTATTTACAGCTAGGTGAACTGAGGCTAACACATGAAAGGAGACAAGCCCAATTTGTCTCCGCCCGGCCGGGGATTGAACCCCCGACCCCTCGTGTGTGAGACGAGAGCTCTACCTACTAGGCTACGGGCTGTGTACCACTTCCTGTATGCGGCGACTATTCAGTTTATGAATATGTGAGAGCATAATGTCAATGTTTTTGTTTTGTCCACCACTATTATCATTAAACAGTATTAATTTACTAAAATCACCATTGAGCAACACTTAGTTTTCAATCCACTCTTTAATGCAAGATGCCACGCCCGCCTGTTGGCTCGTCCCATACGTAGAACAAGTTTTCACCGGTCTTGAGGGAGATGCATAAGTTGTAAAGCCAGACTTTCCTCTTGTAGTATGCAACGTTTGTAGTGAGACGAGGTATTGGTTGAGTTTGCTGTAAATCCATGCAAATAACACTAGTATCTTCGTCAGTGTCCTTACCCAGAGTCTTCATTAGCGATTGTGCCTGCCGTGCCAATGCCAGGTGTTTGTCAAGTTGTGTTTGCAATGTAGCCCTCTCTTCTTCATTTTGTGCATGTTTTAGCTTTGTCTTCTTTACATCACAAGTCGAGCAAATGTCAGTATTGGGTGGTGAGAAGGAGAGTTCTTTACTCTTGAAGACATGTCTGTAGAAACTTAACTTTACTTTCTTATCGTTAGGATAATTTTCTGACATCCAGGCGGTATAAAGGTGGTACATCCGGGCCACACTCAATGCTGTATCCAGGTAACGCAGCTTTGGAGATTTCGCCCTGCTATAATGGCTTGTCACGCTGGGTTTTGGTTTGTTTATCTTGAAAGTTTTACATTATAATAATAGTCGGTAGAATAATAAAAGACTGTTGATTTGTGTTGTACAGTGCTTTGATTTTATTTGTCTAGTTTATCATGAATGATAGGCGAGTACAGTACAGTAGTTTTCTATATTACCACTACCATTGTTAATCATTCCATAGTTGTACTGTAATTTATGGTTGTAATATACTAGTTTTTGCCTATGTACACTCAGACATAAATTGTGGCCTAAGCTAACCCTGATTTTCTATTTAATTCTATATTAGTATATGCATTTCATTGGTTCATTCAAGCAGTTAGAGGATTTACAAAAGACCATGACTTATGTCGTAGAGTGTAAAGTCAGATTACAGTACAGATTAACTTGCTCATGTAGTAATGTACGGTCGCGCTAATAAGTCATGTCCCAGCTGTCATTACGTTTGGCTTGCTCTGTGCTGTATTAATGTCGGTCAGATGTTGAATAGGGTAGGTAAGTGTAGGAACATGTTTGTATATTTCACTCGATATGAAGAAATGAAGCTTAGATATTGCCGATACCAATTATTGATCAAAACATACTTGGTGCCAAGACATTACTTATTAGCGCGACTGTACACCCTATGTGGTGGATTGTGTTCAATTATTTTACTTAAGCGTTGTTTACACAGCGATTTTTATTAGTTATTCTGTCTTTTTACTGTGTTTGTATAAATTTTGATTTGTTTATTTTGCAAGTTTTACATTTTAATAGTGATGCAACATTTTGATCCACATATACAGTATACTGTATAGTAACTTGTTCTTACTAGATATTGTTCACTGTAGCACTGTTATAATGGGGTGTTCAAGTATTACGGAGCAGGATTGTACCTAAACTCATAAGGGTACAGTACCTAATTAACACTTAAAACTTGCAAACTAAATTTGTATCCAGGTATCTTGTGCTTACAATTAATTGACAGTAATGGTTGTTGTTGTTGTTGTTTCCCAAGCTGCCTGGCCAAACAGCCCCAAGGCCCCGAGCAGGCCAAGGCCATAACCGTGCGCCCCCACAGAACCCTCGCTGCCGACCACAATAAAGCCTGGGTGACCGAAGCCACTCCATGGCGGGGAGCTGAGGAGGGTGCGGAAACGCCCAGGAAACCAAAGCCCCACCCAGGGCCCTGTGCCCCTCAGCAATTATGAAGAGAAAGTTGAGGGGCAAAGGAAAAAATGGGACGCTTTGGCTTCCAATCTAGGTAGACTGGGAGGTCAATCCACGGAAAAGACGCCGTCACTTGAGATCTAGAAAATATAAAAGAAAAGGAACAGTCAGAGTAAGCCATGGGTATGGCAGAGATCGCTCAGTTCTCACTCTGATAAACCAGCCCATCACTAGTTAATAAAAGTGTCCACCCGGAGTATTGAACCGGGTGTTGAGCTATGCTTGGGCGACGCACTAACAGTCTACCCGTTAACAATAATGGTTTTCGTGCATAGTTTATAAGAGGTCCTTTAGTGATCATTTACCGGTAGTGCATTTTATGGTTTAGCATTGAAATAGTTTGTATATTTGAGCTGTTTTTATTGCCAGAATTTGCATAGCAGTTATAAATCATAATGTTCTTCCTACATAAAAGCATATCGCAGTTGTGCTAGTCACTCAATTCATTAGATTGAAGTTAGTTATTAAGTTATATGATGATCATGCAAGTTTTCATTAGACACACATTCTTGCTGTATTTCACTTATGAGTGATATAATTATGAACTCCAGTGCCTAAAGTTAAGAAACATTTATTTCTTGCTATTAGAAGTTCTTTAGCCTTTATCAAGTCATCCCAGTTTTGTTTATATTTTGCAAGTGTAATTGGTTAATTTGCAGTCTTTATTACTTGGCTTGGTTGCATATGGTTTTAGAGCAGTGATCCTTATTATGATTGGTACTTCTGTTCTCAATGATAGCAATTTTGAGGAGTTATTTTGTCTTTTTACTGTGTTCGTATAAGTTTGGGTTTGTCTATTTTGAAAGAGTTACATTATAATAGGTATATTTAAAGTCCATACCAGGATATTCTTGTTTTCCATTGAATCGGTTTTATTCCATGTTTATACTGTGTTGTCATGTGTCCAGTCCAGTTTATTTAGGGTTATTTATTTATTAAGGTTTACTGTATTGTATTTTCAGAATTTATCGTAGCATAGGCTTACATATTGTAAACATTAATATTTGGTTTAGTAATGTTGTTGCTGTTGTTGTTCCCTAAGCTGCCTGGCCGAACAGCCCCGAGTCCCTGAGGAAGGCCATGGCCACGATTGGGCTTTCCCACAGAGCTCTCATTGAGTGTAGATTGTGTTGTTGGTGTAAGTGGTTGTGTGAAATGCAGTCTTCTATGATGTGTTAATGGTATGGGGTGCTGTGTTACATCCCGGGCAGGTGTCGACAATGGAGTCATCCAGTCTCTTATGATAGCTCAGTTGAGCTGGATGGTGTCCGCATCTCAGCTCTGTCCTCGCGAGGAAGGGAGGATTCGGAAGGATGGATTTCGGGAGGTCGTGCTTGCAGCTGAGTGTTGTCTGTGAGTGAGTGGATGGATCGGAGAGAGATATGAGTATGGATGTGCTTCTGGAAGTTGGTTCGGGGTGGGCAGGGAGGGAGAGAGGACAGTAATTGTGTGTGATACCGTGTGATACCGTGTGCTGGGTGTTGTTTTGATATTTCTTGGTGTCTGTGGGTATGTTGCCATGTAGTTTAGTGGGTGGTCCTGGTTCGTGGAGGCTGCTGCCAGGAATTGAGTGCCTCTCATGTCCAGATGGTCTTTGACTTTGAGGATTTTGGTTTCTTGATGTAGGTGATCTGTGGGTGCAGTAGCTGTGCAGCCTGTAATGATCTTCAGGGCTTTGTTTTGAATAGTCTGTAAAGTCTTATGATGTGTTTCAGCTAGGTTAGAAGCCCAGGCTGGGCTTGTGTATTCCATCACTGATCTTATGTATTGTTTATATACTGTGGTGGTAGTTTCTTTGTTGTGTCCAAATTTTGTGTGAGCAAGTGACCTGAGGGCGTTAAGTCTGGGTGTCAGTTTCTTTTTAATGTTTGTGGTGTGCTGTTTGAATGTCATATGAGTATCATATGTTACTCCTAGGATTTTGGGTGTGTGTGTATGTGTTAGGGGTGTGTTGTTTATGGTGAGTTGAGGGATGTATTCGTGTTCTCCTGTCCAGCTTGTGAGCAGGGTTGCGGTGGATTTGGCTGGGGCTAGATTAAGTCTGTTTGTAGTGCACCAGCCATGTAGTGTGTTGAGATAGGGTTGAAGGAGATCTGTTGCTCTTTTTGGGTCATGGTGTGTGCATATGAGTGTTATGTCATCTGCATAGGAGGCTAAGTTTATTTGGGGCGTATTGGGTGTAGTTATATCGTGCATGTACAGATTGAAGAGTGTGGGCGATAGAACAGATCCTTGTGGGACTCCGTTTGGAAAGTTTCTGATTCTAGATGACTGACCGGCAAAAGATACGTGTGCACATCTGCCTGCTAGGAAGTTGGCCAGCCACCTTTTTTTGTTGTTGTGCATGTTTGTGTTGTAGATTTTGTTTGTTAGGTTGTGGCGGGGGATGGCATCGAAGGCTTTACTAATGTCGAGTGTGGCTAGTAGTGAGTGTGGTGGTCTAGCCGAGTTGATGCCATCAAAAGCTCTTTGTGTAAGGTCTGTAAGAAGGGTGTTTGTGGAGTGCAGTGGCCTAAAGCCATGTTGTGTTGGAGCTAGGGGTAGGTCGGGTGTAATTAGTTGTAATACTAGGCGTTCCATGACTTTGGAGGGGGGGCAGAGGAGTGTGATGGGGCGCTGCGAGGAAGGTAGCGTGGGGTCTTTGTTGGGTTTGGGGAATGTGGTGATGATACCATGCTTCCAAATGTCTGGTATTGTGTTGTGTGAACTGTAGTTTGATATGTTAGTGAGTGCTTGTATGCCTTGTGGTCCCAGGTGTATGTTGCTTATGTTGTCTAGGCCACAAGCGGGTGAGTGCTTGAGATTGTTGATATGCTTTGTCTGGTGATTGGTGTGTGGGGAATTGTCTCTTACGTCGGATGACACGTCAGTCGTCTTTGCGAGGTTTTAAGTGGCTGACATGTGAGAAGTGATTGATGAGAGTGTTTGCTTGTTGTTTACATGAAGGAGTAGAGTCTGTTGTTGTGATTGCAGCATGTGATTGTGTTGTGTTGTGTTGCTGTTTAGTAGAGTTTTTTGTCGTTTGTTTTGTGGTCAAGTGTTTGTAGGAAGTTATTCCAATTTAGTTTCTGTTGTTCTTGTATTTTGTTGTTAGTTTGGGTGTTGAGTGCTTGGATTTGTTGTGTGATGTCTTGTGTGTGGGGTGCTAGGGTGTTTCAGTATGTCGCGTTGTCTGATGAGGTTTTGAATTTCTGGTGTGAAGTGTGTCTTTTTCTGTTACCTCTTGGAATGTGTTTCTTGTCAGCGTTTTGGATAGTTTTTATTGAGTATGTGTACAGCATTGTTGATGTTAGTGATGGGTGTACTGTTTAGAGTTGTGAAGTGTTGTTCCGTCTCATTTGTGAATGCTTCCCAGTTAGCTCTTTTATAATTGGTGTATGTGTGTTTGTGGCTAGCTGGTGTGAGTCTGGTTTTGGTGGGGATAATGACCGGGACACCGGTGGTCAAAGCCTAAGGTTCTGACCACCCTCCAGGATGTTGTGGGGGCGAGTTCTGGGGAGCAAAAGGTGATGTCTGGAGATGATGGGTTATAGAGGGCTTGGTGAGGAATATGGGTATGTTGATGGATGTCATTAAGGATGATGAGGTTATCAGTTTGATTTTGTAGTACCAGCCCTCTGTCAGTGTCGGGGTTGTCGACAAACCAGGCCGACATCTTGGCGTTGAAGTCACCACCCAGGATGATGTGTGGGGTGTTTGTGTTGTAAGTGTGGTCTGTATTCATTTGGTACTGTAGGGGATGTTTGGGGAGGGATGTATGTGTTTATGATGGTTATGTTGGATTTGTTGCCAGTGCGTATTTTAATTGATTGTATTTCTGTTGTGTTATCATTTGGGGGGAGGAGGGATTTAGTTTGTACACTGGTAACTATGCATGATATTTCTTTGTGTACCAGGGTGATGTCCACCGCCGCCGCCGCCGGCCCGGTCTTGTCTGATGGTGGTGAAATCGTGAAATGTAGGTGTTTTTGTGTTGTGCGGAGTTTTGTTTCTTGTTGTTGTTGTTCCCTAAGCTGCCTGGCCGAACAGCCCCGAGTCCCTGAGGAAGGCCATGGCCACAATCGGGCTTTCCCACAGAGCTCTCATTGAGTGTAGATTGTGTTGTTGTCATAAGTGGTTGTGTGAAATGCAGTCTTCTATGATGTGTTTAATGATATGGGGTGCTGAGTTACATCCCGGGCAGGAGTCGACAACGGAGTCATCCAGTCTCTTCTGATAGCTCAGGAGATCTGGATGGTGTCCGCATCTCAGCCTGGCCAGGTGGACTCTGTCCTCGTGAGGAAGGGAGGATTCGGAAGGATGGATTTCGGGAGGTCGTGCATGCATCTGCGTGTTGTCTGTGAGTGAGTGGATGGATCGGTGAGAGATATGAGTATGGATGTGCTTCTGGAAGTTGGTTCGGGGTGGGCAGGGAGGGAGAGAGGACAATAATTGTGTGTGATACTGTGTGCTGGGTGTTGTTTTGATATTTCTTGGTGTCTGTGGGTGTGTTGCCATGTAGTTTAGTGGGTGGTCTTGGTTCGTGGAGGCTGCTGCCAGGAATTGAGTGCCTCTCATGTCCAGATGGTCTTTGACTTTGAGGATTTTGGTTTCTTGATGTAGGTGATCTGTGGGTGCAGTAGCTGTGCAGCCTGTAATGATCTTCAGGGCTTTGTTTTGAATAGTCTGTAAGGTCTTATGATGTGTTTCAGCTAGGTTAGAAGCCCAGGCAGGGCTTGCGTATTCCATCACTTATCTTATGTATTGTTTATATACTGTGGTGGTAGTTTCTTTGTTGTGTCCAAATTTTGTGTGAGCAAGTGACCTGAGGGCGTTAAGGCTGGGTGTCAGTTTCTGTTTAATGTTTGTGGTGAGCTGTTTGAATGTCATATGAGTATCATATGTTACTCCTAGGATTTTGGGTGTGTGTGTATGTGTTGTTTATGGTGAGTTGAGGGAAGTATTCGTGTTCTCCTGTCCAACTTGTGAGCAGGGTTGCGGTGGATTTGGCTGGGGCTAGATTAAGTCTGTTTGTAGTGCACCAGCCATGTAGTGTGTTGAGATAGGGTTGAAGGAGATCTGTTGCTCTTTTTGGGTCGTGGTGTGTGCATGTGAGTGTTATGTCATCTGCATAGGAGGCTAAGTTTATTTGGGGCGTATTGGGTGTAGTTATATCGTGCTTGTACAGATTGAAGAGTGCGGGCGATAGGACTGATCCTTGTGTTTCTTGTAAGATGGCAATGTGTATGTTATGTTGTTTGATGAAGTGCGAGAGTTCGTGTTTCTTTGTGTTGATGCCATCTATGTTCAATTGGAGAATGTTAATGTCATGTGCACGATGTATGTTGGGTACTGCTGCACGAGGATGGGGTGGGGGTGGTTTAGTAATTATATAGTAATGTTTTTCTTAAGAGTTGAACAATCATGCAAGTTATATCAAAGTTCTATCATTTGTATACATTGTATGTGAAGTAAGTAATATTAAGGGGTTTATTATTTAAAATCATAAGTTTGCATAGTATATTTTATTTGACAGAAGTAACGATAAGTTGAAAGTGTGCAATGCTTGTTCATTACAATCACCATTGGTAACAAATAAGAGTACATGTACCAACACTACTGTATGTTCCTGACTAAAAATGGAAGTCAGTGATGCTATCATAAATGTATTATTATTGTAGTGATATAATAATTGTATAAAGTACTTAAGTTTGCTATTATGTTATCACTATTAAAGATTTTTGCATTGTTCTCTGGCAAAGATGATCATTGTGATTGAAGTAATTCAGTGATACTAATACTGAAACACTTCTGTGAAATAATTAAAGTCCATTGATTGTTGCTTGAAGACTTCAATCACCAATCAGTCATGATCTTGTAACTTGACATAAACATTTGAAGTAAATTGTGAGAAATAAAAATTAGAAATATCATAATTTTTTTATTGATCCAAATTTTCGATCTCCAGGGGCCTTAATTTTGGCGGGGCTTTATTTTGGCAGGATCTAATTTTGGTGGGGGCCTAAATTTGACAGGGCTTTATTTTGGTGGGGGCCTAAATTTGACAGGGCTTTATTTTGGTGGGGGATTAAATTTGGCAGGGCTTTATTTTGGTGGGGCCTAAATTTGGCGGGGGCCTAAATTTGGCGGAACTTTATTTTGGTGGGGCCGAAATTTGGCGGAGCTTTATTTTGGTGGGGGCCGAAATTTGGCAGGGCTTTATTTTGGTGGGGCCTAAATTTGGCGGGGCTTTATTTTGGTGGGGGCCTAAATTTGGCGGAACTTTATTTTGGTGGGGCCGAAATTTTGCGGAGCTTTATTTTGGTGGGGGGGCCTAAATTTGGCGGGGCTTTATTTTGGTGGGGCCGAAATTTGGTAGTTTTATTTTGGCTGGACCTAATTTTGGCAGAGTTTTATTTTGGTGGGGGCCTAAATTTGGCAGGGCTTTATATTGGCAGAGCCTAAATTTGGCGGGATCTTATTTTGGCAGGGCCTTAGTAATTTATTTGTTTCCACATAGCAATTTTGACTAGTTATTTTGCCTTTGTCCCAGTTTTGGTTTGCTTAGTTTGACATTTTAATTTATTGAAGACTTAATATGAATTACTACCACTGAAATCTGAGTTTACTTTACCCTAGACTTATATATGTTGCAAAAATATAGTTATATATTTTATTTAAAATTATAATAGGCTCCCATTTCTACAAATATTAATATATTTAAAAACTGATTCCGCCATTGGATTCAGCGCATCCTGAGGAATCCAAACATATCCCCACATGTCTAAATCTAATTTTTTTCCAAAAAAGTTTTTCTATTTTAACTTGTGACCATATCGTTGGAATCCTCTCTAAGCGGAGAGTTCCCAAAAATTAATTCAGGTGATTCCGACCTATTATAACACCACCAAACAAAAAACATTTTTGTCAAATTCCTTGTAAAGTATTGTACAATCTTAAAACAGCTCCCAAGGCCACAAAAATGGGCGGAATTAAAATTGGTTTGCGCCATTGAATTTTTTGCGTCGAGAAGAATCCGAATATACCGCTAAAAATATGAAAATAGAAAATGTTCGGTCAACGTCCAAAAAAAACCAAGGCCTTAGGATTTTGGCCAAAACAAAAAAAATTGAGTTAGGACACTATTCTGAATCCTCTCGACGCACTTAATCCAATGGCGCCAACCGATTTTAATTCTATCCATTTTTGCGGCCTTGAGAGCCGTTTTAAGATTGTACAATACTTTACAAGGAATTTGACAAAAATGTGGGAAAACAATGCGTGTTTTGGAAACGCGGTTTGGGTGGCACGCGGTACACCCCAAATATCCAAAATGTTGCTAACACGGTCAATACTTACACTGGTGCGGGGTCCAGCTGGGCGCCGAAACTTTACTCCCTACTTTCGTAGCTCATATCTCTGCAAATATATGGCCTAACCAAGTGTTTATGCCTACCAGAGGTAAATATGATGGTTCCCGTGCATTGGGTGAAGACTAGAACACTTCACATTGTGTAGTTAATGTGTGAGGTGAGAATAATTACCGAAACACACTTATGTTATTGTTTGGCTGTTGAGTGAGTGTGTGTTGTCATTGTGTGGAAAACTTGGCTAGGCTATCTCGGTCGCCGAATCTTTACTCACGACTTTCGTAATTTACCGATGCTCATATCTTTGCAAATAAATGGCCTAACCAAGTGTTTATGCATACCAGATGAAGATATGGTTGGGTGAAGACTAGAACACCCTACATTGTGTAGTTATTGTGTGAGGTGAGAACTATGATGGTGGGATTTCAGAGCTTCGATCGAAAAATGTCGGCTACTGCTGTGATTCTCTCCTTAGCCTAGCTGCCTAGCCTAAACGAAATATTTAATCAAGACTACCTTATTTTTACCAAAACTGACTGAAGTACACAATATTAGGTACCTGGCACCACTGGGTCTGAGTAAGCATGCCGTCATGCGTTTCTCTCTAACTGCAGATTCAAACCTAAGGAAAAAGAAGACACTTGGAAATTAAACTACCACAAAGCGAATCTAGAGAAGATGAGGAACCTGTTCAGACAGGAGGACTGGCATGGCATACTCAAACAAATCAGCAAGTGAAAAGTGACACATTTTTAAATATCTACAAGGTAGTCGAGGCATGTGTACCAACCTACAGGAATAGGCGGGTGCCCAACCCCGAAAGGGGTTGAAATAGGGGAGCTATCCCCCCGCCAAAGGCGGCTTTCTAGGGCCTTTCCTAGCTGATGCGGAGAGGATTGGGTTCTAGTCATGTGGTGATGGGCTGGTCTATCAGAGTGAGAACTGAGCGATCTCTGCCATACCCATAGCTTACTCTGACTGTTCCTTTTACTTATATATTTTCTAGATCTCAAGTGACGGCGTCTCTTCCGTGGATTGACCTCCCAATCTACCAAGATTGAAAGCCAAAGCGTCACATTTTTCCTTTGCCCCTCAACTTTCTCTTCATAATTGCTGAGGGGCACAGGGCCCTGGGTGGGGCTTTGGTTTCCCGGGCGTTTCCGCACCCTCCTTCATGGAGTGGCTTCGGTCACCCAGGCTTTATTGTGGTTGTCAGGGAGGGTTCTGTGGGGGCACTCGGTTATGGCCTTGGCCTTGCTCGGGGCCTTGGGGCTGTTCGGCCAGGCAGCTTGGGGAACAACAACAACAACAGATAATTTCAGTTATTTTAATCCTATCACACACATTTTCTGATATGTTTATCTTTAACAGCCATGCATGCAGGATACTATGAGTTCCTCAAATATAACTAGGCCTAGTCCCATATAGCCTACTGTATGAGTAGTGGCCTACGTGTCACATTTAAATATTAATGAAATACCGTAAAATGCCGCAACTTCGGACAGCACCCAAACTTCGGACATTTCACGAAAATATGTAATACTTCACGGTTATTGGAAGATGGTTTATTATATGCGAAAAATAAATATATGGGTAGTTTGGGTAATATTCAAAGACTATTGTGTATAACTACTATGGAACTAGCACGAAAATATATGGATTAAAAAAATTCTTGAATCCGATGAAAAAAAATTATGTTAATTGTAACCCTGCAAAACTTTGTCTGCCTAGGACAAACAAATGTGGTTGTATGATAGTGGTAAGTATGATATTCAGAGAAAAGTGTTGTCAGTAATACCCGATAAACGATTTTATTACTTATTCATGCATAATTTTGTAATTAATTTAATAATGACTTTCTATTTTTTTTTAGAAATGAATCCTAACTTCGGACAGGTAAAAAACTAACCTAAACTTCGGACATGCTAAAATGTTACGTAATGAACAGTGAATAAAACAAACTGCCTAAAACAGTGACAAATCCTTCTTACAAAACAAAGAGAAAGTCCAAAACAAAGAAAATATACGGCTAAGGTGTCCAAAGAGGCACTTGAAGGTGCCAAGAATGATGTGAACAATAAAGACTGGAGTGTGCGTCAAGCAGCGAAGAAATGGAAATTAGGCAAAAGTACATTACATGACTACCTCAAAAGAAATCACTGTAATCCAGTGGGGCGTCAGACGTGCTTATCTGAAGGTGAAGAAAATGTGCTATGTCAAAGAATACTGATATTGGCAGAGTGGGGGTTTTCCTTTGGATACACTGGATCTTAGGATGCTAGTGAAGGCTTACCTAGACAAAACGTGGAGAGAACACGTTTTATCAACAATCTGCCAGGCCTTAAATGGGCCCAAATGTTTCTCAAACGCCACAACAAACCCTCAGCAGACGTATGTCCCAAAACATAAAGACTGTACGAGCACAAGTGACAAGGGCCATATTAACCGAATTTCATAACAACCTAGAAAAGACCCTTGAAGGTGTACCTCCAGAGAATATAATAAATTATGACGAAACCAACCTCACAGACAATCCTGGTAAAAAACAAAATCATTGTAAGGAGGGGCACTAAGTACCCTGAAAGAGTCATGAATTCTACAAAGTCATCAATATCTATTATGTTCTCTGGAACTGCATCAGGGGAATTTTTGCCTCCGTATGTAGTCTACAAGGCACTTCATTTACATGATACGTGGACTGAAGGGGGACCCCCAGGATGCAGATACAATAGGTCTCCCAGTGGATGGTTTGATTCGTGTTCGTTTGAGGACTGTTCTTCAAAATTCCCCTACCTTATGCCAAAAACAGAACAGGTAGAGTTGTAATGTTAGGTGATAACCTTGCGAGCCATGTATCTCCAAGTGTTATTGAAGCTTGTGAAGCAAATAACATTCTCCTTTGTCCTCTTACCACCAAATTCAACCCACCTCACCCCAACCACTCGATGTTGCTGTATTTCGTCCACTGAAGATGCATTGGAGAAGAATTCTTGAGAACTTCAAAAAATCTGTAGTTGGGAGCTCCCTACCTAAGGATTGTTTCCCAGCACTGTTGTCTGAATTAATGGAAAAAATAGAAGGAACCATTGCCAACAACTTACATAGTGGGTTCAGGAAATGTGGCATCTATCCCATTGATTCTCGACAAAACTATTGCAAGACTACCCAAAGAAAACGGAACCTGAGCAAGCCGCCCCGGGTATCCCAGCACCTTCCACTGCCTTAGACACCTCAGTTGTTGAGATCTTACAGGAATTGAGGCACGGCACATCCACACCTAAATCAAAGCGTAAAAGGCGCCTAAATGTGTCACCTGGACAAAGCGTATCGACTCGAGCAATGAATGAAGAGAATGAAGATGAGTATACTGCTGATAATCCCCAAGAGTCAAATACCTCTACCCCAAACCCTCCGGCAGAGACAGCACATACCGCTAACCCATCTACTCGGAACCTTGCACCTGAAACCGAGACACAACCAAGCACCTCTACCCACAATGTTGGTACCGGTACCGTTGTTCCATCAAATTGGGTAGTACGGTAGTTAAGGTACCCTTTGATAATAAAAAGACATTCAAGCAGTACATTGCTGTGGTAGTGAAAGTGGAACCATCACTTCATGTGCACTTTCTGAAACATGTCAAGGGTACCCCAAACCTATTCATAAACACTATGACAGATGATTATAGTGACATAGACAAGGAGGATATTGTCAAAGTCTTATCAGAACCATCACTAGATAAAAGATGTCGCATGATGTTCGATGTCAATCTGTGGCCCTAGAAATGCTGTATTATGTGATAGATAGGCCTACTGCAGTACCTGGTACCATTGTGAAAACATTATATTATTTGGGTTAATCTCTCTACAACATGTGTCTGTGATATGTGTGCCTGTTAGTATATGTGCATGTTTGTTGGTATATGTGTATTAGTATAACCAATATAATGTGTAAAGGTTTTATTATAAGTATTATATAGTGTATTACAATATGCACAGCAACCTTAAGTAAGGTTAAGTAAGGAGCAAATTGCTAATTATGTCAAGTTATGTTTTGCATTCAAGAACAACTATTTTATATAATTTGAGGCATATGTGATACACAAAAACAAAAAAATAAGTTTACAAAAGTTCCTGAACATTAGTGTGTTCATATCATCACTGTCTTCGTGGTGCAATGCATAAGTGTGTTGATTTTCGATGTGAGCATCCTAGGTTGGAATCCCCGGACTGCCACATGTGTTTGTTACTTTCATTAATCGAGTTTAGGAGTAAAGTTGGTTGGTGGAGAGAACATAATAATAAATACATGTCTGTAATGTGATATATATAATCCCTATTACTGTGATATGAAATCATGTGCCAAAGAAAGGAGATATGTTTGGTTATATGTATATACAGTACATGTGTACAAGTCTACACAGGAATGTGCAATTTTGGATTATTTTTTTTTTTTAAACCTCCGAAATGTCCGAAGTTTGGTTACTGGTGTACGATGTTAGGGTGGTGTGAACAGTACTCTCGTTTAAAGGGCAAATATATGCGTGTCCGAGGTTAGGAACACCCGTCGAAAGATAGGAATTATGATCCTAACCTCGGACGTCACAAAATTGTTTATATGCCACGCAAGGTGAAGGTATAATTTTGTTTTTGTTATGGATTCAGTAGGTAATCTCCCTGGCTACTCAATGACACCAACATAAAACATTTGGTACCATTCTACACATCGTTATTAATTGAAAACGCTAAAAATGTCCGAAGTTACGGCATTTTACGGTAACTTAAAAGCGCACGATAGCTTGTTTTGTAGGAAAGAAACTATAGTGCGCAGGCGCAGACATTCAACCTGCCAAATTCTACAGCTACAGAATATAATACCGTATGTTCAGCCAATTTCTACTGAAACACGTATTTGTTAGTAACTAAAAAGGAAGTAAATACAATACTTCAATGAGTATTAACATTTCGCCCAGCCTATCACACCACATTAGATGAAACTAAATTTCTTGTTCAATAAGCTGATATTTATGTATCAAATTATGTTAATTATTATTACATTAACTGCATTAACGTGTATATAACCACAGGGTGTCAAACCAGAGCAAGTTTGTTTGAAGACATGACTGAATATGAAAAGAAATACAAGAAAATGAAGATGAAACTGCATTGATTTGACCATTTTATCACTTACAAAGACATAATTTGAACTATAAACCACATTTTATCTTTGCAAATACAATAATAAAGGCTAAAAATAATGAACTAGTCTCTCGTTTGACACCTTGTATAACCATCATATTATGAATCTAGTAAAAATATACTACACAACTAGGGTACGATGCCCAATGCAGACGCAAAAATGGGCACTATTTTTTTTTTATCGAGATTGAAAATTGGGGGTAGGGGGATAAATAGCAAAAAGGCTATATTTTTAAAGCAAATCAACAATTTTCTTGTATCTCGTATTCTTTAAGAGAGAGAAGACAAATAAGAGATGCGTCTCCATTTTTTCACAAAACCATAAGGAGACTCCCCTGGACCTAAGGAGACGCAGGTATGTTTAAAACACAAAAACACACACAAAATGATAGAAGTACTTACCTCATGGGTACCAGAAACAAAGCATGGTACTTTTGGTTGTAAGTTGACAATGCTAAAGCAATAAAACGGACTGACATAGGCCTTATAATATATATTATTTTTATTAATCTCACCACCACACCCCCAGTGAAATTAATTAAAGTATATATGATCCACCGGGATTGGAACCCGGGTTATCACACACATATTTTTGCCACCTTAACCATTACACCACCAGGACGGTTAAAGGTTTATGCACACGCCTACGACTTATTATCCATTCTGGAATACTGGATATTAATATAATCATTCTGGAATACTGGATATTAATATAATCATTCTGGAATACTGGATATTAATATAATCATTCTGGAATACTGGATATTAATATAATCATTCTGGAATACTGGATATTAATATAATCATTCTGGAATACTGGATATTAATATAATCATTCTGGAATACTGGATATTAATATAATCATTCTGGAATACTGGATATTAATATAATCATTCTGGAATACTGGATATTAATATAATCATTCTGGAATACTGGATATTAATATAATCATTCTGGAATACTGGATATTAATATAATCATTCTGGAATACTGGATATTAATATAATCATTCTGGAATACTGGATATTAATATAATCATTCTGGAATACTGGATATTAATATAATCATTCTGGAATACTGGATATTAATATAATCATTCTTACTGGATATTAATAATCATTCTGGAATATTATATTAATATGTTCATATTCCAACCGCACTATGGTAGCCTACTGTTTAAGTGAGAGGAAAGAATATTCATGGGGCACAGATCATATATTATTAGAGAGACATAAATATTACTAAACATACTAATTGCTCATTGTAGGCCAATAACAAAACAGTTTAGAGGATGCAGGGAAGTTATATATATAACATTCATGCTAATACGAGGTTTAAATCAAGCACCAGTCGCCAACCCGGGCATATTTGGGGAAAATAGGGATAGGAAATGGGTGGAGGGCCTGGAAATAGTCTATTTTTTCATCACGAGGCTGACAGGGCCCACACAAACATTTGACTGCTGGCAAGAACATGCTTAATGTGATTTTGAATTGCTGAGGGGGTAAAAGGGGTGCATCTCCTTAGGGCCAGCAAAACATTCTGGAGGTCCAATAGAGACGCATTTTTCAAACGGTTGCCATACCTCACTGGTAGAAAGCCATTCTCCCCACTATGTATGGTGTAATTAGGGTCGAGTTTCCTTCACCCAGGATAAAAAAGGTTATTACCCGGCTACCCTAAGCAGACGTATGCATCTCTATAGGGCCCAGGGTTCTAGTTAAGGCAGCTTCGTCAATGGTGAAGGAAACTCAACCTTATTTATACCAGACATAGAGAGTATGCTATGTTACCAGTGTGGTGTACGACCTTCTGGCATCAAATTGAAAAAATGCGTCTCCATTGGATTTTACTATTTTTGCTGGACCTATGGGGACGCACCCTCACCCCCCTTCAGCCGTGCAAGTAAAAGCCTTTTGATCATGCAGTGTTATACTTCAACTCATGCACTATCAACCTGCAGTAATCGAAACTTTATTCAAATTAGGGAACTAAGAAATTTAGCTTTAAAAAAAAAAAAAAATCCTTAGGTTTTCGTAAGGAATTTGCAAATTTTTTTTTTTTTTTTTAGTTCATCTCATCTCATCTCACACAATAACATATGAAAATAATAAGCTGGTACTATGTGAGCATAAATTAGGTGATAGTTAAAGAATATTTTGGCCCACCATTCATGCATCTATCAACTCATCCTATGCCTGTGCAAGTTTTTTTGTTTCAAGTGAGTCTCCTTTGGGCAATGCGTCTCCATTGGTACTCGTACCCTATGTGTCATAGATAGTTGAGAACTGTATTAAACCTCTTAAATCACGAAAACCATCAAAACACCTCAATGGTGTATCACACACGATAGTCATTTGAATAAGACCCCCAGCGCCATCTGGATTTTTAGTACGGTTTTCCCTCATTGTACAAGGACCGCTAAACTTAAAATACAAAACTCCTTAAAATACTAACCAGTCTAGCCAGTATCCCAGATCTTGAGACATTGCAGATCTTTAGAAGTTCCGAGCTTTCGAAGATCGTAGGTCGTCTATGGTGATTACAGTTTCTTACAGTAGATCCTCTGGAAAAAGGCAAACTAGGCCTGTGTATCCAGCTCAGTACCAGTACTTGCACTACTGCGGTCGTTCACGGTGTTGGCGGTGGCGGCAGCAGACGCAACATTTTTACTATTCTGTATTTTTGCTTTATAATCAAACTTCAAATCTTGTCTTCCCCATGCTTTATCAAGATTACTTTCAAACTTCCTTATTGATTCGGAATCGACTACATACTGGGGCAGTGCGTTCCACTCATTTATCACTATCACAAATTAAGTTCTTTGCCTTTTCAAGCCTATTTCTTTCTTTGTAAATTTTCTTAGAATGTCCTCTCGTTCTTGTTCCCACACACATCCTCATCACACTTTCCTGACACTATCTTAAAAGTCTCTATTCTTCTCCTCTTTCTCCTATATGCCAGTGTCGGAAGTCCCAGTTGTCCTCAACCTCTGCTCATAGCCCAATAAGTTTGGTAATCTTCGTCGATTGAAGACTGTACGATCCGTGCGAGTCTCCTCGTGTTGTAAAGTGGAAAAATTGGTTAGTTATATGAATTCCAAGGTAATTACCATCATAAGCTTTTACACCAACATTCAATAGTCTATTCATTAAAAATAGGCCAAAATCTTTTAATAATATTTACAACTCAAAAAGTAACAATCAAAAAGTTCCTATCTATCTATATGCTCAGGCCCAATCCCCATTTTGGGGGTAGCCTATTGAGCCTATTGGGGATACTTTAAAGCCTTTGTTACCATCAGGGGTATTTAGAAACCTTTAGTTTAGTTACTTCAACCTCTGCAGTTGTCTTTGAGTTAGCTGTGGGCAGAAAACTAATTTTAGAGAGTTTTTATTATTTTTATTTTTATTAGAGTAATTTATAAGAGTGAGTAATCTATTCCTTATTGCTAATCTGGCAACCTCTGTGTCATAAAAGCGTGAAAGGGTTAAACAATGCAACTCAATTTATTATAAATTTGCAACTATATAATTATACAGTACTGAATTTAATTCTTCAAGAGAGTACCGTATCAACCTTATTTTTGGCTGTGAACTTATTTCAGAGTTATTTTGCATTGGTCTTGTGAACTAGAATGCAAATAGAATCATTTAAGGCAGATTGTTTAGTTTATTTATAGTTCTATTTCAAATATTCTTGCCAACATAATCAGTTTTTTTCTTTAAGTACTTTCCGTCATTAGTGTCAATCCTCCGTTTCTTTTGCAAGTTTTATTCTTATTTGTCACCAAGCTGCCAGACTAAGTCATTCAAAAAAACAAATATTAAAGATTACTTTAACCCTTTCAAAGCACTGAACAATACTGCATATCAACACAAAGTATAAAGGGCTTATAAGGTATAGATACGATTCACATATCATTTGGCTGCATTTAGGTTTTTTTTTTTTTTTTTTTTTTTCCAACTACTCCCTCTCGGGCATAGGCTGAGAGCCTGTACATTCCACCGCTCAACACGGTGAAGCCCGTGAGGTCTTGTTCCAGTCTGGGGAGTGAGACATGCGAAGCATCCATCATGGCTCGAAGCAGCTCCATCTCTGAAGTGGCTGGTTGCTTCGCTCAAGTGCTTCACCGTCTCACCCTCCAGACTCAGACCCTCACTCTCAGAACGCCACCTATTGAGCAGTGAACTCACTAGGCATTGTCCCCCTGTAACATATTTTGAATTAAAATGTAAAACTTGCAAACTAAACAAACCAAAATTGGGACAAGGACAATATAAAGTCAAATTAAATTATCAAAATCGCTATGTGGAAACAATGTTTACTAAAATTAAAATTATTAAATAAAAGAACACAATCCACCACATAGGGTGTACATTACTACATGAGCAAGTTAATATGGGAATATTCATACAGAGGATACATCACAATAGGCTGGATTTAGAGATTGTAATAGAAAATGGAGAGGAGGGAGGTATTCCGCGCACCATGGGACAGACCCGCACTTTCAACGTCTATAGTAATAACCGGCACGTTCTCTTTATGGTACAGATACTAGCGGCTGATACATTCTGGAATATTTACTGAACAGGCTGCCATCATAGGCACATAGACAATATACTAAAAATACATTTGGGGATAGAAGTAACTCTGTTCTTAACATCAATCAATTACAAACCCAAATGTATTTTAATGAAAGCATATGGTCCTCCCGGGATTCGAACTCGGGACACCAGAGTATATAGATAGTACTGTATATAGATAAGCATATGGTCCTCCCGTGATTCGAACTCGGGACACCAGAATATATAGATAGTACTGTATATAGATAAGCATATGGTCCTCCTCCCGGGATTCGAACTCGGGACACCAGAGTATTGTATATAGATAAAGTACTGTGGGACCAAATATGATTTTTAACTGTTAATTTGCTAATGCAATAGCGAACATTTGGTTAACCAATTTTAAAAGTAACATGCCAATTCATTGCACGGCAATAGATAGATAGATAGACAGAGTATCCATATGTAAATGGTTTGCTTGATTGACCACTGTAGATATTAATTATAGATAAGTTGTAATTGTACTGTATACTTTTACTTTGCCAGAAACTTACTTTAATGCTCTGAAAATAATTACTGTACTCTATTATAATGTAAAACAGTGGTGATGGGCTGGTCTATCAGAGTGAGACCTGAGCAATCTCTGCCATACCCATAGCTTACTCTGACTGTTCCTTTTACTTATATAGTTTCTAGATCTCGAGTGACGGCGTCTCTTCCGTGGATTGACCTCCCAATCTACCAAGATTGGAAGCCAAAGCGTCACATTTTTCCCTTGCCCCTCAACTTTCTCTTCATAATTGCTGAGGGGCACAGGGCCCTGGGTGGGGCTTTGGTTTCCCGGGCGTTTCCTCACCCTTCTCAGCTCCCCGCCATGGAGTGGCTTCGGTCACCCAGGCTTTATTGTGGTCTTCAGGGAGGGTTCTGTGGGGGCGCTCGGTTATGGCCTTGGCCTTGGCCTTGCTCAGGGCCTTGGGGCTGTTCGGCCAGGCAGCTTGGGGAACAACAACAACATAATGTAAAACTTGCAAAATAAACAAACCAAAACTGGGACTATACAAGATAAATGCAAAACAACTAATCAAAATCGCTATAAATAAATATTCTTTAAATATTCCCAAATTCTTTACCACTAACCAACTCAAAACCTAGAATTTAACCAGTCAGCCAGGGAATAACCGGAAATTGACATCCCATTTGCTCTAGCCCTCATCAGTTGAGATGGTAATATGTTAAGTATATAGCGGATTATAGGTAATAACAACATATTAATTATTGGATAAGTGATAATAAGTATAAACTTACAGGTATAGAAGTACAGATATATGATAAGGCTTGTAATAAAAGCCTGAGGAGCAAGGTGATATATGACTTGTGTGGTCTAATATATCTAGGGGATATAGGAGCTTGGCTATAGAGGGTGAGTCTAGAGTCTAGAGGGAGTAAAGAGCTCTGACTCTCTCTGGCTGAGGTCTGTTCAAGTCTAACTGAAGATGCCTGAGTAAGAAGGCATCGACTGGGTTCAAGGATGCTGAAGCAACACAGCATCAACTCAGCATTCTGGTATGACGTATGACCGGATAAATACCTTATACAGTTTACATTTACAGAGGAAATGGGTATTGATTTAAGTGGAAGTATCAACAAATATATTATATGTTAAAGAGATAGATAAAGTTATAGGGAGTTCAATGAATCAAGAATGTTTAATATGAATGTTAAGAGTTTAGAAGTTACAGGGATAAAGGCATATAAGCAGTGAGATATATGTATAGCAATATATATGCAGGGCTTATAATGTCATACTACAATCACACTAGCACATTTTTCCTCAACACTGGTCGGGCAGCTCACGAGTTAAACATTTAATATTTTGACGGTCACCTATATTCATCTATCATCCGTCTAGTTTCCGATACCAGTGCAAAATACTCCACATATGTTGCCAGAAAAATGTTGAATGTTTACTAGAAAATCTCTTGTGTGATACGGCATTACAGACTGTAGCCGTGGCATACATCGGTAGAGAGTCTGCTGCTGATCAAAGGGTCGGCGGATCGAATATTCACTCTCAAAAATATTATTGGTAGACATCAAGCCCGGGCAACTTGACCTAGCGTTTTGTGACAAACGCCAAATCTTATGGCCACCCCTTCTCAGGAATTACGGCATCCGGCAAAAAAAAAAAAAAAGACAAGTCACAATGAACAAGGTACGGTAGTATAGTTTAGATTATACAAGATTAAATACGGTACCCTAGAGGGCCTAGATCATTGTACTAACAAATCTCCAAAGTTTTTATAAACCACAATCATTAGTCTATTCATTAAAGATTACCACAACATTCCTTACCACTATCCTCTATAACTCAAAAACACGTAACTAAAGTAGCAAAATTCCAAATAACTAGGCCAAAACTATCAAGCAGGAGCAACAAAGCTTTTCTACTCTCGTCAGTCATGATTAGCCCCAATAGTTTTGCCGAGATTAAGACTTTTCTATCTATCTATTGTTACGATCCTACAATGCTGAACCCAAGAGATTAAAATTCAAGCAAGGGCAACTAGCATGCTGTTGCGTTTCAGAAGGCCAAAAGGGTAAATGTCTCGGATAATCACAAATTAATGAAGAAGGATGATATAACACTTCTAATTTTCGTACTAATTATAATTACTAATAACTAGGGAAACGAACAGGTTGATAAGCAAGATGATTCAGTTAATCACGGCAAAGAATGGTAATGGGCTAAGCGCCGAGTGAAGGCCTCGAGTAAATGCACTCGTTACAAGGAATGAACACTACACAAAAAGAACATTTGAAGAACAGTTAATCAACACCTAGCACACTGAACAGCAAACTGAATGACACTCCATCACAGACCAATATATGATACCATGTAGTGTCACCAGTTAACACGCTAGGAGAACGTGTGCACTCTAGAACACTAATCAGTGTTCGTTACACACCACACAACACCATATGAAACTCAAGAGCTCCTCACAACACTAGGGCTCGTTACACATGCACAATAATACACCAATGCTGTCTCATCTCCCCTTCAAAGGACAAAACAGTGCACTACCTACTTGTCTTAACGCACAAACCAGCAGACAACACGTCACGCATGTCCAGGGGTGTACCCAGACCAGCGTGAACAGGAGCACTTCTCCCACCTCTGCCTCGTTGGGCTCTCCGCGCTTCTCCCACCTCTGCCTCGTCGGGCTCTCCAACAGCTACTAACTCTCAACTCTTCCCAAGCTCTATTTTCGGCAAGAACCTGGTGTCACACTAGTCCATACAGCAGAGTCACACGGAATGTCAGATAAAGGCCTCGTCGTGGGAAATGTAGATCTTCCCACGCCTACATGCTCCACGTGCATAGACTCCCACGGGTGGTTCTTGCGACACTGGACACTGGACACAGGACACTATCGGTGTAGATTAAAGTGGGTCGCCTGTCTCTCTCCTCCCTCCGTCTCTGCTACCACGCTGCTCCCTTACACCCTCCCCCTTAAAAATAAATTTGTGGCGACAAATTTAAGCATTCATAAAAAAAATTTACATGCGGGACAGGTGGTCAGCAATGACATTACATTTCCCTGGAATATGGATGATATTGAGGTGGTACTCCTGCAAGAACAAACTCCACCTTGCAAGCATTATGAACAAAGTTGATATTCTGGCGGTCACCAGACACAGGATGCTTTACCTTACGATCATCACCTAGCAACAAGACTGCCCCCGTCCCCAAATCACTTGCATCCCCAACCAGTTTGAACTTGGCACGCCCCACATGCTCAATACATTCCTTAAGTCTAGGCAAATGGTAAGTGTCACTCTTGGTGATGTCATTGACTTTCTTAACATCAATGCAAAACCCTGCTGACCCACCTGGCTTATCTATGAGAGTGACAGTGGAGGAGCATTCACTCTGGCGTGGCTCTCTGATGTCTCGTAGCAACTCGTCGTCGATCTCCTGGCGCGTCACCTTGGCTCTCTCGGGGTTGACTCGGCACGGCCGCTGCTCGACAGGCTCCACATCCGCCACGCCCACGTCACATTCCATCCCCATTGTCCGGCTTGAAGCATTCCGGGGGACACTCTCCAACATCTTATCATCCTCTGCTACATCATCAAGAGGATCATTTTTGTGCATAGGCAATTCATTGATTATACCGTACATCGAATAATTTCCTGCAGCCTCCTTCACTTTAGGCTGCTCTATCTCCTTGTGATTAGTACATGGGCCCACACCGGGCAGATACTTTTCACCTGAGACCCCATCCTTTCTCACACCATCATTTAGCGAGAATAATTCATGTAGCCCATACCTCGTCAGGGCCCTCAAACACACTTTGCACCCTTGCAACATCACTCTTTGCTAGCGAGAACAATTTCCCTAGTCCCCATTCATTAGGGCCATCTAGCGCACCTGGTACACTTGCAACACCACTCTTTTTCTCCATTTCCACATTCATCCCATTATTTCTAGGAGACATGGGCCGGGTTACAGCACAATCAGTAGGCCTGAAAACAATGATAGGAGAAACACTCACCTTCTTCCCCGCTAAATCATTTCCCAACAGGAGGTCAATTCCTGGCACTGGCAATTCATCCACTAGTCCAACAGTCACCCTCCCATTTACGAGCTCACTCTTAAGCTCAACAGTCACGAGTGGCACAGACAGCTGACCGCCCACACCATGAATGAGGATGCTTTTTCCCTCATGCACAAACTTCTCCAGCACCTTCGTCCTCATGAGCGTTTGTGCAGCAAAGATTTTCACATGCTTAACTTTATCATTCTTACGAACAGATCCACACGACACAAAGAAAGCAAGTGCATCAGCTCTCTTTCTCCTCTCCTTCTCCTCCTCTTCCTCACTCACACCGACTTTTCCCAGAATGGAGAACGTAGATACGGATTTAAAGTCCCTCATGTACTCAGCTTTACTGACATCTGCCGTGGGTCGCCTGTCTCTCCTCCCTCCGTCTCTGCTACCACGCTGCTCCCTTACACTATCTATTGCCTGATGCCGTGATCCCCGAAGGGGTGGCCACGAAGGAACCTCCCCCAATCCGAGGCTGTTCGTCCGTTTGTCTTTGCTTAGGTATTTTTTCCGGGTGGGGGTCGCAAGCCCACCGACCCAAGCTCTTTAGTCGCCTCTTACGACACGCAGAAGGCACGTGGGGCATATTCTATTCCCTTGCCCCCAGGGGACTTAAGACTTTTGCCCCCAATTAAATAACCACTGCCATTTAATAAGGTTTTAGCTTTCCTGGCGAGCAATACAGATATTCTAATTTAGGAGGAACTCCCGGTTTTTCAATGTGTTTTTTTTTACAGTTAGTTATGTAGAGCAGATTAACCAGACCACTGAGCTCCATACGGAACTCATTTTTTTTTTTTTTTTTTTTTTTTTACAAATTTAATTCAAATATGGTTCCTTGGGTGTTTAAGATAAAAGATATAGGAAACAGATCTCTTAAGAGAAGAAAAAACATTAAAACCTATTGCAAGATTAACTCTTTTATAAAATGTAAGCTCAAACTTCATAACTTACCGAAAACTAATTCTAATATGATTTTTTTTTTCCACCAACCAACTTCACCTCTAAACTCAAATAATAAAATAAACAAATACATGTGGCACTCCAAGGACTCCAACCTAGGATACGCTCATCTAAATTCCATGCACTTTTAGAAATGCGGCCCGGGCAAGAAGGGTTAAGCCAAATATTAATCAAACATTACTTTAACTTGCACTGGAACTTCCTATTTTATATTACATATTGAAACTAAATTTACAATAGAGCATGTACAGTTGCCCACATAACTTCTGGTCCTATGTGATCTTATACATGGAAATTTAATGTGTATATTAAGAGTTATGCATTGGTTAAATGACAATTAGTAAACTGATAATTTAAAACAAATATATTCATGCATAGTAATATTACGGTACTTTCGTACTCAAGATTTAGACACTGAGCAGTACAAATACCGCTGAACTTAAAATACCGAACAAAATACTAACCGAATACAGTATTACCGGTAGTCTTTTAGTGAACTAGTGACTAGAACAACTGTTCTAGTCGTTCCCTAGGCTGCCCGAGCCGAACAGCCCCGCAGGAGTTTGTTGCGGCTCCATAGTCAGCAGTCCCCCTACCAATCTGCTATTTTGTCCCAGGCCGGGAGGGTCGGCAGCCCCAGGAGGTGAACGCACAATGTAGCCGCCGCCACTCCAGGTCCAGTCCTGGAGAGTAGTAGTCTTGTTGTTGTTGTTGTTGTTCCCCAGACTGCCTGGCCATCATCGTTGATTCCAGGTATGATATGTCCAGGTCTGGTGCTGTAATACAAATAGAACAAATATTAGTTATATGGATTCTATGCCATTTCCTATCCTAATCTTTTATATGCTCAAATTCCTTTTCAAACTTAATAATAATAATAAGCATGTTACTTATTTCTCACAAGCGCCAATTTTTCCGCAGAATTCACCGGCGCTCGAAAACCAAAATTTGAGCTTTCTTTTTTGTGGACTTCTCCCTCACTCAAAAGTGTGGATTGGGCCTGAGCATATAGATAGATAGACCTATAACTTTCACCGAAACTTCCTAATTTACAGTTAAAAGTAGAAACTAGTTTTACAACAGGCTGGGAAATTAGGTATAGCCCGGCAGCCCGGACTAGCCCTGACATGTAGCCGGGCTAGTGATTTTACCATTATACGCAAGATATCCACTAGAAACAACCAGGCTGGGAAATTAGGTATAGCCCGGCAGCCCGGACTAGCCCTGACATGTAGCCGGGCTAGTGATTTTACCATTATACGCAAGATATCCACTAGAAACAACCAGGCTGGGACACAGGGCCCTGGGTGGGGCTTTGGTTTCCCGGGCATTTCCGCACCCTCCTCAGCTCCCCGCCATGGAGTGGCTTCGGTCACCCAGGCTTTATTGTGGTCGGCGGGGAGGGTTCTGTGGGGGCGCTCGGTTATGGCCTTGGCCTTGCTCAGGGCCTTGGGGCTGTTCGGCCAGGCAGCTTGGGGAACAACAACAACAACAACCACCAGGCTGGGAAATTAGGTATAGCCCGGCAGCCCGGACTAGCCCTGACATGTAGCCGGGCTAGTGATTTTCAATGTTAGTCTGCCCGGCAGTTGCCCGGGGGACAAGTTAATGTTTGTAATACTTCATTACATAAATAACACTTCAATAGAATATATAATAGTAATCATATAATATCAAATACCGGTAGATAATTATTATATGAAAACATCGCTGCTGTGACGCTCCTCGGTGCGATGACCCTTTAATAAATAGAGACCAGCACATCCGATCGGTTGTCATTTCTGTAATGTTTTCGGCAGAGAGCATTATACTCGGTTATATTTTATCTGACGGTAAATTTGATCACCTAGCAACTAATTTCTCGATAACTAACAAAAACATTAGAAAGTAAGTTCTCATAATTAACAACAGATTTTGCTACAAAATTTGAATAATAGCCGAGTACAGAAGATGAAGACAGCAATTTACCATCAGGTGGAAAAAACCCATTATAATCATATACAGTGCTGTACTGCCAATATGGATTTATATCGGATACAATAACAAATATGTTCAATAAACAGATAACAAAAACAGGATATTTGAGTAATACACGTTGGGCTAAATGTAGCCGGTTACATACATACATACATAACATTTTAAGACTGAGTGTTCCACACATAAGTGCAGTTTCAGTCTCTTGTCCTAATGGCGGCGTTCCAGGCAACCCTGTTAAGGGCTGCTTCACTTGTCAAGTTCTTGGATTTGAGATCGGCGCGTATAGTCCGATCCCAGGTCTTCCTCGGTCCACCCCTTGGTGCAGCTCCCTCCACAATCACAGACCTGCATTTTGTCACCCAATTTTGTTCATCCATTCTCTCCACATGTCCATACCATCCCAGTCTACTTGTACGCATCACCTCGCTAATACTCTTTATACCTAAACGTCTCCTCAGCTCAACATTTGTTATTCTATCCTGTAGCCTGGCCCCACACATCCATCTCACCATTCTCATCTCATTACGCTCCATTCTGTTGACATCCTCTACTTTAACGGCCCATGTTTCTGAGGCATACGTCATTGCACTTCTAACACATGAGGCATACACCTTTCCCTTCAGGGGGAGAGGCATTCTTTTCATGGTCAGGATTGGCATCAATTCTCTGAACTTCCCCCAGCCACACCTAATTCTAGCAACAGTGGCAGCCTCGGCCCCACCACCGGCAGAGATGGTATCTCCTAGGTAACAAAACTTGTTCACCAGCTCCAAAGACTCATTTCCAAAATTCACAGCCACAGGATCATCACTTAACACAAGCTCGCCTTTGCACACTACGCACTCAAATTTCTCTATTTCTGACTTATCCTTCGGCAGGGGCCCCTTTATTCTACTACAGCGCTTACTCCCATGGTGTACCCAACATCGACAGATGCTACATTGAATTGAGTTAACGCCCACTCCCTTTCCACACACTGCACATGGGTATGCACCGCTCTTTTCCACATTGCCTCGTCTCAAACTACAATGCATAACCTTGGTTTTGTTAATATTGACTCTTAAACCCTTGCTCGCCATGCCCTCTCTCCACTTTCTGAATTTGGCCTCAGCATCCTGCATACTGTCAGCTATTAGGACTAAATCGTCTGCATAAAACAGTTCCAACGGGAGTCCGCCTCTAAAAACTCTAGACAGCGCCTCCAAGACCATAATAAAGAGGAGGGGGCTTAACACTGAACCCTGATGGACTCCAACACGGACTGCGAATTCATCACTCAGTACACCTTTCACCCTCACCGAACTTCGCGAATCCTCATACATCTTCATTATCACACGCACCAGCCACTCTTCCACACCAAGTTTCCTCATAGCCCACTGTACAACATCTCTAGGTACCCTATCAAAGGCCTTCTCCAGGTCCACAAACACAAAGTAAAGATCCCTGCCTTTTAGTAGGTATCTTTCCTGCATCTGCCTGACTATGAAGATAGCATCGGTTGTACCACGTCCTGGCATAAAACCAAACTGCATATCATCAATAGAGATGCTTTGCCTGATCAAACCCTCAAGGACTCTCTCACAGACCTTCATGATTTGGTCAAGCATTTTCAGGCCCCTATAATTTCCTCTATCTAGCGCATCCCCTTTTCCTTTGTATATATTTACTATTACACTTTTGAGCCAATCCTCTGGGATTTTCTCATCTTTAATAAATCCTATGTCACCGTGTTATACAATAATTAGGCTAAATCCATAGCAGCTGTTTGGAGGGTAGCAGATTAGCTTCGTCTGCACCTACGCTTGTCTCCACTTCGCCGATATTGGCGTGCACTTTGATTATATGTTCTATTAATCCCCATTTGAATGTTATCATCATCTAATTTTCGATAATTCGAGCTATTAGGATTTTTGGATTTTCTGTGATCGGAATATTAGAATTTTGTTGTAACAATTTGACAGAAATAGATCTTCCTTATGTCAGTGTCGTGGTTTCACATTCAGTACAGCCGTAAACATATACATCTCTCTCTCTCTCTCTCTCTCCGGTTTACGTTAGTAATGAACTATGAATATGTAATGTACCGTAATTCAATACAAATTTGACTTTGACTAAGGCTTGTTGTTCCTAGAAGTAGGAGGTGTTTTCGCCGTATTCAATTTTATAAGCTACACTTGTACATAAAGGTTAGCATTATTTTGATAGTTTATAGATTCATTGAAAATTAAGATTTATGTATGGTTTTGCCTGTTTTAACAATATTCAATATTCAAGGATGGTAAACATCAATAGCTAAGAAGTTTATACGGATGAGGGAAATTGAGAAATATATATTTTTTTTTTTTTTAACTTTACTGTCAATCTCTTTTGGAAGTCATCAATTAGGTTAAATAATGTTAAACACAGCTAACCACGAAAGAGGGCAGGGATGTTAAGATGAGGAAGTTAATTAGGTTACGGTAGCTTAGATAGGATATGTTAAGAGTAACTGTAATTTGACCAAATTAAGATATCTTGAGTTAGGAAAGCTAAATCAACTTAGGTTAAGATACGATACATTTGTTTTTGGTTTACTAAGATAGCTTAGGGTAGATTTGGCTGTACAAAATCGTTTATGATGAAATGGTAGGATATTATCTAATAAGATAAGGATATAATAGCCGAATAAGTAAGACAAATTCCAAACAATAGATTAATATAAACAAATATGATTATATTTGAACTAAATGTCAATAAAACCTACATGAACTAACTTGTGAGACACCAAGACGTAGTGTTCTAGTTCATTATCAAAAGTGACTTGATCCTGTGTTGGTGTTATAAGAACAGTAAAGTAGCAGCCGGCTGTATTTCACAAATATTTAGTTTAAATAATATCATAATTATTATAGATTATATTTAGTCATTCAGCAACATTTTCTGTGGGGGCGCTCGGTTATGGCCTTGGAATTGCTCGGGGCCTTGGGGCTGTTCGGCCAGGCAGCTTGGGGAACAACAACAAGGGCAGGAGAAAAGTAAAGAGGTAACAACATAATTTTCCTCTCTCTTGCATTACGAACACTCAGTAACCTAGTACAGTATAAGGATAATTCTGTATGTTGTCATAATTGTTTCACTCACATACAGTATATTGATTATTTGTAGTCAATGCCCGAGATCCCAGGGGAAAGAATTACGGACAAGATTACATACAGTACGATGCAAATAGTGATAAACAAATCTGAAAGGACTAAAGTATGAGAATCAGTAGGCCGACACCTAATCCCATATACAAGCCATTTATTGATGACACTGCACTGGTTTCAGGCCCAAGAAAAAAAACTGGAGACGTGAAACAGCGTAAAAATGAATATTCATCAACGGAACACATGTAGGGGATGGAAGTTGGACAGAAGCCTAGATGGGAGAAGGTACATTTAATGAGAATAGCCTATTAAGTTATGTAATGTAAAATGAGATATCAATATTTACAAGGAACAGTATGTTTATTTGAAATGTTATTTTGACTATAAAAGTGTCAGGGAGCTAATGCTTATCGGCGGAATATAATGAAGTCTTAATGCACTTACATTTATGATAAAAAGTCTGAGGCCCTGATGAAGGAAGGTGAATTGACAATGCAAAACAATAGATAACGATTGAAATGTTAGAAAAGAAAGATAATATTAGAGACAGTTATGAGAACATATCATATGTTGACAAAATAAAGCCTTGCCAGAGGAGCTTTGAAAGGATTATCAATAGGAGAATCTAAATAAAATAAAATATAATATATATTGGAGTGAGGGGATAAAGTGGTAGTACCGTAATCCAAGAAAGAGAAGAGGAGGGAGAGTGGAGAACAAACATTTAAATTGAAGAGGCCTGGGCATCCCAGAATGGGAGAGATGTAAATAACCTAATAAATGGAAACTTTCAATGTTCTCTTCTTATATTCAACGTTTTTACCATCAACGTGCAATAACAAGTACTATTGCTATGTCCAAAACATCAGTAATGCAGGAGTTTCCCAAAACTCAATAAGTACGGTATATACTGTGAACATAAAATAACTAATTTATAGAAGCTGGTGGCATGTTTGTGAATATATGTGGTACCGGTACTTAACTAGCGAAATTCTTTAAAATGTATTATAGCAAGTAAAAAATATGACAGGGCAAGTGAAAAAAACTGTCAGGGCAAGTACATTTCAGAAGACACTAGCCCGGGGCAAGTAGATCCGCAACACTAATTTCCCAGTCTGGAAACAACTTGTGGCAAACTGTACAGTCTGCCTAATGAGGTGTCTCGCCAAAAAGTAAACCGTATTTTTATCAATAATAGCACTGTCGAAGCTTTAATAGTTTCAACTGAGATATACAAGCATGTTCCTACACTTCCCCACCGTATTCAACATCTGACAGACATTAATACAGCACAGAGCAAGCCATACTTAATGACAGCTGGGACACTAGTTATTAGCGCCACTGTACAATAACCGCTAAACTTCAAACGGCAACAAATACCAACCTAATATTTGTCCAAGTCTTGCGTCCTTACCAAGCCAAACGTCCATAACACTTACCATACCCATCCCATCGTCCATCATATCACGCACCATGCCCAACAGGAAATCCATCAAGTCAGGTACCAAGCCCAACATCCGAACGAACAGTACATCCATATCGGGTAGCAAGCCCAACGTCAGACCTAATGGAGAAAATCCTTTTAGAAAACTTTTGGGGATAATTTAAATTAGTCTTATTCCTAGATAAACTCAATCTTTGGCATTGATAATTACCGTACTATACTGTTCTCTTCTTCATTGATAATTACCGTACTATACTGTTCTCTTCTTCATTGTTAATTACCGTACTATACTGTTCTCTTCATTGTTAATTACCGTACTATACTGTTCTCTTCTTCATTGATAATTACCGTACTATACTGTTCTCTTCTTCATTGTTAATTACCGTACTATACTGTTCTCTTCTTCATTGATAATTACCGTACTATACTGTTCTCTTCTTCATTGATAATTACCGTACTATACTGTTCTCTTCTTCATAGCCAGGCAATAACAGAAGCAAATTTTAATGGCAATGAGAAGTAAGATACTGCAACATCACAAGAGAGCTTTTTTAATCACACTTTTTCTGGCAACATTTCTGGAATATTTTGCACTGGTATTGGAAACTAGACTTGATGGATGAATTAAAGTAACCAAAATACTTAAAATGTTGACCTCATAAGCTGCCAGACCAGTGTTTGCATTAACCCCTTCTTTACCACGATTTAATTTTGTACTTTATCCTGGCTACTATTAGACAATTTTATTCAGTTTATTTAGGGTCTCCAAGGCTTCAAACTATCTCACTTAACCATTTTCACGTACACAGATTTTCGTTATCGAAACTTGAAAAAAAAACTATTACATCGAAAAATAACACCAAAATAATAAGTCCCGATCGTAAACAAAGCATTGCGCACAACGAATCCTTAGACTTTACTCCTTGTTTTGAACAATGTAGGTGCGATTCACCCAATAAATGGAGGGAGCGTTAATCACAAAAACAAAATACCGGCAACCAGTTTTTGCCCCCTTACTGATCTACATACAGTATACGAGGATGACAAATCAAGGGAGGGGGGAGGGCAACCCCCCCCTTAACCTATCGTGTATCCGATTTACCCAACAATTTCCCTTACCTACTGTAAAAGTGCGATTCACCCAATAAATGGCGCCACTTGACGCCGTATCTTCAGATTAAACCCTCTCACCACGGAAGGGCTCTTGAACGCCCATAAAAAAGCATATAACAACCCGGAAGGCCTCTTGAACGCCCAGTGGTTGAAAGCCTGTGAGCTTCGTGTGCGAGGCGTCGGTCCGACGCATGTAAACAACAGCCGGCTGGACCGACGCCCCGCATCTCCGGCCACAAGAAGGAGAGCGTCGCTTGTTCGTGTGTGCCTGTATGTTGTTAAGTATCGAAAAGTGGTGTAAAGTGGCTGTTTTGGCCATAAAGTTATCTCCAATGAAATCATCATCACAGCTCAACCAGTTGACTTAGAGAGCTCTACTTTAATACTTAATGCCATTCTACAGGTAAATAACACAGCTACGCTTGGGGATGCGCGGGAATGCGGGAAGCAGTCTGATTAACGAATATACGGTAGCCTAGCCTAGAAGTTTTTCGGCCAAAACACCCGGGTTTCGAGGAATATATATATAATACATAGCCGGGGCTGGAGGGTTAATGAATGCAAGTTAATGCAAATCCTCCACTCCAACCATGAAAAACAATAAAACACTATACTGTAGTAACTGTACTCCTTGAAAAAAATACAGAAAACTTGGTAAATAAGGCGGCTCTAGCCGTCTTTAATTTTACCTGAACCCGTTGAGCCCCGGCTAGTTATAATATTTTGTTCACCCCAGTCCCAAGCCATTTTAACTTTTTTTTTTTTTTTTTGCTAAAATGGAAGACAAGGATGAGAAATGAAAAAAAAAAAAAAAAAAAAATAACCTCTGATATTTGTTTTTTGGGGGGGGGGGCCTCAAATTTTGTTTTTAGCCAAAATGGAAGAGAATGGTGAGAAATGAAGAAAAAAACTCACCTCGGTCATTTGGGGGGCGGGGGGGGGGGGTTCGAAAGTTCGTCTCCCCCGCATGACCGCCCGCCCGGGAGCACTAGGGTGAAAACTGAGTATGGCATTGTACGGCATACATCCTAAGGAGTGTCTCACATAAATCTCAAGCCTCTAGTTCCCATACGACCGGAGTAATGAAGGTTCAAAGTGGCGGTGAACTAAGGGTGTAAAGTATCCCCACTAAGCTCACCACCACCAGCCGCGCGGCTGTCTTGGCCCGCTCACACCTACCGGCCCGGCTCCCACACACACTACGGTACCTCCCCCTCCTATTCTCCCGCCATTTCCTACCTTACGAGCCACGTAACTGATTTTAATATGTCGGACGCACGTGACGAGTCTCTGGGAGTTGGTGATCAAACACTGCCGACGCATCACGTGCGACGCTGGGTCTCACTGGGTTAAAAATAACGTAGAACACTAATAACTAGGAGCCACAGCAGGAGAGTGAAAAGCACATCTGAGATCGCGTATCGTAACTAGGGTAAACTAGTCCGTAAATTGTAATGTCAGCGATATCGCCAATCATCAATGTGACAATATCCACAAATAAGCTAGGCCTAGCCTATTTCTTAAAAACAAAATCAGCATTTCCATTCTGCATTTTACTAGCCTATAGCCAACTAGGCCTATGGGTCGCGAGATGTTTATCAAATGGTCGGCAGATCGAGCCCTCACGGTCAAGATTTTATTTGTAGAAGTTGAGCCCGGGCAACTTTACCTAGCCTAGCAATTTATGGCATTTTACCTAGCCAGGGTGTCAAACGAGAGCCGAGTCCAGTCTTCTATCTATCTATCTATTGCCTGATGCCATGATCCCCGAAGGGGTGGCCACAAACTAACCGCCCCCAGTCAGTCGACGCCCCTCTCCCCAACCAGCACCGCCTTTGTTCATGTACTTCCTCACTCCATCCTTCCACCTCTCATTCGGTCTACCTCTCCCTCTCTGTCCCTCCACCTCACTCTCGTACACCCTCTTAGTCATTCTCTCGCTTTCCATACGTTCCATATGGCCGAACCATCTCAAGTTGTTCCTTTTCACACTTTCCAGCACAACTACCTCCACACCACACCTCCTTCTTACTTCCTCATTAGTCTGTCTATCCCCGCACGCACTCCTTAAGTAATTAATTTCCACTGCTCTCACTCTTGGTCTGAGTCTCTCAACCAACGTCCATGCTTCGCTTCCGTAAGTCTGTGTCGGGATTACCACACTGTCATGCAAGGACTTCTTCACTTCCACTTAGTCTGTATTATTATATATTTATTAAAGATAAAATTGTTGTTCAACCCTTGTCTAGCGGGGTGTTTTAGGCTCATTTGGGCATATTCAGGCCCTCCTGAATGATCAATCAAGTATCTGCATGAAAAGAAATTTATTCAGCAAAAAACTAGGCGCTAAAAGCTTCAAAATGAGACCAGAACGAGCTACGTAGCACTCGTGGTTCCACGAACATGGGAGTTTAGCATATAGCGGTATATTTTTCCCAGCTATGCTCACTACTGGCTACACTGCCGGCCTCTCGAGAACACAGGGAACATGAGTTAATGGGTGGCGGTAAGCCCTGGGAGTCGGCTGTCTGGCCCGCTGCGCTCCCGGCCATTTGCACTCTATTTCAACCCTTTAAAAGCCTTAATAATGCTGCAAATTGGTGCACGACTTAAGTCGAGCGCCGCCAATAAGGGGTTAAAGGTCAAATTATGTTTTTGGAAGTGATAAAATTGCCAAAACAATGCTAGTTTACGTTAATATCCTTGTAGGCCTATTAGTTTTCATATTTATTAAAGTCTCAAACAAAATTGCTCTGGTTTAACACCCTGTACCTAGCCTAGCAATTTATGACAAACTCCGGTAAGATCCTGTGTAGCGGGAGGAACTGTTTTTCAGATGCCTATTTAGGACTAGGCCTACTAAGAAACCTTTAACAATATCCGTAATTGTTTAATCGAAGTCCTCTTTTTCTAGTTATTAAAAACGTATTCTATGGTGTATTATATGATATATAGAAGCAATAGAACTGTTCAAATGACCTGGGAAGTGTATATTAAACCAAATACAAAACTTTGACTAATGAGGTAAGAGATATGTGTTTTTTATCACTTTTCATCCCAAGATCAGCGGGGGTCTGGGGGCAGCAGCCCCCAGGATGCCCAGGTTAGGTTAGGTTAGGTCCAGCTATGTAAATACAGTAGTGAACATTTGGTTCAGTCTGTGCTCAAAAATCCATTTTCTTTAGGAGGCCATACACTAAACAATTACCACAATATCTTTAACCACCTAACCTAGTATAGGCCTATTAGTGGACTATTTATACTGTAAATGTAAAATGTAAAAATATATTGTAACATTACGCTACCAAATTATTGAGATCTAGCCTATGTACAGGTCCACAGGATTATACCAAAATAAGGTAAATATATAAAATAGGCCTAGGCTAGGCTATAGGCCTAGCCTACACCTTAGAAATAAGACCTACAGGGTGTCAAACGACTGTTTTTTTGAGTGATTAACGCAAATGAACTTTTTGTATAATGATAACAGAAACTCCCCCAACCCTTTTTTTTTAAAGAAACAAAAAAAGGTAAATTGACATCATTTTGGTCTCCATATTTTCCATCTTGATTGCTTTTAGATTGCAGGAAATACTGCTTTAGACACCTAAATTCTCCAAAAAATCACAGGGGGGCATGCCCCCGGACCCCCCTAGAGCTCGCGCCTTCGCCGCTCCGTCGCGCTATAATGACAACAAAATAATAAACCATAGGGCCTAATGATAACTATTCATATTTTGTGGATTGACACCCTGATTTAGACCTAGGCTAGTCCTAGGCCTATCTCAATCTGACATTATCTGAGACAGCTTTTAAGGGCGTAAAGTTGAAGCTGGACTTAGGCTATATAATTACTTAAAGTGAATAAGAAAAACATTAATAGGCCTATGCTTTTTAAAAAAAACTTAAAAAAAGCCCTAGCCTAGAGCCAAATATCCCAAGCGAAAGTTATCCTAAGTCACAATACGAATTTGGGCAATATATATGTTAACTCTTCAACTCATAGCCTCCCTGAACCCCCGCACACCATGCTGACCAAGGACTGCCCTCAAACGGTTCTTATACACCATAATACACTGAAATACAGGCTAAAACTTACGATTTTGTTTGGTGTTGACGAAAAGGCGCCATCTTCCAGCCAGGGTTACCAAGGAAGTCTAGCAAATTATCGCTACAGTGTGTCAAACTGGGTAATTTCCTTTGAAGATAGAATAAATAAGAGACTGAAAACAGGACAAATGACACTAAGTAGCATTGTTTTGGCTTTTTCATCACTTCCAAAGACAGAATTTGAGCTATAAACTATAATGTTATCCTTACATATACAATAATAAGGACATCAAATATTCTACTTGGCACCCGTTCACACCCTGCGCTAGATCCCTTATCAAAAGTCGCTAGAAAGCCAATAAATAGTGAATAAATGCTGAAAACTCTTCTAGAATGCCACAAGAACTATAATAATTCCCAAAATTTATCAAGGCTCCAGAATTTCGCTAGAATTAGTGGATATATTGAAAAAAATCCGCTGTCTAAGTAAATAGCTCTAGCAGTAAATATCCGCAAATGGCAACCCTGTCACTACGAGACTCCAGCTGATCTGAGAGTGAAAGTGAAAGTAGTACAAAGGAGTACAAAGGAAATCAAGTAACAACAGATCTAGTGACCCTTCTAGGCTGCTTGTCCTCCAAAACACTGAGGATCCAGTGTCCAAACAGTGGTTTAGAGTGGGTAAGGGAACTAAAGGGAGAGTTTGTGAGAGTGACAGAGATGAAAAAAAGATTATATATATGACTAAATATTTTACATTTTTCGCTACCCTGCCAAACTTCTATCACCCCGAAGAAAATTGTATGTATGAATGATGATGTGACTGATATAATTTTGTAGTCAAATTAACAGAGACAACATCCACCACTTTTATAACACTTTTATAACACTAGCTAGAACACTCATTTAACCTATTGTGTTCCCACCCCCCAAAAAAAAATAAAAAATAACTTCGGACATGGAACAAACAAATCGTTTGTTATTATTTGCCCTATGAAAATAATTCATAATACTTGTCCACCATTAAAATAGTGGTTAAAGATCAAATAATCATTCTCTGAGTCCAAAAACCCATAAAAATATGATAATATGCTAACCGATTGATGTATTTAGGATAATTCTGGATATATAATATATATAAATTAGGAGAGGCATATATCTTGTCCAATTTTTTTTTATCTGCCGTAAGAAACACCAACACATACATTATACCTATAAAAATGCTCAAATTCATAAACATGTATATGCAATGATAGAGTATACATACCTATATATTTTCACTAGGCCTGACTATACACCAATCACCATACAAAACATATCATCAACAATCTCAAGCACTCACCCGCCTGTGGCCTAGACAACATAAGCAACATACACCTCAGACACCTGGGACCTCAAGGCATGCAAGCACTCACTAACATATCAACTACAGTTATTCACACAATACCAGACATTTGGAAGCATGGTATCATCACATTCCCCAAACCCAATAAAGACCCCATCGCACCCCCCACCACACTCCTTTGCTCCCCCTCCAAAGTTATGGAACGCCTAGTATTACAACTAATTACACCCGACCTACCCCTAGCTCCAACACAACATGGCTTTAGGCCACTGCACTCCACAAACACCCTTCTTACAGACCTTACACAAAGAGCTTTTGACGGCATCAACTCAGCTAGACCACCACACTCACTACTAGCCACACTCGACATTAGTAAAGCCTTCGCTGCCATCCCCCGCCACAACCTAACAAACAAAATCTACATCACAAACATGCACAACACAAAAAGGTGGCTGGCCAACTTCCTAGCAGGCAGATGTGCACACGTATCTTTTGCCGGTCAGTCATCTAGAATCAGAAACTTTCCAAACGGAGTCCTACAAGGATCTGTCCTATCGCCCGCACTCTTCAATCTGTACATGCACGATAGAACTACACCCAATACGCCCCAAATAAACTTTGACTCCTATGCAGATGACATAACACTCATGCACACACCATGACTCAAAAGAGCAACAGATCTCCTTCAACCCTATCTCAACACACTACATGGCTGGTGCACTACAAACAGACTTAATCTAGCCCCAGCCAAATCCACCGCAACCACAAGCTGGACAGAAGAACACTAATACATCCGTCAACTCACCATAAACAACACACAACTAACACATACACACACACCCAAAATCCTAGGAGTAACATATGATACTCTTATGACATTCAAACAGCACACCACAAACATTAAAAAGAAACTGACATCCAGACTTAACACCCTCAGGTCACTTGCTCACACAAAATTTGGACACAACAAAGAAACCACCACCACAGTATATAAACAATACATAAGATCAGTAATGGAATACGCAAGCCCAGCCTGGGCTTCTAACCTAGCTTTCTTTTCTCTTTTTCTATGTGATTGAGGGAGGCAAAAGGCATTACTGCCTATAGCGAGTGCCTCCCCCATAGTTGAAAGAGTGACAGGGCCAAAATCAAGGGACGTTCGAGCCAAAATGCCTAGACACACAGAGTTTGAAGCAATTTAAGTCATAGGAAGAGGGAAAGACTGATTCTGGGAGAGAGTTCCAGAGCTCAGCTGTTGAGTAGAAGAAAGTTTGAGAGTAACGTTTCACTCTTGGGTTGGAGAGTTGCACAGAGTAGGGGTGGGATTGAGTTGCAAGACGGGTACCACGTGCCCTACGTATAGGAGGTGGTATGCACTGGGATAGCTCTGAGGAACACTGATTATTATAGTAGCGATAGAATAGCGAGAGAGATGCAACATTGCGGCGGAGAGAGAGAGAGACTGCAGAGAGTTGGTGAGTGGACGGGAGTTAATGATATGAAAGGCCTTCCTTTCAACTTTGTCTAGGAGAGCGGTGTGAGAGGAACCTCCCCAGACATGTGAACAATACTCAATACAAGGGTGCACTATGCCCCTGTACAGAGCAAGAAGCTGTGCAGGGGAAAAGAACCCCCTAAGGCGGTTGAGCACACCGAGCTTCTGGGAGGCTGCCTTAGCAAGACTGGTAATATGGTCCTTCCAAATGAGAGCAGAAGAAAAAAAAGACACCAAGAATATTGAGAGAAGATGAAGGGTTGATTTTTGTATTGTTGAAGAATAAGGGATAGTCCGCTGGGAGATCCTGACGGGTAGATAGATGGAGAAATTGGGTTTTGGAAGCATTAAAGTTAACAAGGTTTTCTCTGCCCCAATTGGAAATAGGATTTAGATCAGAATTTAAGAGTTCTATGGCTTCATTAAGTTTGTCGTTGAGGAATTGCTGGCTGGGGCGTTCTGAAAAACTAATGTAGTGTAAGGTTGAGTCGTCTGCGTATGAATCGATGGGAATTAAGGTACAGTTAAGGAGATCATTTATAAAAATTAGAAAGAGAATAGGAGATAGAACAGAGCCCTGAGGAACACCGGAGTTTATAGGGTGAGGAAGTGAACAATGGCCGTCCACAACCGCGGCTAAGGAACGGCCGGAAAGGAAATTAGAGACAAAGGCACAGATGGAGGGATAGAAACCGAAGGAGGGTAGTTTAGAAATTAAAAATTTATGCCAGACTCTATCGAAGGCTTTCGATATGTCTAGTGCAATAGAAAATGTCTCACCGAAGTCCCGAAAGGAGGATGACCAAGAGTTAGTAAGATATGAAAGAAGATCACCAGTAGCGCGACCCTTAACCTCTGAAGTGCGCATGGGGGTAATTGGAAACGTCCCCCTGTGCAGACGTATTTGAGGTGTTTCCGTCACTAAAATATTCATTGTACCATTAATGGCATTAATACTTATCCATATGCGCCTATTATGGGTTGATTATAAAGGTATTAACCTGAAACAACAATAAAAAGAGTGAAAACAGCGTTTGGATGGTCAAAATCGGAGATATAGCCCGCGAGTTGTATAATGTATGGGTGAGGCAAGCTGCTTTCCCGCCAATTTCCCCCAAGGCCACTGAGACACAGTCGATCGATTCTCTCTCTCTCTCTCTTGCACTCGCTTGCCATTAGTGATGACAACGCCCTGCTTGCAACTCGCTAATGTTAGCACGAAAATATACCTCAGAATAAGGGAATAACAGGGAAAATAGGTGATAACTGAAGGAGAGGAGGAAAGTGGGGAAGGAGGGGAGGTAGAGGACTGAGATTTTGCATGGCCCAGGGGCCAAAAAAAAATAAAAAAAATAAAAAAATAAAAATATATATATATTTTTTTTTTCGATGTCAAAAGTTGATTTTTTTTTCACTCACTCTTAAGAGTCTCCCCGCAGTCCGCCGGGGGAACTCTTAAGAGTCTCCCCGCTGTTCCCGGGTTAAGGAAGCCATACTGGCAATCTGAGAGCAGATTATGAGAAGAGAAATGCTTAAGAAATTTGGAAGCAAGAATAGTTTCAAAAATTTAGAAAGACAAGAGATGAGAGCAATTGGACGATAGTTGGAGGGTTGAGAGCGGTCACCCTTCTTTGGGACAGGTTGAATGTGAGCAAACTTCCAGCATGAAGGGAAGACGTTAGAGGATAGACAGAGACGAAAGAGTTTGCCTAGGCAGGGAGTCCGCACGGAAGCACAGTTTTTGAGAACAACAGGAGGAACACCGTCCAGACCGTACGCCTTATTAGTGTTAAGCCCAGAGAGGGTAGAAAGTACATCTTTAGAAGAGATTAGGATATTAGGCATAAGTAAGAGAGGAGGGCGGAGAGGGAGGAATAGCACCGGAATCATCCAAGGTGGAGTTTCTAGCAAAAGTTTGAGCGAAGAGTTTAGTTTTGTCAGAGGAAGAAGTGATGGTTGTGCCATAAGACGAGGAAGAGAAATTGTTGGAGGTTTTTGGCTAGATGCCAGAAAGCTTGGGAAGAGCTAGAGTTGGATAGTTCAGTGCATTTATTATTGATGAAAGAGTGTTTGGCAAGTCTAAGAACAGATTTGGCTTGATTCCGGGCAGAAACATAGGAAGAATGAGAGTCTTGAGTTTTAAGGCGTCGGTACCGTTTGAATGCTTCCTCCTTATTGCGGACAGCAGTAGAACAGGCGTGAGTAAACCAAGATTTTTTAGCATTAGTCGGAGAGAAGGAGAATGGAATGTATGCTTCCATGCCCGATAGGATTACCTCGGTAATGCGTTCAGCACTCTCCGAGGTTCCCCGGCCACGGAAGCAGAAATCATTCCATGGGAAATCAAAGTAGTACTGCCGGAGAGCCTCCCAGTCGGCAGTGCCAAAGTGCCACAAGCGCCGCCGGCTAGGAGGATCGGGTGGCCGTACTGGAGAGATAGGACAGGTGACAGAGAAGTTTATGGTCGGAGGAGCCCAGAGGAGAGAAAAGATCGACAGTATAAGAAGAAGGGTTAGAAGTTAGAAACAAGTCAAGAATGTTGGGCCGATCTCCGATGCGATCCGGGATACGGGTGGGTTGCTGAACTAACTGCTCTAGGTCATTTATGATAGAAAAGACGTAGGCTTGTTCACCAGGTGGATCAGTAGTGTGAGAGGAGAGCCATTGGCGGTGGTGAACGTTGAAATCTCCTAAGATGGAGATTTCTGAGAAAGGAGAAATGGATAGAATGTGTTCCACTGTAGAGTTTAGATAGTCAAAGAATTTGGGAAAGTTGGTAGAGTTAGGGGATAAGATAGACCGCACAGAAATATTTAGTAAGAGAATGACAGGAAAGTTTGAGCCATAAAGTTGAGAATTCAGAGGAGTCGAAATCGGGAACACGAGAGCAAGTGAGTTTGTTGTGCACATATGCACAACATCCGCCTTTGGCTTTGAAACTAGGATAGAAAAAGTAGGAGGATACAGAGAAGGGGCTGCTGGATGTTGCTACAGACACCTGAGTTTCGGTGAGGAAGAGAACGAGCTGAAACACATCATAAGACCTTACAGACTATTCAAAACAAAGCCCTAAAGATTATTACAGGCTGCACAGCTACTGCACCCACAGATAATAATAATAATAATAATAATAATAATAATAGTTCTTAAAGCTAGCGCATGCTAAGCTAGCTAAGGATAGCTCAATAAGGCCGATTAGGCGTATTTCCATTGGGGTCCTGTACTACTACCCCATCCCTTTGCTCATGATGGATGGTAACGACTCAGTGCTTGTGAAAAATCTTTTAATGCGCCGAGCGTGGGCGCGAACCCGGGCCTTCTGGGTGGAAGTCCGAGACGCTAGTCACTACACCAAGCGAGCCGCTAAGATCACCTTCATCAAGAAACCAAAATCCTCAGTCAAAGACCATCTGGACATGAGGCACCCAATTCCTGGCAGCAGCCTCCACGAACCAGGAGCCTGAACAGGGACAACACAATAAAACAGAAAAACAATGAAAACACAAATTCACACACATTTAGGTCACCCAGATACCAGTTACCACCAAGGTCACTCCAGCATATGCATAGTACAATCAAGTAATTATTTTGTACTTTATCAACTTTAATCAAATAGTTTACTGACCAATTACTTTATATTGACCCACCGTTACCTGGCTATTTTACTCATTAATGCTTACTTTAAGGTACTTTGCCTGATTTTCAATGATAAACAACCAACATATAAATATGCAATCCCAAGACAAACTTTATAGCTAAAACTTCCATAAATACAGCTAAACTATAAGCTTACACTAAATACGACATAAGAGATAGACAAACCAAACTGAAATGATTACTGATATTTACTATAGGATGTAAGGTATCTTAAAATAACCCCCTAGAAATACTCTCTAAAGTATCTATTTCTTTATCCTCCCCATTTCCCCAGCTAACCTAATCCCACAAGGACCCCAATGGAAATACGCCTAACGGACTTATTGGGCTATCCTTAGTTGGAATTATGCAAGGCTGGTACATGTCATTTTTGTAACATACTATGTGGTACCAACTCTGTAAATTGCTAACTGAATAAATATTATTATTATTATTATTATTACAATAGACAGTAAAATTGTAAGCCAAAATAAGTACACATTTAACCCCTTCAGCACCAGGACATATGTTTACCTTTGATTCTGGCTAAAATTACAGGATTGTAGACAGTGTCGGGAGGATCTAAGTTATAAAGAGGGTTTAGTGAGATCATATTGACCCATTTGAGTCTTATAGGTAGATTACAAACTAAAGTAAATAGTCTAATGCATAGACTACAGTTGATCTGGACTTGACACTTAAATGGAACTTTGCAGTAAGGGACACAAAATCGGAGAACGAACCTCGTAAATGCGAAAATATCACGGTTTCGAGGTTCGAACTTGGGGGTTCGTTTTCCGATTTTGGGTCCCTTACTGCAAAGTTCCATTTTTGTGTCAAGTCCACATCTACTGTAGTCTATGTCTTATGATAACCAGAACATTATGTCATGGGGGTGAAGAGGTTAACCCTCTCACATACAAGGATACTCTTCATGCTGGCTAGGAGGTATAATAATAATAATAATATGTTATGCACTTCAGGAAAACATCCACGAATCAAAGAGTATAAAAACTAAATTATTCATTAAAATGTAAAACTTGCAAACTAAACAAACCAAAATTGGGACAAGGACAATATAAAGTCAAATTAAATTATCAAAATCGCTATGTGGAAACAACGCTTACTAAAATGAAAATTATTAAATAAAAGAACACAATCCACCACATAGGGTGTACATCACTACATGAGCAAGTTAATCTGTTTCCCAAGCAAACCAATCGCACATATAACAACGCACTATCGTCACGTTAAAGGAAGTAGTCAAGTTTGTCAAGTAGTCAAGTTTGTTTTCACCAACCTACAAATTAATTTAAAAATAAACCTAACTAATGACATCTATGAAAGTAATGAATACATGTGGTACTCCAAGGACTCCAACCTAGGATACTCACACCAAAATAACTATCAAAGCAAAATAAAAGTCCAATAGCCAGAATGAACTGTATCTTATTCATCAAGGGGTTCATGATCATTAGCGGCTCGCTTGGTGTAGTGACTAGCGTCTCGGACTTCCACCCAGAAGGCCCGGGTTCGCGCCCACGCTCGGCGCATTAAAGATTTTTCACAAGCACTGAGTCGTTACCATCCCTCATGAGCAAAGGGATGGGGTAGTAGTACAGGACCCCAATGGAAATACGCCTAATCGGCCTTATTGAGCTATCCTTAGCTAGCTTAGCATGCGCTAGCTTTAAGAACTATTATTATTATTATTATAACTAGAGTACAGTACAGTATTCAAAACATAAGACAAATTTGGGATGGTTCACTTTTTGGCCGATTTTTGCATGTATTCATTATTTTTCTAGTTTCCTCCCTAGACCTCCATCAAATTAAAAATAAAAATAAACAAGTGGTCCAGAAAACCGGCCCATCCCCCCCAAGGGGAGATTTCCACTCTAGGGACTTTTTTCTTGACCCCTTTCTCCCTCATGTCTAGCCCTATTACTTTTGAGATTTTAAGACTTTTGTCCCATTAGTTTGGTGATTTTAAGAATTTCCGCCCCCATTCTGTCAATTTTAAGACCTTTCATGCCATTTAGGTGTCTATTTTATCCTGGCGAGCGATAGCGAGCCTGTAATTTAAGAGTTACCGGCCTTTGGCCGGGAAATTTTTCTACCGAAAAATGTACAAATTTATCTTGAAAGGGAGTCAAGGGGGTGACATGTTAAGATTGCTGGAGGAGTAGGATACAAACTAAAAACCTCCCCTTAAACCCATTCAGTCATGATGCACTTTTTTTTTTTTTTTTTTTTTTTTTTTCTATGTGATTGAGGGAGGCAAAAGGCAGAACTGCCTATAACGAGTGCCTCCCCCATAGTTGAAAGAGTGACAGGGCCAAAATCAAGGGACGTTAGAGCCAAAATGCCTGGACACAGAGTTTGAAGCAATTTAAGTCATAGGAAGAGGGAAAGACTGATTCTGGGAGAGAGTTCCAGAGCTCAGCTGTTGAGTAGAAGAAAGTTTGAGAGTAACGTTTCACTCTTGGGTTGGAGAGTTGCACAGAGTAGGGGTGGGATTGAGTTGCAAGACGGGTACCACGTGCCCTACGTAAAGGAGGTGGTATACACTGGGATAGCTCTGAGGAACACTGATTATTATAGTAGCGATAGAATAGCGAGAGAGATGCAACATTGCGGCGGAGAGAGAGAGATTGCAGAGAGTTGGTGAGTGGACGGGAGTTAATGATACGCATGTTTGCCATCATTCACCATAGGAAAGATCAGAAATAAAGGTTTAATATTACCCCATTTCATTACTCAAATTTATTCCTAAATTGCATTAAATTTACTTAAAATGCATCATAATCCTCAAAAAGTTAACTCAAATAAGGGCTAGAGCAAACAAGCTGTATATGATCACCCATTTCCTGGTCAATTCATGCAAAGTTATAGAAATCTCTGATCAAATTATTTCACATTATTGAGCTCAAAGGTTAGTGGCAGATATCTGGCATAATGAATAGACTATACAGGTCTCCCTCAACATACGATTGGGTTACGTTCCTGAAAACTACCTTAAATAGAAAAATCGTATGGCGAACCCTAATATTGGAATTGTGTACATGCTTAGATTGATATGCAGGATTCAAAACTGCATAATAAATCTTAGGCTTGTCCACCATTCTGTAACGGTCTTCGTCTAGCGCAATGGATAAATGCACTGAATTTCGGTGTGAGCATCCTAGGTTCAAATCCCTCGACTGCCACATGTATTTGTTGATTTCATTGAGTTTAGGAGTAAAGTCGGTTGTAGAGGGACCATAATAATTTATGGAGTACATAGGAGTACAAAGGAAATCGAGCAACAACAGATCTAGTGACCCTTCTAGGTTGCTTGTCCTCCAAAACACTGAGGATCAAGTGTCCAAACAGTGGTTTAGAGTGGGTAAGGGATCATTGGAAAGGGAATTACTGCCCTGGAACTAATGTCCGTGGCAGGATTAGGAAGTTAGTAGAGGACAGATGGGTTAGTAACTGAGGGGGGATAAAATAAAGTTATTCATTTACAAACGCAGTCAGTCGCGGGTTTGACGAGATATTTGTCTAGGCGGAGTTTAAATGAATCAACGGTGATGCAGTCTATAAAGTTTGTAGATGCGTTCTGACCAGAAAAAATTCCAAACCCAAACACCTAAAAAACTATAATAATATCATAAATCTGGGCATCGGATAGCGAGGGAAACTTGTACAGTTTAATTTCACCAGACGGTAAATTGAATCCCTTGGAAGCTAATTTCTATATACTTATATGAAGTTAACCCTTCCACACATATGAAACGATTTTGAGCCTATTGGGGATACTTTAAAACCTTTCTTACCATCAGGGGTATTTAGAAACCTTTAGTTTAGTTACTTCAACCTCTGCAGTTGTCTTTGAGTTAGCTGTGGGCAGAAAACTAATTTTAGAGAGGTAATTATTAGAGTGAGAGAACTCTATTTCTTATTGCTAATTTGGCAACCTCTGCTTCATACGAGTCTGAAGGGGTTAACATTAATCATCCACTACAAACCCCAATGTACTTTAATAAACTAGTGAAAGCATATGGTCCTCCCAGGATTCAAACTCGGGACACCACACACACAACATAAGCTTACAAACCATTACACCACAAACACCGTTATCACTAATATAGTTAGCAAGCCAAAAATGTCGACAATTAAAGAAGAGTCACCCGGGGTATATGATCGGAAAGTTAGCTCATTTCTTCTAGCCGTTTTGGAGTTACAAGTCAAGAAGGTTGGCCTAGTAATATATTTAACCCCTTCTGTACTGGCTAAGTTTTTTTATCTGTAATCTGGCTAGTACTACAAGATTTGATTCAGTTTAAAAAGTGCCTCTAGCAATTAACAGGCTTCAAACTATCTCCCTTAATCCATTTTACCACCACAGATCCTGCATTAACTGCACAAAATAGTCTAAATATAGCTTTAATATAATTAAGAAGACGTCGCCGGTACAGAAGAGGTCAAGATACAGCACTAGATTTGTAAGCAGTCCATTTACTTTGCAATATCAATACAAATACTGTACCCACAAACAAGGAGGCACAATAATACATTTATCAACATTTACAATGCTTTAAGTAAATTTACATAAAAAAACATTTATTCAAACTTATTAATCTGTGGGCATTTTATATTAAAATTCATATTACTTTTCACAAACTCTCCAATTAATTTACAAATGAACCCAACTAATGAAATCAATTAAAATAATGAATACATGTGGTACTCCAAGGACTCTAACCTAGGATACTCACACCGAACCTCCGCACACTAAAGCCGGTATCACACGAGAGCTTTTATAGTCAACATTCCATGATCATGGGGCTGTTCGGCCAGGCAGCTTAGGGAACAACAACAACAACATTCCATGATCAAAAAATTTCCTGCAACATTTCTGGAATATTTTGCAACCGTATCGGAAACTAGACTGATGGTAGATGAAAATAGGCAACCAAAATATTTTATACGTTGACCACATAAGCTGCCAGACCAGTGTTGAGGATAAATGTTGAATGAAAAGCGCTCTTGTGATACCGGCTTAAGCATTAGGCTACATACAAACTCATATTCTGTACCCTAAATTACCGTCCTGGTGGTGTAATGGTTAAGGTGGCAAAAATCTGTGTGTGATAACCCGGGTTCAAATCCTGGTGGATCATATATACTTTAATTAATTTCATTGGGGGCATTTGGTGTTGTGCTGAAATTAACAAAATATAGATTACTCTTCCGTTCAAAAGATTCCATAGCATGTACAGTCTGCCTAATAAGTGATGTCTCGGCACCAAGTATGTTTTGATCAATAATTGGTATCCGCAAAATCAAAGCTTCATTTCTTCATATCGAGTGAAATATACAATCATGTTCCTACAGTCACCCACCCTATTCAACATCTGACCGACATTAATACAGCACAGAGCAAGCCAAATGTAATGACAGCTGGGACATGACTTATTAGCGCGACCGTACATATTATGGTTAAACAGTACAGTACAGTACAGTAATAATAATAATAATAATAATAGTTCTTAAAGCTAGCGCATGCTAAGCTAGCTAAGGATAGCTCAATAAGGCCGATTAGGCATATTTCCATTGGGGTCCTGTACTACTACCCCATCCCTTTGCTCATGAGGGATGGTAACGACTCAGTGCTTGTGAAAAATCTTTAATGCGCCGAGCGTGGGCGCGAACCCGGGCCTTCTGGGTGGAAGTCCGAGACGCTAGTCACTACACCAAGCGAGCCGCTACTTCAATGAAATACATTTTAGAGTGTGCAAACTTTATGTTCAATACAATTAACCCCTTCTGTACTAAGACTTCTTTTACTTTATTCTAGCTAGATTTATTATGCTACCTCCACCAACAGACTTTACTCCTAAACTCAATTAATGAAATCAACAATTACATGTGGCAGTCCAGGGATTCGAACCTAGGATGTTCACACCGAAATTCAGTGCATTTATCCATTGCGCTACGAAGACGGTTAAACAATGGTGGACAAGCCAACGATTTATTATGCAGTTTCGAATCCTGCATATCAATCTAAGCATGTACACAATTCCAACTGTGTAGTTTAAAAGGGGCCTCCAGCAATTAACAGGCTTCGAACTATCTCCCATAACCGTTTTTACTACCACACATCCTTCTTAAACTGCCCAAAATAGTCTAAATATACCTACTGTAAAATAAAATTGAAAAGACGTTGCCGGTACAGAAGGGGTTAAGTAAGTTTGGTAAAGTACAAACTTAGTCCTTACCAATGTTACTAAAGTATATAAATTAATATAATATCTACTTCATATATTTCACTTTTAGTACTTACAGTATTTGAGGGTGGATGGGACTCGTTAGCCTTGGTCGGCAACTCATCTAGGGGAGACAACCTTGTACAAATCCGGGTGGATGGGACTCGTCCGCCTTGGTTGGCAACCTGTCTAGGGGAGTAAACTTGACACAAATCCGTATTGCTTACCTAAGGGGAAGGCATCTTAGTGGATGGATTAGCCGAACACCACTGTAGAAAAATAGTGCTAACAACCTACACAGAGGGCCTCGGAGTCGGACGGATCCTAAATTGAGTGGTCAATCCTGGAAGAACTTCACTAAACTGGCTCGGGTTGTCCCTCTCACAGGGAATAGGTCCGCTTGGGGGAATTCTGTGTATGGCCACCCTCGTAAGGGGAGTAAGGCGTCCGGCAATAGATAGATAAGATAGTATTTGACAATTGTATTAAGCATTTCTTTCTGAAGCATTTATAATTTTCCTCTTTAATATTTATAATTTTTCACCAACTAACTTTACTCAAATAATTAAATCAAACATGTGGCACTCCAAGGACTCGAACCCAGGATACTCACACCAAAATTCCACGCATTTATGCATTACGCTATCAAGAAAGTTATATACAGTATACCATGACCTATATTTTCAGAGGGAATTGCATTGCCTTCACAAAATAAATTCTTAACTATTACTCAAACATTTATAAATATATTAAGGAACACCCTGTTCTTAACATTAATCCTCCATTACAAACCCCTCAACTTTCTCTTCATAATTGCTGAGGGGCACAGGGCCCTGGGTGGGGCTTTGGTTTCCCGGGCGTTTCCGCACCCTCCTCAGCCCCCCGCCATGGAGTGGCTTCGGTCACCCAGGCTTTATTGTGGGTGGCGGGGAGGGTTCTGTGGGGGCACTCGGTTATGGCCTTGGAATTGCTCGGGGCTTTGGGGCTGTTCGGCCAGGCAGCTTGGGGGGGAACAACAACAACAAACCCCTCGGGGCTGTTCGGCCAGGCAGCTTAGGGAACAACAACAACAACAACAAACTCCTATGTAATTATTATAGAATTATATACAGTATATAGGCTACAATATTATATTATATTTGGTCAATATTTACGAATCACACCACAGCTGGAATCTCATTTCTAATGGTAGTTTTGGGTTCCTATCATTCTATGTTTCATTGCTATATACTTTTTATCCACCGGAAAATATATATATATATATATTTTTTTTTTTTTTTTATTTTTATTTTTTTTTTTAGCATTAACCTAACCTAAAAACCTAACCTAACCTAACTTAAATGTATTTGGGGGCTATTAGGTTAGGTTAGGTTAGGTTAGGTTTTTTGGTTAGGTTAATGCTAAAAAAAAAAAAAAAAAAGCCAAGAAAAAAATATATTTTCCGGTGGATAAAAAGTATATAGCAATGAAGCATAGAATGATAGGAACCCAAAACTACCGTTAAAAATGAGATCCCAGCTGTGGTGTGACTCGTAAATATTGACCTGATATTTGATATGTAGACTATAATACTACATTAAAATATGTTATACCGGTACTATCTATCTATCTATCTATTGCCTGACGCCGTGATCCCCGAAGGGGTGGCCACGAACGAACCGCCCCCATGCACCTCTGTCCCCAGTCAGTCGACGCCCCTCCCCCCAACCAGCACCGCCTTCGTTCATGTAGTTCCTCACTCCATCCTTCCACCTCATATTCGGTCTACCTCTCCCCCTCTGTCCCTCCACCTCGCTCTCGTACACCCTCTTAGTCATTCTCTGGCTTTCCATACGTTCCATATGGCCGAACCATCTCAAGTTGTTCCTTTTCACACTTTCCAGCACAACACCTCCTTCTTACTTCCTCATTAGTCTGTCTATCCCTCCATGTAACTCCGCACGCACTCCTTAAGTAATTCATTTCCACTGCTCTCACTACTGTACTGTATAGTGATATTAGAATATATCATTCATTATGTTTAAAAGACTAGAATTACGGATGTTGAGTTATCTACTATTATTGGAATATGACCGTTCACTTTGAATACACCTTCTAGCTCAACTAGGTGTTGAGGTTCTAACCTAACCTAACCTAACCTAACCTAACCTAACCTAACCTAACCTAACCTAACCTAGGTTACCCTTTGGGATTAGTCCTGCTCCAGAAATCTATCAGACGAATGCATGACCTTTTTGATGATCTGATGGGGGTAGAGATAATTATGGATGATATACTAGTTTATGGAACTTCAGAAGCTGAACATGATGAAAGGCTAGACAAAGTATTGCAAAGATGCAGAGAGAGAAACTTAAAACTAAATTCAAGGAAGCTCAAACTAAAAACAAATAGAGTAGAGTATATCGGGCACACATTAACTTCAGATGGGCTAAAACCAGACCCCCAAAAGATAGACCATTTGTAAATTTCCTGCACCAAAAGATAAACAAGAATTGCTAAGATTTATGGGAATGATAAATTATCTGGCAAAGTTTGTGCCAAATATGTCTATGATCAATGAGCCTCCGAGCAGATTGCTGGAAAAGGATGCAGATTATGTATGGGGAAGTGACTAGGAGAAATTTTTCAGACACTAAAGCAGATGGTTAGTGAAGCCCCTGTTTTGAAATTCTATGATGTTAAGAAACCTATAACACTGACTGTTGATGCTTCAGGTTTTGCTGTAGGGGCATGTATTCTTCAGGATGATAAACCGGTTGCATATGTTGCTAAATCACTTCCCAAAACTCAACGAAACTATGCTCAGATAGAGAAGGAATTATTAGCTATTGTATTTGGGGCAGAGAAATTCCACACATATTTGTATGGTAAGAGTGAAGTACTTGTAGAAACTGATCACAAGCCTTTGAAAAGTATATTTAAGAAACCTTTGTCTTCTGCTCCTCCTAGGTTACAAAGAATGCTTCTCAGACTGCAGAAATACTGATTAGATGTAAAATATAAGAAGGGTAAACAGATGTATATAGCAGATACCTTGAGTAGAGTAAACTGGACAGAAGAATTAGACGATGATTATTAAGTCAATGTAAATTTAGTGGCTAGTAATGTACAGTCAGATGTCACTGGGATAGGTTTATGTGATTTCAAAGAGCAAACCAAGAATGACAGTAATGCACATTTTGAGAGAAGCCACTCTAGAGGGGTGGCCTGATAGTAAGAAAGAAGCACCTATAGAAATCCATGCATTCTGGAATTTCCGAGATGAAATTAGCTATAGTGATGGTTTGTTACATAAAATGGACAGAATCATAGTTCCCAAGCAGCTGAGAAGCAAGGTTTTGAAACATATTCATAAGTCTCATCAAGGTATTGAGAAGTCCTTGAGATTAGCCAGAGACTTGGTTTACTGGCGAATGATGGTACCTTCCAAGGACCCCAATGGAAATACGCCTAACGGCCTTATTGGGCTATCCTTAGTTGGAATTATGCAAGGCTGGTACATGTCATATTTGTAACAAACTATGTGGTACCAACTCTGTAAATTGCTAACTGAATAAATATTATTATTACCTCAAATAAAACAACTTATTAGCTCGTGTGACACCTGTAATGCATATGGTAACCAACAAGCCAAAGAACCTCTTATGACATGAAATTCCAAACCTACCCTGGCAGAAACTTGGACCACACTTATTTGAATTAAATGGTAAACAATATCTTTTGCTTGTTGATTACTATAGCAAATATTTTGAATTGGACAGGTTACAAAATACTTTGTTCAAGCACTGTGGTGAGACACTGTAAATCCCATTTCTCTAGACATGGCATTCATCAAACATTACATAGTGATAATGGTCCTCAGTTTATTGCTAAACAGTTCAAATATTTCTCTAAGACTTATGGTATTGTACATACCACATCGTCTCCATACCACCCTAAAAGTAACGGCCTGGCAGAAAAAAAAATTGTTCAAACAGTGAAAAGATTAATGATGAAGGCTACCAAAGAGAACAAAGATCCTTATCTCAGTGTTCTGGACTACAGAAACACTCCTGTTGTAGGGACAGCAAGTCCTTCGCAGTTATTGTATGGAAGGAGAACCCGAACTACACTCCCTACCTCTGATAAATTACTACAGCCTCAAACACAAGATCCTCTGACCATAAAACACTTATTGAAGTTGTCACAAGTTAACCCTCTCCGACATATGATGCAATTTTGAGCCTATTAGGGATACTTTAAAGCCTTTATTACCATCAGGGGTATTTACAAACCTTTAGTATAGTTACTTCAACCTCTGAAGTTGTCTGAGTTAGCTGTGAGCAGAAAACTAATTTTGGAGAGGTAATTATAAGAGTGAGAGAACTCTATTTCTTATTGCTAATCTGGCAACCTCTGCATCATATGAGTCTGAAGGGGTTAAACAGAAGCTGTATTATGATAGAAACTCCAAGACATTATCAGAACTTGAGGAAGGGGATGTAGTTCGAGTCAACGATGGGTTAAGTCGGGAATCAAAGAAAGCTGTAGTTATTTCTCCTAGATCATACTTAGTTAAAGACAAAGCTGGACATATATACGAGGCATAGACGTCATCTAACTAAAACCCATGAAAAGCCTAACGATGATACCAATTTAGAATTTGATGATTGTGACAGAAGAATGGATGTGTCAGGCTATGCACCCAGATTAATGACACCTCACAATTCAAGTGTTAGATCTGGATTAAGTGGAGATAATCTGCAAGCAAGTAGTGGGGAAAGAAATAATAGGCCTACACCATGTACTAGCCCTAGTGAAAACAGTGACTGTAGGCCTATCTAGTAATAGCACTGGGCAGAGAGAGACCAGGACCAAAAGTGGTAGACTGGTGTGCCCCCCCTAGAAAATTACATTTATGAACTAATCTTATTAATTTGCAGTATCAAGGAATCAAATTATTTAATGTCTTATGTTATCATTTTGTTTTATTTATAAAACGGAAGATGTAATCTATCTATTGCCTGACGCCGTGATCCCCGAAGGGGTGGCCACGAACGAACCACCCCCATGCACCTCTGTCCCCAGTCAGTCGACGCCCCTCCCCCCATCCAGCACCGCCTTCGTTCATGTACTTCCTCACTCCATCCTTCCACCTCTCATTCGGTCTACCTCTCCCTCTCTGTCCCTCCACCTCACTCTCGTACACCCTCTTAGTCATTAGCTATAACTCTAACTATAGTTAACTATAACTATAAAGATACCAATAACACTTTTTGAGCGATAACCACTGGAAGCTATGACGACACTTGATAAGCCCGATTGTACAACCACAGATCCTTCTCAACCCTTTCACTCATTTATGATGCAGAGATTGCCAGATTAGCAATAAGAAATAGAGTTCTCTCACTCTTATAATTACCTCTCCAAAATTAGTTTTCTGCTCACAGCTAACTCAAAGACAACTGCAGAGGTTGAAGTAACTAAACTAAAGCTTTCTAAATACCCCTGATGGTAAAAAAGACTTTAAAGTATCCCTAATAGGCTCAAAATTGCATCATGTCTGAGAGGGTTAAGCTATCATTTGGCTGCATTTATGTTATTGAGGATCTATCACGTTAGGCTGAATTCCGAGACTACAGTAATAGAAAAGAGGGAGGCGGAGGTTGTATATTTTATAACTACAGTACAGTCCTTGACCAAAGTGATGTCCCACCTTCACAATATTACTTTAACCCCTTCTGTACCGGTGATACAGAATATTCAGTATATTCTGGTAACTATTATACTATTTGGTACAGCTTAGGAAGGACGTCTACTCATTAAAAGGCTACAGACTATCTCATTTAATCCTTTTAGCTACCACATATCCTTCCTAAGCTTCATACAATAGTCTAAAACAGGCTACAATAAAATATAAAAAGACTTCGCCAGTACAGAAGGGGTTAAAGAAGGGGGCTAGGCATCCTCCTCCTCCCCTTGTAGAATTCTCCTACTCGACGAGACAGAGAAACGGGAGAGGGAACGCGAAAGTGGTCCCGGACCCTGAGAATAGAACTTTAAAAGTAGTTTCTGTTTGGGCTCTGTCTCGTGTCGGCCACCCCCAGCAATGGGGTATGTGCCTAAGTATATACATACATACATAAAACTTTTACTTTAGTGCATATTTAATTTGACTTTACTTGTATTGATTTACTTTTATATAATATTCAGTTTATTTATTTTTTTATTTATCTATTATTATTATTACTTTTACTTTTCTAAGGGGAGGAGGAAGAGCGTATCATTTTGTATCAACATTGAAAAATTCAAATTACAAGGGCCTTTAATTTACAATACTGTACACAAAAAACAGCACAACAGATATATCCTATTAAAATATAAAACTTGAAAACTAACTCAAAACTTACTGTTCAAATTAATATAACCAATTCAAAAATACTAACCCCTGGACCTGAAAAGGGTTAACCGATACATTACACTGCCACCCAATATCAATCTGCTTCAAGTAGAGTTCTCAAGCTTAAAGTGACCTAGTGCAAACTACCCAGATTAACCCCTTCTGTACACCTGACTTGTTATTTTTGTTCACCTACATCATTGGCTACATGTACGGTCGAGGTTAATAAGTGTTGTCAAATATTTCAAAGTTTCGGACACAGACTAATACTTTGAGGGATAAGCACTTTTCCCAGTAACTATAAAGATACCAATAACACTTTCTGAGCGAAAACCACTGGATTCTATGACAACACTTAATACCCTCTATTGTACAATTTATGAAGCTTGGTAGAGATATATGGTAGCAAAATAGATAAATTGACAGTCTAGCCTTTTAATTGGTAGACACTTCCAAATGCAAGTATTTGTCAGAATATGAACAATACCTCGCCGGTACGGAAGGGGTTAAGAAGAAGAAACAAAACCGTATAATAATCATCCCCACACATACTCACCAGGAATCCCAACCAGTACCACGATTGAAGGGCTGTTTGGGCTGGACCAATATTCCCTGCCTCGCACCACCACGGGGAGGGAATCCCAGGCGGCCTAGATGACAAACACTGCAAGTGGATGATATCAACAGAATTGAAATTAAAATGACGAGATGGATGTGTGGTGCCAAACTGCAAGATAGGATATCAAATGAAGAGCTATGTAGAAAGTTAGTTATCAAGGCTATCAGTGATGAGATGTGTACTATAGTCTATTCGCTGTAAGTAGGCGAGAAATCATGACTTCTATCTTCTGCAACTCAAAAAGTGCTAGAGCAAATTGGCTGTAAATTTCCACATATATTCCTTGACTGACTCTTCCCAAATTGTATAAATATTAGCTCTATTACCCAAGTTGTATTGGAGGTACAGAGGTTAGAGGTCATGATTTCTCACCTACTTACAGCAAATAGACTATAGCAAGCTCAGATGGTTTGGTCATGTGGAGAGGATGGATGAACAAAGTTGGGTGAAAAAATGCAAGTCCATGAATGTGGAGAGAGGGTAGACCAAGAAAGACTTTGGATCGGACTTTGCAGTCCGATCTTAAATCAAAGACCCTGACAAGTGAGGCAGCTCTTAACCCCTTCACCACCATGACTTAATTTGCATCATATTCTGGTTACCATTAGACTATTTTATTTAGTTTATAATCTACCTATACGACTCAAATGGGTAAATACGGTCTCAATAAACCCACTTAGTAATGTAGGTCCTTCTTAAACTGCATAAAATCATCTAATTATAGTCAGAATCCAAGGTATAAAGAAGTCATGGTGCTGAAGGGGTTAACAGGGTTGCCTGGAATGCCGTCATTAGGACGTGAGACCGGAACCGCACTTCATGTGGAATACTCTGTCTTTAAATATAACAAAATTGAGGAAAAGAACGAACTCAGAATTACCAATGAAAAGAAAGCCGTGGACTTTGATAAGAAGAAAGAAACGATTGTGGGATAGATTAAAAGTGTTAAAGAACAGGGGGTCTAGTATAGAAGCTAAAGTAGTGGATTTGGAACGTAGACAGATAAACAATAAAATAAGGTGGGAGACAAGGAGGGGGGTGAAGGAGAGGGAGAGAGATTGCTAGAAATGTGAAGGATAATCCAAAAATATTCTGGAAGTACATTCAGGAAAAGTTAACAAGAAGAGTAGGGATCTCAGAGCTGGTAGGGGGGTTGGATGATGGGAGTAGAGCGGAGACTGATAAGGAGAAAGCAGAGGTGCTGGGGAAATACTTTGGGGGGGTACTAACAGTGGAGTTGGATGATGCAGTGCCTACTATTCCCATCAAACAGGCACCGGCACTAGAACTAATAGTTTTCCCATGCTAGAATAAGAAGGGCTATAGAAAAAATGAACAGAAGTAAGTCCCCGGGACCGGATGGGATACACCCAAGAATCATAAAGGAAGGAGGCGAGATGTTATTTGAGGTATCGTTTAATACAGGACAAATCCCGTTGGACTGGACAGAGGCGAACATAACAGCTATATTTAAGAAGGGAAAGAGAAATGACCCAGGAAATTATAGACCAGTCAGTTTGACAAGTGTTGTGTGTAAACTAATGGAAACGGTAATTAGAGAAGGAATAATGGAGCATATGAAATCAAACCAACTTTTCAGTGGGAGACGGTTCGGATTCTTGCCGGGGAGGTAAACGGTACTACAGCTAATTAAGGTGGTAGATGATTGGATGCAAATTCTAGAGGATGGCGATTTAATAGACGTGGTATATTGTGATTTTATGAAGGCCTTCGATAAGGTCCCACATAAAAGGTTAATAGAGAAAGTTAGAAGCTATAATATAGGGGAGAAATGTGTGAAATGGATAGAAGCCTTCCTGAAAGATCGGAGACAGAGGGTGCTGGTGAATGGAATAGGCTCGGGGTGGAGGGAAATTACAAGTGGGGTACCTCAGGGATCTGTATTGGGACCACTACTGTTAGTTATATTTATCAACGACTTACCAGTGTTGAGGATAAATGTTGAGTGAAAAAGCGCTCTTGTGATACCGGCTTTAGGAGCTCGGGGCTCGCAGCCTAGGGAACTATTACTAGTAATTTGTTTGAAGACTGGAATGTACAGTATAGGAAAAGAAATATGAAAATTACACAGAAAGGGCATGGTTTACCTTATTTTATCACTTCCAAAGAAAATGTTAACTATAAATCCTATTTTCTTTATATTTTGCTAAATTGTTATTTCCAGTGATTTTGATTAGTTCTTTGTCTTATTGTGTCGTTCCAGTTTTGGTGTGTTAGTTTACAAGTTATATTATAATACAACAAAATTACCATGAAAGGGCATTGTTTTTGTCATCTTATGACTGCCAAAGAACATTCTATGTGCTGTAGCCTCCTCGTTTGGGATCTGACGCACTGCCAAAGAACATTCTATGTGCTGTAGCCTCCTCGTTTGGGATCTGACGCACTGTGTAAATTAAAAGGCAAGTATGAATATTTGTGTCTATATTATTGTACTGTACAGTATGTGCAAAGATAGGCTTTAATAGAGCATGAGGGTGCAAAGGCTTCAGTATGTGTGGAGAACGAACAGAGCGAGAGGAGAGTGGGACAACAGGAATCCTTATCGTATACAGTAAAGTGGAAAGAAGGGTGCTATGCTGGTATGGACATTTTGAACAAATGAGAGAGGAAGGTCTTACAAAGAGATTATTTGAGTCCGAAACAAGGGGAAGAATACCTCGGAGGAGATGGAGAGATGGTGTAATAAAAGTGTTAAGATAGAGAGACGACTGAAGAACAGGTAATGGATAGCAAGAAAATGGAGAATGCTTGTCAAAAGATCAGGGATAACTCTGTCGTAGGGAGAGGGGGTCGGGCAATAGTTGGGACTAGATAATAGTCCGTTAGCTGCCTGGCCAAGGAAGTTGGTATATTAGTAGCGTATATTTATTATAGTCCATTTAGCCGTTTATAAGAAACGTTTCCAGGGTGCACCACGTGGAGGCGGACTATAGCTGCACCCCAAAAAAAATTATGGAATGTTCACGGTTCCATTAGCCATTGTCAAAATTACCCATACTAAAATAGTTACTCCCCAAATGGCCTTTCCGACGCAAAATTGGCCCACCAAATGTCACCGCCCCACAGGAAATTGGGTGCCAGTGATTTAAATTGGCCTTCCGACCGCAAATTGGCCCACCTTAAGTCAAATTCATATATCTATTGGTGGTAGTCTCCATCAATGATGTGAGAGCCTAATAGCTTATATGTAGTACAGTACAGGTCTCCCTCACCATCCGATGCCCCGATTTACGATATTATTATAGGTTTTTAGGGGTTTGGGTTTTGGCTGGTCCTAGAACGCATCACCATTTCCCCATTAATTTTAGGGTTCACTATATTTTTCTATTTAAGATTGGGTTTTCAGGAACGTAACCATCTTAAATCGAGGCAGACCTGTTCTACAATTACATCAAACGCCAAGTGGATCCCGAGGCGGTACTATAAGGATCAAGGTATAAACTGGTCTCCGTAAGTAATTTGGCAGCAAATATTTGATCACCGAAAGGATGAGAGAAAACCTATCAAATTTAAAGTGACTCCCGAAACAAAGAAGTCATGCCTAATATCGTATTTGGCGCTCTGACCCCCACAGGGAAGCCTTTCATAAGGAACATCCTTTCCATCATCACTAACCACAATACTGGTACATCATAGGTGGTGCCATAAATTTCCTATGGAACGTCATGAAACCACTTGGAAAAGCAAAATATATACAGTACAAGTCTCCCTCACTATCCGATGCCCCGATTTACCATATAGATTTTTAGGAGCTTGTGTTTGGGTTTTGGCTGGTCCCAGATCGCACCCCCATTTTCCCAATTAATTTTAGGGTTTGCTATTCAGGAACGTAACCCAATCGTTAATAGAGGGAGACCTGTAATAAGATATTAAGCTGTAATGCGCTACACATTCCTCTCAGCCGAGCTTGGGCGTCCCTTGCCTCGAGGCGGTCTTCCAATTTCTAACGTTAGCAACATAGGAATGGGAAGAGCTGGGGGGGGGGGGGGGGGGGGGGTACTTACATAATTGGTTCAGCAGCCACTATACTGTATAAATATTAGGTTTTCTCTTATCCCTTCGGTGATTAAACCAATAATGTAACCGTGGCGCCCTCACCAATGAAGTCATCCGACTAAGACTGGTAGAGAGACATCCTAACTATAAGATAATCACTCCAAAACCCAAATTAGCAACAATAATAGATACTGCTTATATCCTACCGGTTACCTATCTATCTACCAGTTACCACAGTTCAACAGCTGAGCTCTGGAACTCTCTCCCAGAATCAATCTTTCCCTCTTCCTATGACTTAAATTGCTTCAAACTCTGTGTGTCCAGGCATTTTGGCTCGAACATCCCTTGATTTTGGCCCTGTCACTCTTTCAAATATGGGGGAGGCACTCTCTATAGGCAGTTCTGCCTTTTGCCTCCCTCAATCACATAGGAAGGAAAAAAAAAAAAAAAAAAAAAAAAAACATGTAAAATGCCGTCCCAGGGTAAATACACCGGCCACCCCGTAACAAATTGGGGGCCCAGTAATTATAACTAGCTCTTCCGACAGCAAAATTTGCCAACCGCATGGCAAATTCATATATCTATCGGTGGTGGTCTCCATCAATGATGCGAGAGCCTAATAGCATATATGTAGCACAGCCAGGTCTCTATACACGGTAAATTCCTACCTTGTACACTCTAGGAAATAATAATCTTTACACTAACGCTCCAAACATAATACCTCACAGACTTAGGTTTCACCCAATTCATTCCGCTCACACAAGATTTTATATATATAGCTCACCAGTGTCAAGATAGTTTTTTCCTTGTGTACAAAAGTGGTTCTCTCCGTCAATGACTTAAGTCTAACATTAGGGCTCCCCAGGTACCCTAGGGGCACCCGGAGAATGCTTAACGCTCTCACGTCATTGACTACGGAACCACTACTAAATATGGTTTTCCTGCCTTCCCTTCGGATTGTCAAACCCGTAATATCAACCACCGTATGGGAATGAATTAAATTAATTCCAGCCACTATCTCAAAGTCTCCTATTTGAGCCTTTAGCCTACCTTAAGCACACATTATACCACCAACAAAACATATTTGAGTATCAGGCAATAACAGTATCAATAAGAACTGTTTAGGACCTGCTACTGACCTATTTGCGTGTCAGGCACGCAATATCCTGCAACTCTGACCCGGAGTTGCAGCAGCCGTAAATGTCAGAGTACATAAAATAATTGTTCGTGTTGTGGCCGACTTTGGAATTTTTGGGGTACGTGTCCAAACAAATCTGTGTATACGAAACACCCAAACAAATCTGTGTATACGAAACACCCAAACAAAGCGGTGTATACGAAACGCGTGTATATCGAGACCTGACTGTACAGTACTGTATAGTAATAAAAATGGCCTTACGGACGGAAAAATTGGCACATAGCATAGCAAATTCATATTATATATATATATAAATACCCCACCTAAGGGGTACGTAACACTATATATATACTGTACATACAATAACATTACTAAATAATGTACCAATATATTCCTATATAAAACATGAAACAGTGTAATCATTTTTAGCGACTTCTATAATACAAATCATCTAAATACTTCCATTTAAATAACCCAAATATAGAAAGTTAACTACAGAGCAATAATTGTATCTACAATTAAACAAAACTTCTGGGAGTAATTCTCACCTTCATCACTAACCAGAATATTGGTACATCATAGGTAGTGCGATAAATTGCCTATGGAACGTCATGAATGCATCCCCATTTACCCCATTCAATTTAGAGTTTGCTATAGGGTTTTTCTATTAAGAGCGAGTTTTCAGGAACGTAACCCAATCTTAAATCTATCTATCTACCTACCAGTTACAACCATATGTAAAATGCCAACCCAGGGTATATACGCAGGCCACCTCCCAGTAAATTGGGTGCCAGTAATTATAAATCGCTCTTCCGACGGCGAAATTTGCCAACCGCATGGCTAATTTACATATTTATCAGTGGTGCTCTCCATCAATGATGCGAGAGCCTAATATCCTATATGTAGTAGTCAGGTCTCGATATACACAGTTAATTCGTACCTTGTTCATGCAGTGTATATCAAAACCGTGTATTAGAAATAACAGACCTTATGTGAAATAATTAAATTGGTTCCAGCCACTTTCGCAAAGTCCCTTATTTGAGCCTTTAGCCTACCTTAAGCCGACATTATACCACCAACAAAAACATATTTGCGTGTCAGGCAGGCAATACAGCATCAATAAAAACTGTTTAGGACCTGCTACTGACCTATTTGTGTGTCAAGCATGAAATATCCCGCAATGTAAGCAAACCACACTATGTTTTCAGTTATTCCCTCACCAATAACGTCATGCCACAAAGAAGACTGGCGGAGAGACATCCTACCTATTAAGATAATCATCCCAAAACCTAAATCCACCATATGTTAACTGCCGTCCCAGGGTAAATACACACCGACACAGGCCACCCCACAGTAAATTGGCAAGCCACCCAGCGGTAAATTGGTGGCCAGTAATTATAAAGGACTCTTTCGACGGCAAATTTACCCACCGCATGGTAAATGCCTATACAGTAGGGTCTCACATAAAACGAGTTTATGGTCGATAAACGAGGGCGTTTTATGCGATTTAGTTTTATGTGAACACAGCATTTTGGTGGCGCAATATTGTCAATGTTCACTGTAAGCGAAAATTTTCGTACAAAGCGAACGATATTTTGTACGATATTTCGGCGCTCTATATGAAAACTCCTCGGATTTGCCCCACTTTGGCGGCGGACTCGTTTTATGTGATCACATTCGTTCTGATCGAAAATTAAATATTAATATTTTAGGTAGGTAGTTTTAATAGAGACTCGTTTTATGCGAACAAGTTTTATGCGGGACCCTACTGTACTTATCAGTGGTGCTCTCCATCAATGATGCGAGAGCCTAATAGCCTATATGTAGTACAGTCGGGTCTCTCTATACAGTTAATTCGTACCTTGTACATGGAGTGTATTTACAGTACAGTATTAGTAGTATTCTCCGTCGATGACGCGAGAGCCTAATTACATATTGGGGCTCTCCGGGTACCCTAGGAGCACCCGGAGAATGCTGAATGCTCTCGCATCATTGACTACGGAACCACTACTAAATATATGGTTTTCCTGCCTTCCCTTTGGGTTGTCAAACCCGTAATATCAACCACCGTAGGGGACTAATTCGTTCCAGCCACTTTCCCAAAGTCCCCTATTTGAGCCTACCTTAAGCCGACATTATACCACCAACAAAAACATATTTGCGTGTCAGGCAGGCAATAACGGCATCTTTATCTACAATTAACCAAAACTTCTGGGAGTAATTCTCACCTTCATCAGCTACGTCCGAGGATTTTCGGGGTCATTAGCACATCCCAGCAGTCCTGGGGGGTCCTCCAGGGCTCCTCCGCACATCCCAGCATCCTCCTACACAATCTGAAAATGACAAAAAGAATATGGACAGACAAACCCAAAATAATACAGAATGTATTATATCCAATACAAAATTATGAATCACAACTAAAGTAAAAACCAATCTCACCAAATATCCTGGTGTCCAGCGTCGTTGGGGTCTTCCATTGGTCCTCGGCACATCCCAGCATATCCCAATAGTCCTTTGGGGGTCGTCCAGGGCTCCTCAGTACATCCCAGCTTCCTCCTACACAATCTGTAATCCAAAAAAGAAAACCGACAGAGACACAAAATAATACACAATATATATATATATATATATATATATATATATACAGTATATATATCTAATGCAAAATTATGAATCAAAACTAAAGTAAAAACCAAGCTCACCAAATATCCTGGTATCCGGCACATCCCAGCATATCCCAATAGTCCTTTGGGGGTCCAGGGCTCCTCCGCACATCCCAGCTTCCTCCTACACAATCTGTTGGACAAAAGAAAATGGACAGACACTCACAAAATACATAATATATATATATATATATATATACAGTATATATATCGAATACAAAATTATGAATCAAAACTAAAGTAAAAACCAAGCTCACCAAATATCCTGGTGACCAGCTTCGTTCATGGCCGCCACAGTATCTATAACAGATTAGAAAAACAAACTTTCTTAGATACAAATTTCAAGAACTTAATCTTCCAAATTGTTCCATTCCCAAGTATTCCCTCTGTAGAATTTAAAGTAAACCCATCTTTCTTAAGAATTCTTACAGTTTCTTACAGTAGATCCTCTGGAAAAAGGCAAACTAGGCCTGTGTATCCAGCTCAATACCAGTACTTTCTCTGCTGCGGTCGTTCACGGTGTTGGCGGCGGCGGTAGCAGACGCAACATTTTTACTATTCTGTATTTTTGTTTTATAATCAAACTTCAAATCTTGTCTTCCCCATGCTTTATCAAGATTACTTTCAAACTTCCTTATTGATTCGGAATCGACTACATACTGGGGCAGTGCGTTCCACTCATTTACCACTATCACAAAATGAGTTCTTTGCCTTCTCAAGCCCATTTCTTTCTTTTTAAGTTTTCTTAGAGCGTCCTCTCGTTCTTGTTCCCTCCCGCATCAAGAAGATACCTTCACACACATCCTCATCATACTTTCCTGACACTATCTTAAAAGTCTATCATATCCCCTCTCTTTCGCCTATATGCCAGTGTCTGAAGCCCCAATGTCCTCAACCTCTGCTCATAGCCCGCGTTCTTAAACGTTGGTACCAGCTTGCTAGCTCTCCTCTGCACTTTCTCCACTGCTTCTATATCCTTTACCATATATGGAGCCCACACCTGGTTTGCATATTCCAAGTGCGGCCTAACCAGCGCTGTATAGAGATTCCTGAAGATTTCTTAGTCAAGTGACACAAATGTCCTCCTTATCAGCCCTACAATTCTATTGGCTTTGTTTATCTTTTCCGCTAAATGTTCTGAGAAATTTAACTTATTGTCTATCACTACTCATATATCCTTCTCTGCATTCACTTCCTCCATCGCTTCATACACTGTATCCTACCTTGTCTATCTTGCTTGTCCCAATCCGCATGTACTTGAATTTTTTTGGATGAAAAGGCATTAACCAATGCTCAGACCATCCCTTAACCCGCTGAGCCCCAGCTAGTTATAATATTTTGTACACCCCAGTCCCAAGCCATATTCACTTCTTGTTTTTGGTTTGCTAAAATGAAAGACAAGGATGAGAAATGAAAAAACAAAAATCACTTTATTTTTTTTTTTTTGGGGGGGGCCTCAAAAAAATTGTTGAGCCAAAATGGAAGAGAATAGTGAGAAATGAATAAAAAAAAAAAAAAAAATCACCTCGGTCATTTGGGGGGCGGGTCGAAAGTTCGTCTACCCCGCATGACCACCCGCCCGGGAGCACTAGGGTGAAAACTGAGTATGGCATTGTACGGCATACATCCTAAGGAGTGTCTCACATAAATCTCAAGCGTCTAGCTCCCATACAACCGGAGTAATGAAGGTTCAAAGTGGCGGTGAACTAAGGGTGTAAAGTATCCCCACTAAGCCCACCACCACCGGCCGCGCGGCTGTCTTGGCCCGCTCACACCTACCGGCCCGGCTCCCCCACACACTACGGTACCTCCCCCTCCTATTCTCTCGCCATTTCCTACCTTACGAGCCACGTAACTGATTTTAATAAGCCGGACGCACGTGATGCGTAGCTGGGAGTTGGTGATCAAAAACTGCCGACGCATCACGTGCGACGCTGGGTCTCAATGGGTTAATGCCCTCCACATCTCCTTGAAGCAAACTCACATCTTCCTTACTCGTCCCTCTTCTATACAGCTTAGTGTCATCCGCATACAGGTATACCTCACTTCCATTAGTTATAACTTCAGGTAAGTCGTTGATAAATATAACTAACATCAGTGGTCCCAACACAGATCCCTGAGGTACCCCACTTGTAATTTCCCTCCACCCCGAGCCTATTCCATTCACCAGCACCCTCTGTCTCCGATCTTTCAGGAAGGCTTCTATCCATTTCACACATTTCTCCCCTATATTATAGCTTCTAACTTTCTCTATTAACCTTTTATGTGGGACCTTATCGAAGGCCTTCGTAAAATCGCAATATACCACGTCTATTACATCACCATCTTCTAGAATTTGCATCCAATTATCTACCACCTTAATTAGCTGTAGTACCGTCGACCTCCCCGGCAAGAATCCGAACCGTCTCCCACTGAAAAGTTGGTTTGATTTCATATGCTCCATTATTCCTTCTCTAATTACCGTTTCCATTAGTTTACACACAACACTTGTCAAACTGACTGGTCTATAATTCCCTGGGTCATTTCTCTTTCCCTTTTTAAATATAGCTGTTATGTTCGCCTCTGTCCAGTCCAACGGGATTTGTCCTGTATTAAACGATACCTCAAATAACATCTCGCCTCCTTCCTTTATGATTCTTGGGTGTATCCCATCCGGTCCCGGGGACTTACTTCGGTTCATTTTTTCTATAGCCCTTCTTATTCTAGCATGGGAAAACTATTAGTTCTAGTGCCGGTGCCTGTTTGATGGGAATAGTAGGCACTGCATCATCCAACTCCACTGTTAGTACCGCCCCCCCCAAAGTATTTCCCCAGCACCTCTGCTTTCTCCTTATCAGTCTCCGCTCTACTCCCATCATCCCCCTACCAGCTCTGGGATCCCTACTCGTCTTGTTAACTTTTCCTGAATGTACTTCCAGAATATTTTTGGATTATCCTTCACATTTCTAGCAATCTCTCTCTCCCTCTCCTTCACCCCCCTCCTTGTCTCCCACCTTATTTTGTTGTTTATTTGTCTGCATTCCAGATCCACTTCTTTGGCTTCTATATTAGACCCCCTGTTCTTTTTTAACAATTTTAGTCTTTCCCACAATCGTTTCTTTCTTCTAATCAATGTCCAAAGCTTTCTTTTCATTGGCAATTCAGGGTTAGTTCTTTTCCTCAATTTTGTTTTATCCTTATACTGTATTCCCTTACTGGTACACTTTTGGATACAGCATTCTCCAGTTTGTCTCTAATTTTCCTCCACATTCCTTCAGCGTCTTCACCGTTCAAGTATTCCCCCCAGTCAATGTCCAAACACCGTCTCAGCAGCTCATAATCTGCTCTATCATACATGTATATTTTTCTATTGCTTCTATTATCCCTCTGTTTTAATATTGCAACTAAAGCTTATACAGGCATGGTCACTATGACCTATAGGGCTATCCACATTGACATGTTCCACTATATCCTCCTCATTGCTAAAAATCAAATCAAGTACACTCCCCTGCGTCCCATCTCTATATCTTGTCATCTCTGTAATATGTTGCATTAAAAACAATCTCACTTTCTCTATAAACTTGTTTTCCAGGCTACCTAACAAACAAATCAGATTACCAATGAAATTAGTAGATCTAGGAAAAAGTAATGAACCACGAAGGCACTGTGGATAGTGTGAGCAGGCGAAAATTCGGTAGCGAAATGACATTGAGGTTAAGCTAACCAATTGAAGTATTTTTCGCAACCACAAGTTAATGCTGCTATAGCATATACTGTACATGACAAACTTATGGAAAAAGGTTCAATAATAGCATTTAAATTAGCAGTTCATGTGTTATTCAATTAATTTTGTTCATGCTTAAAATGGGGAAAGACACTGTGTACGAAACTTACTTTAGTGCGTGAAATTAATTTTGTAAACATGTGGAATCCATCATCATTTTGAACTAGAACTGTTCCAATGTGGCTACACAGTAGCTGCAGTTTTAAGACTAATTAAAGCCCAACCACTTAAGTCTGACTCGGACATCTTTGAAAAATCTGACTTCTGACTTGCTTATCCCTCAATTAGTCCGAGATAGCAAGGGTTTACTTATATCACGCCCACAGACCCGTACCTCGGGAAACTCGGGACGAACGGTCAGCCAGAGGAAGCGAGGATCAGTACCGAAGGGAGAGATTGGTGTAATCCAGGAACCAGTGAGAGAAACAGGGCAGGGGTAGAGCACGGGGAAGCAAGGGAGAGAAGGTGGAGTGGAAGCAGGGGGGGGGGGGGGGGGGGGAGTAGTCTGAGAATATCAGGGAAAGAAAAAGGGAGAAAGGTGTAAGAGAGAGAGATATGAAGGTGATGTATAGTAATGTGGATGGCTTGCTGTCTAAGAAATTAGAATTGAATGACTATATTGAAAAATATAAACCACATTATGTGCTTAGCAGAAACAAAGTTGAGAGGTAGTTCTGAATTGGGAGTGTTGGGATGGGAAGGGTACAATGTGTGGAGAAAAGATAGAAGGAAAAGTGGGGGAGGGGGGGGGTGGAGTGTTAATAATGACTGACAAAAATATAGAAGCAAGTGAGATTAACCTACAGTAGACAATAATAGATCAGAAATTATAGCAGTGACAATAAAAGACAAGGACAACAAAGCAACTGATATAGCAGTGGCTTATATACCACCACAAACTAGAGCATGGAAGTGGGATAAATATGATCAACTAATCACTGAATCTCTAGATGCACTAAAAATGCTTTTTAATAGGAGAAATAAATTAATATTAACGGGTGATTTCAACTGTAAGGAAGTCAATTGGGAAGGGTTAGATGCGGGAAATAATAATGAATCGTGGGGCAGTAAATTACTGAATCTAGTAACAGAAAACATTAACACAACATGTTAGAGAAAACACACGAATCAGAGGGATGGATGAATCATCCAGGCTAGACTTCGTCTTCACCAGTGATCCGCATGACTTTAAAAAGATAAATTATCGTTGTCCCTTGGGAAAAAGTTATCACAAGATTTTAGAAATGGAGATGGATTTGGGGAAACATGAGGAGAGAAATGAAGGACATGAAATAAATAGATACAAATATGCTAAAACTGATTTTAAATCATTGAAACATTATTTCCAAAGTATAAATTGGAAGGAACTAGAAAGCCTGGAAAAGGTTCAAGACAAATATAGACTTTTCTTGAAAGTATATGAAGAAGGGATACATAAATATGTCCCAAGGTTCCAATCAGGGGTAAAGAAGGAAAAAGAATGGTTCAATATAAGGTGTAGTAAGGCACAGGATAGAGAAAACCGAGCCTGGAATATAGCACGGAAGTGACAGTGAAAATAACTGGAATAAGTAAGTACAAGGAGAAAAGAAATGAATACGCAAAGATACGACGCGAGGAACAATATAAATATGAAAGGAATATTGTAGAGAAGTGCAAAAACGAGCCAAAACTATTTTATAGATTTGTAAATGGAAAAATAAAAACAAAAGAATAGAATAGAATGACAATAGTCAGACTAAGAGTTGGAACGAACAGCTATGAGAAAGATAAAGACTTGTGTGAAGTTATGAATGAAAAGCTTCAGTCAGTGTTTGTAAAAGAGGAGTTTATAGAACCTGATAGAGAAATGAGAACACCACAGATGCCTGAAATGAAAGTGACAAAAAGTGAAGTGCTGAAATTGATGCAGGATTTGGACGTGAGGAAATCAATGGGACCAGATGGAGTGGCTGGATGGATCTTCAAAGAATGTGTGGAAGAGCTAGTGGAACCAATCTATGACATCATCAAATCTTCACTGAATGAAGGAGACTTGCTAATGGAATGGAAGAGAGCGAACATAGTACCTATTTACAAAGGAGGAGACAGAGAAAATCCGCTTAACTATAGACCGGTGTCCCTCACCAGCATTGTTTGCAAAATTTGTGAGAAAATTGTAAGAAAAAAGTAGACACTTTATAGAGAGACAGGGGGTGCTTAGTGAGAAACAGTTTGGATTCAGGGAAGGGAGATCTTGTGTATCTTAATTTATTAAGCTTTTATAGCAGAGTGGTAGATGTTACACAGGAGAGAGAGGGATGGGTTGACTGTTTACCTGGACCTGAAAAAGGCCTTTGACAGGGTGCCTCACAAAAGGTTATTGTGGAAATTGCAGGTTGTTGGAGGTGTACATGGTAGGATGTTAAAATGGATGGAAAACTTTTTAATAGGAAGAGAAATGAGGACCACAATAGGAGACGAATATTCACAGTGGAGGAGTGTGACGAGCGGAGTACCACAGGGATCAGTGTTGGGTCCGATAATGTTCCTACTTTATGTAAACGACATGCCAGAAAACTTTAATAGTTATATGAATATGTTCGCGGATGACGCTAAGATGACACCAAGAGTGAGAGCAGTGGAAATTAATTACTTAAGGAGTGTGTGCAGAGTTACATGGAGGGATAGACAGACTAATGAGGAAGTAAGAAGGAGGTGTGGTGTGGAGGTAGATGTGCTGGAAAGTGTGAAAAGGTGTGAGATGGTTCGGCCATCTGGAACGTATAGAAATCTAGAGAATGACTAAGAGGGTGTACGAGAGCGAGGTGGAGGGACAGAGGGAGAGGTAGACCGAATGAGAGGTGGAAGGATGGAGTGAGGAAGTACATGAACGAAAGCGGTGCTGGTTGGGGGGAGGGGCATCGACTGACTGGGGACAGAGTTGCATGGGGGCGGTTCGTTCGTGGCCACACCTTCGGGGATCACGGCGTCAGGCAATAGATAGATAGAGGATGCTAAGATCATGACTAATGTCACCTGTATAGAAAGTTGTCAGGGTCTTCAAAAGGACCTAGATAAGTTGCACAGATTGAGCCAAACTTGGAAAATGAGTTTCAATGCAGAAAAGGGTCATGTTTTGGAAGTGGGAACAAGTGAGATAAGGCCAAGATGGGAGTACAAATTAGGAATTGAAAAAAATCGGCAAAACACGGCATGAGAAGGACCTTGTTGTGATAATACAAGATGATCTATCACCGGAGAAGCATATTAACATTATCATTGGAGGAGCATATGGAATAATAACCAATATAAGAGTGACATTTAACTATTTGGACGAAGAAATTTTAAGAAAACTGATAATGACTATGATAAGACACAAGATTGGAATATGCAACAGTGATGTGGTCACCACATTTGAAAAAACACATAACAAATTAGAGAAAGTCCAAAGGATAGCAACAAAGATGATCCCAAGATTGAAGGAGTTGACATATGAGGAAAGACTTTAAGACACTACAACTGCCTACCTTGAAAGAGAGAAGGGAACGAGGCGACTTAATAACGATGTTCAAGGGAGTAAAAAGTTTGGAACGAGTAAATAGGGAAGATCTATTCGTGAGGGATGATGGAAGGACAAGAGGACACTAGTTTAAACTGAGGAAGGGCAGATGTCGTAAGGACAAAGAAATTCAGCTTCCCATATAGAAGTATAGAGACTTTGAACAACTTGGAGGAGGTGGTGGTGAGAGCGAAGAACATTAACATGTTCAAATCTAGGTTGGACAAAAGTAAATATGGAAATAGGACAACATAAGCTATGATATGTTAGTCCAAAATACTGGGAATTGGGAATATCCATTACGATACTTGTCTAAGTAAAATTGATTGATTGTAAAGTAACTTAGACAAGACAACACTAGCACTGCTCAATTCCTGTAAACTACAAATAGGTAAATACCTCGTTGTGTTGCAGCCATTATGCAAGACTCCCGGCATCCTGTAGGAGTCCACGTGGCCCTTGCACATCAATCATCCCCTACAACCTGCATCTAGAAATTACTAAAAAGACTATCATTAATACAGTATATTATAAATCTCAAATATATATATACAATATATATATCATAAATATTTAAGCAAGTACTGTAAAGTAAAAGTAACGATACCCATATCCACCGAGACGTGCTCCAGCTTCTGTAACAAGAAAGATGGGCATAAATAAATCACTTATCCACGTTCCACAAGAAAAGTGTCTGGTATCGATCATATACCAAAATAAACATTAACAACATACTTTCAAAGTAGTCTGTATTTCTGCCCTAACAGAGGCTCGTTAGTTTAGATGAAATTACACTTCATATCCACACATTTAATTGCATGTATAGTCGCGCTAATAAGTCATGTCTCGGCTGTCATTACGTTTGGCTCGCTCTGTGCTGTATTAATGGCTGTCAGATGTTGAATAGGGTGGGTAAGTGTAGGAACATGTTTGTATATATCACTGGAAACTAATAAATCAAATTTTAGAAATTGCGTATACCAATTATTGATCAAAACATACTTGGTGCCGAGACATCACTTATTAGCGCGACTGTACAGTAAAACCCCTCCCAACCGGACTAATTGGGGGGAAACCCTGTCCGGAAGTGCCAAAATTCCGGATAGGTACCACACAAACCCCAATGAACCGCACAATTCCGGATGTCAGAGATAATTATGTCCGGTTCTCTAATTTGGACTACTCCAGATGTCAGATATAATGAGGTCCAGATTGCTAACTTTGTACTGTCTAGTACCTTCCTAATCTAAATAAACTGGAGATGAAAACAGAAATTAGTGTAATGTACATAAAATAAGAACCTATCTCTTTCTTACTTACAGTTTCTTACAGTAGATCCTCTGGAAAAAGGCAAACTATGCCTGTGTATCCAGCTCAGTACCAGTGCTTGCACTGCTGCGGTCGTTCACGGTGTTGGCGGCGGCGGTAGCAGACGCAACATTTTTACTATTCTGTATTTTTGTTTTATAATCAAACTTCAAATCTTGTCTTCCCCATGCTTTATCAAGATTACTTTCAAACTCCCTTATTGATTCGGAATCGACTACATACTGGGGCAGTGCGTTCCACTCATTTACCACTCTATCACAAAATGAGTTCTTCGCCTTCTCAAGCCTATTTCTTTCTTTGTAAATTTTCTTAGAGTGTCCTCTCGTTCTTGTTCCCTCCCGCATCAAGAAGATACCTTCACACACATCCTCATCGTACTTTCCTGACACTATCTTAAAAGTCTCTATCATATCCCCTCTCTTTCTCCTATATGCCAGTGTCGGAAGTCCCAGTGTCCTCAACCTCTGCTCATAGCCCGCGTTCTTCAACGTTGGTACCAGCTTGCTAGCTCTTCTCTGCACTTTCTCCACTGCTTCTATATCCTTTACCATATATGGAGCCCACACCTGGTTTGCATATTCCAGGTGTGGCCTAACCAGCGCTGTATATAGATTCCTGAAGATTTCTTCGTCAAGTGACACAAATGTCCTCCTTATCAGCCCTACAATTCTATTGGCTTTGTTTATCTTTTCCGCTAAATGTTCTGAGAAATTTAACTTATTATCTATCACTACTCCTATATCCTTTTCTGCACTCACTTCCTCCATCGCTTCATACATACTGTATGAAGTACATAAGTATACAGTACTGTATACTTACTGACCTGTATTGTAAGTGGAGTGGACAGTGAAGGTGGAGTAGAGTGTTGGGTGGAGTGGCTGGTAGTGGAGGTGCCATACAAAACCAATGATTGCAACTGTAGCACATTTTTCATGTACTGAACACATTAGAACACTGAACACTTTTTGCCACTTAAAAACAGAACTGAACTTTATATTTTCTTACCACAGTAAATCAACCTTCTTATTTTTGCAATACTGTAATATATTTAGGCATAACTTAGCCTAATCAACTTTTAACCCCCTCAGCACCATGACGTAATTTTACCTTTATTCTGGGTAAAGTTAGACGATATTATGCAGTTTCAGAAGAACCTATGTTATTCAGAGGTTTTATTGAGATCGTATTTACCCATTTCAGTCATGTTGTTGTTGTTGTTGTTGTTGTTCCCCAGGCTGTCTGGCCGAACAGCCCCAAGGTCCCGAGCATGGCCAAGGCCATAAACGAGCGCCCCCCACAAAACCCTCCCTGCTTACCACTAACAAAGCCCGGGTGACCGAAGCCACTCCAAGGCATAGAGCTGAGGAGGGTGCGGAAATGCCCGGGAAACCAAAGCCCCACCCAAGGCCCTGTGCCCCTCAGCAATTATGAAGGGAAAGTTGAGGGGCAAGGGAAAAATGTGACGCTTTGGCTCCCAATCTGCCAACTTCTACAGTAGTTCAGCAGTAGTACAGCAGTTTCAGTCATAGAGGTAGATTATAAGCTAAAGAAAATAGTCTAATGTTAACCAGAATACTTTATGTTGAAAATTACGTATTGGTGGTGAAGGGGTTAACAACCTTCTCACAAGCCTCACCAGCCTTCTCTCCACTCTTTTCTCCACTCTCCGCTTCCTTGAAGTTATCACATCACTATCCATCTTGGTGGGGCAGGCGAGTAGAAATAATAGCACAAACACGGGGATAATATCGAGATGACGCTTGGGGCGGACCACCGGACTAGATTTAACCATACTTTTGGCGCGAATACTCTTACCCACTATGCGTTCGGTCCGAACTTTTTTTTTTTTTTTTTTTTTTATCCCATCCGGACTTGTCCGAATGTCCGAGACATGTGTCCGAACCCGAATGCCTGTCCGGATGTCTTAGGATTCCGGATGGGAGGGAGCCGGATGGGTGGGGTTCTACTGTATTTTCTTATTTGCTTTTCTATTTTCTCACGTCACTAACACTCAAGTTTTTTAGATGTTTAACTTAAAAAAAAAATCCAAATTTATATTAATATTATTCGGGTCACAAAGACCTCACAAAACTCATACGCATCGGTAATCAACACAAAAATTACCAAAGGTGTCTATGATTTGTCAATGATGCCCTCTTGGTGACAGTCACTATTTTTAAAATTAAAGCGTTTGTTAACACTAAGGTGCGGGCATATTTCCGCTATATCAGGCACTCCTAAATGATTAAGCAAGTGTATGAATTAAATTGAATTTATTCATCTAAAAACTATACAGTACAAAAATTGTATCAAAATGACACTAGAATGAGCTTCGTAGCGCGAGGGTTTCATCCGCAGCGCTACCATAGACATCTGCTAATAATGAGCAATGTCACTACATTTGCCTTTGGCAGAGCTGCATATGTCTAGCGAAACATCGCTGATATCCCTCAGTGCCACGGCCGCCTGGCTGGAGAGCGGATAGGGGCCTGCTGCGCTCTCGCTCACTCTCACTCTTCTCAACAGGCTTTAAGAGCTTGTAAATTGCTATAAATTGCCATAGAGTTTCAGAACGGTCCCCGCAGCTAATGGGTTAATATTCAGAAGTCAACAGACTTTTATTCCTTCGCCCACCTGCTGTGGTAGACCGTTTTAGTCGGATACTACTATACAGTACAGTACTGTACTTTGTGATAGTTAGCTGGATTACTCTGTAGGTGAAGGACAATAGAAACAGTGGGGGAAGTGAGGCACATTTGAAACAGGAATTTGGCAACTCCTTATCATATGCCTGGTCAGTTTCATATTAATGCCGAGGAAAAGTGACCTGTGAGGAAAATGCAAAATTATGGTAAGCGCTCTCAGCCGGTAGTTTGAGGCTAGTTTTAGGCATGCACAATAAGACAAAATAAATAGGTGCTCACCTATGCCTAGAGCTGTGTTTAATATACTCTCCCAACCTTAATCCTACACATCATTGACATAACCCAGCCAGTGTGCTTCCAATTAACGATGGTTAAACACACTGGCTATACTAATTTGGTATTTATATATTGCCTTACCCATGACAAAACTCTTTGGTATGAGTAAAAATGGTTAATTTGTATAATGTTAGGCCAAATATTTATGCTTTATTCCAGCATTAATATGAGGGAAAAGACAAATGGCAGCCTACTCACCTTATTTACCAGTCTCGAGTTGTTGTTGTTCCCCGGGATGTCTGGCCGAGCAGCCCCAAAGTCCCGAGCAAGGCTAAGGCCATAACTGAGAGGCCCGACAAAACCCTCCTTGCTTACCACTGATATAGCCCAGGTGACCGAAGCCACTCCCAAGGCGGGGAGCCGAGGAGATTGCGGAAAAGTCTCTCGTCGTCTTGTTTGTTACAGACTGGATGGCTCCATTCAGGATGAGTGGAGTGCAGTCAAGGTGCCCGCATGGAGGCAACACTTGATAATAATGCATTTTTAATGCATTGCACTCCCTCGGTTGACATGGCTAGAGCATGTCCTTGTTACAGGGACTTAACCCCTTCACCACCATGACTTAATTGTCATCATATTCTGGTTACCATTAGACTATTTTCTTTAGCTTATAATCTACCTATACGACTCAAATGGGTAAATACGATCTCAATAAACCCTCTTTGTAACATAAGTCTTTCTTAAACGTCATAATCTAATTTCAACCAGAATCAAAGGTAAAAAGGCGTCATGGTGCTGAAGGACATTACTGGACATTTGCCAAGAATTGTTAGAACCGAGCATCCAAACTCTTAACGTCTATCAGTGGCACGGGGTGGGATTGAACGGCACTTCGATCACCAGTCAGACACGGGGGGGGGCTCAAGACCGAGCCTGAATAGGGACAGCACAAAACCCAACAGAAAACAATGAACACACAAAAACAAAATACAAATTAATCCAGGAGAATAATTAATATGCAGTATTCGGATATGCATAATATATCGTAGGCTTGTGCATAAACCTTTAACTGTCTTGATGGCCTAATGCTTAGTGTGAGGAATTTCGGTGCGAGTATCTTAGGTTCGAGTCCTTGGAGTACCACATGTATTATATAATTACTTTCATCGATTTCATTAGTTGGGTTTATTTGTAAATTAATTGGAGAGTTGGTGAAAACCAATATGAATATACTGTATACGAAGCATATACAGTACAGGTGTCCCTCGATTTACGATTGGGTTACGTTCCTGAAAACCCAATCTAAAATCTGAAAATTATATAGCGAACCCTAAATTCACATATGCATAGCCTACGTGAGAATTAATGGAATAAATCGGGATGCGTTCTGGGACCAGCCAAAACCCAAACGCCTAATATCGTAAATTGGGGGATCGGATAGCGAGTTAGACATGTATAGCAAACCCTAAAAATAATGGGGTAAATGGGGATGCATTCTGGGACCACCCAAACCCCAAACCCCTAAAAACCTATAATACCATAAATTGGGGCATCGGATAGTGAGGGAGACCAGTATACATTTCAACCAGTACCTCTCAAGCAGTGCCAAATCAACTAAGGACAACCAAACCAGTGCCAAAATATAGTACTGTACTGTACTAACCTAACTTAACCGTATTGGTTGATATGGTACTGGTTGAGTTGTCCGGTCACTGTATATACAGTACTATACAAATCACATACACAACATATCCACAACCCGATATACACTGTAAACAACACAATTTGTTTTGTACTGTTTATGAAAGAGACAAAAGGCAGGTTGCCTGTAACGAGTCTCTCCACCCAAAACCAAAAGCGGGACGGACCCAAAGTCAAAGGACACGGGGGTCAAAATGCCTGGACACACAAAGTTTAAAGCAGTTGAAATCATAGGATGAAGGAAAGATTGATTGAGGGCGAGAGTTCCAGAGTACAGTACACTTGTGGAGTAGAAGACAGAAAACCCATACAACCCCAACTACCAGCTATACACAAACATACAACACTATAGATACAATAAACACACTACCGGTATTCGGCTCGCTTGGTGTAGTGACTAGCGTCTCTGACTTCCACCCAGAAGGAGTATTCACACAAACGAAACACTAAAAAATACTGTACACTGTCAAAAAAGTATCTGCACCCCTATCCTGATAATCTGGTGTGTACAGCTTGGTAGGGTTTGTATATCTACCTGTAGCTATATCCATCTATACTACCTACGACCTATACTACCAAGCTGTACACACCAGATTATCAGGGTAGGGGTGCAGATACTTGTTGGACCGAGTGTACACCAACACTAAACAAATAAAAGACTCCCTCGATTTACGACTGGGTTACGTTCCTGAAAACCCGATCTTAAATCGCAAAATCGTATAGCAAACCCTAACATTATTGGGGTAAATGGGGATGCGTTCTTGGAGCAACCCAAACCACACCTAAAAACCTATGATTTATCTATATCTACTCAGGCCCAATCCCCAATTTTCCTTTTTTATTGGGGGGGGGGGGACTGAAGACAGAATAGGGATAACACAACAGAAAACAATTACCATACAAAAACAATAAAAGTTCACACACATCTAGGTCATCCAGAAGACTCACAAATATATTAGACCCCAACATTAAACAATCCTCCCCCCCCCCCCATCTTCCCTAAGCAATTTTTGTTTTCCCCTATGTGCATTAAAAAAAAAAAAAAAAAAAAAAAAAAGACAAAAGGCAGGTTGCCTGTAACGAGTCAAAACCAAAAGTCAAAGGACGTTGCGGTCAAAATGCCTGGACACACAAAGTTTACAGCAGTTTAAGTCATAGGATGAAGGAAAGACTGATTGAAGGAGAGAGTACCAGTTCACGTGTTGTAGAAAGTTTGAAAAATCACATACAAACAAATACATACTAAACACAAACACCAATACGCGAAGTTTAAAGCAGTTTAAGTCGTAGGATGAAGGACAGATTGATTAAGAGAGTGTGTTACTGGTTGAGTAGAAGACAGAAAAGCCATACAAACTACAATAAACACGCCAGTCACACAAACGAAACTCTAAAATATACTGTACGCTAACAGTACAGTATTACTAAAACACTGGGTAAGATCCTGTGAAGCGGGAGGAACTGTTTTTCAGATGCCTATTTACTAAGAAACATTGAAAAATATCGTTAACTTAACCTAACCTAACCTAGAATATTAGTGGACTATTAATGAATGTAAAATTGTAACATTACCAAATTATTGAGATACAGTATATGTACAGGTTTTCCCGCTACACAGGATTATACCAAACACTGCACAACACACTATAGATGCTATGCTATCTATCTATATGCTCAGGCCCAATCCAAATTTTTTCTATTATTATTTTTATTTTCTATTTAATTCTATTTTATTATTTTTTTTCTTGGGGGTGGCCGACTCAAGACCGAGCAAGAACAGGGAAAACATAAAACACCGAACAGATAAAGACACAATTTCACACACATCTAGGTCACTTGGACACTGCACAAACATAAATACCTATCTACTGTATCTATCTATTTGCTCAGGCCCACTTTTTTTTTTTTTTTTACTGGGGTTGGCCGACTCGAGACAGAGCCCGAATAGGGACAATACAAACCAAAATAAAAAAATAAACAATGAACACACAAAAACAAATTCACACACATTAAGGTCATCCAGGAGAAGACCCAGAGACCAGGGATCACCAAGGTCACTCCAGCCCCTGATACTATACGGTACGGATACAGATCTCACTCTATTTACGATTGGGTTACATTCTTGAAAACCCGATCTTAAATAGAAAAATTGTATAGCGAACCCTAAATTTGATGGGAGTAAATGGGGATACATTCTCGAACCAGCCAAAACGCAAACCCCTAAAAACCTATAGTAATATCGTAAATTGGGGCATCGGATAGTGAGGTAGACCTGTACAGTGTATACGAATACCCAAAAGATGCATGGTTGAGGTGCTACGGTGGTCCAGTTGAAAATGTGGCGCAAAATAGTCAGCGAGCAGCCGTGCATATCCCCTACTGTACCGACGACGTCTTGTGTACTTTATTCTAGCTACTATTAGACAATTGTATTCAGTTAAAAAGGGCCTCCAGCAATTAACAGGCTTCGAACTATCTCACTTAACCATTTTACTATCACAGATCCTTCTTAAACTGCACAAAATCGTCTAAATAGATTAAACTTACGAAGACGTCGCCAGTACAGAAGGGGATATTGGTGGGTGGAGGCAAGATGGTGTGAGGTAGGAGGCTGTAGGCACCAGCTGAACAGGCCAGTACTCCCGAGGAGTGCTAGGTGGCTGATAAAGACAACTGGAATTCCTGTTTCACCACCTGGCCTCCCTTGCTGATCCTTTCAGTGCCTCACTAATATTAAGGGCAACCCCAGCCTGCCCTCGAAAACCCCTTCTCTTTTCACCAATACATTATACGGTACCACACGCGCATTACACACTATACTAAAATGTCAAAAATTCAAATTGGTTAAGGTTTACCATCGGGCCGCCTCTGAATTCCAGGGGGATGGGTGGGTGGTCGGCAGCAGAAATGACCTGTGATCTGTCCCATAATAAAATACTGGGTTGGCACTCGTCACAGGCAGTTCTGCCATTTCTCTCTCTCAACATACAACTGAAAGCTCACCTCATAAACCCTGACAATCACCCTCATTGTTTTTTGTAATTTGGAGAGTTTTGGAAGTGTCTGAAGTCTTTCAGTGACTCGAGACATATGCATGTCCCCCTCCAGTCTCAGTGGTAAAGGCACTGAAGGGTACATCACAGTAAGGAGTGCAAGCTAGAGTCACTAGGAGTAAGGGACAATTCGGACTCGCGGGCCTATTCGCGGTGAAAATCGATGGCTCCTAGTGACTCTAGCGACTTCTGCTAGAATCCCACTCGCTCGCGGTGAAAATCGATGACTCCTAGTGATTCTAGCGACTCCTGTTAGACTCCCACTAGCTCGCACTCCTGACTGTGTGATGTACCCTTAAATCATTTGACGTTTTATGTATGCATGCATGTACTCTGGCACTTACCCCATTTTTCCTGTTTTTATTTTGGGGGGGGGGGGGGGGGGAGAAGACAGCCTGAACATGGACATCAGACAATAGAGATGTATTGACAAATGGAATGGGCTGGAGGAAGAGGTGGTAGGGGCAAGGAACATCCATATTTTCAAGACAAAATTGGATGAAAGTAGACAGACGGGACAACACGAGCTTAGCTCAACTCCTGTAAACTACAATTAAGTAAAATAAATACAATTAGGTAAATTTGGTAAATACAAAGCATAAAATCAAACGCATCTAGGTCGTAAGCCACCAAATATATTACAGGTTTGACAACCCGAAGAGAAGAAAACCTAATATTTAAGCCGGTATCACACTAGCGCTTTTTCCCTCAACATTTATCCTTAACACTGGTCTGGCAGCTTCCGAGGTCAACATTTCAAATATTTCTGTCACCTAAATTCATCTATCGTCAGTCTAGTTTCCGATATCGGTGCAAAATATTCCCGAAATGTTGCCAGATTTTTTTTTAGCATAGAATGTTTACTATAAATGCTCTCTTGTGATACCGGCTTTAGTAATAGCTCCGGAGTCAAATGGCAAGACTGATTTATTATAATTGTACAAAGAGAGACCATCCACTTGTCTTCTTTTTTTTAACACCTGGGATACAGTAATGAAGGAAAAAAAAAAATCCGCTCGCCTAGGTCATTTAGGGGTCAGCGGAAAGTCACAATTAACATAGGGTGATGGGTACGCAATACTATATACAGTACTGAAAAATCACTCACGTTCACGGCTAGACTTAGAGGGTTGCCAAACATCGGTATTGTTCCGTGGGATCTTAAAGTAGTTCCCATACAAATCTGAACCCTCTAGGTGCTATAGGACAAAAGTAATTAAGGCAAACGCAACCATTGCGTCACTGGGGTTTAGGGTTACATACAGCTCGGTCCCGCATAGTGCGAGAAATTGGTCGATACAGTGCGTCGCACTATGTGAACAATGTATCCTATGGGAGAAACCGTAATTGGTCGATCGGTCCTCCATATAGCACACATATCTTTCCTTATATCGTTATTTATACCGACACAAACATACCAAGAACAAATGTTAATGATAAATATAGCCCAATTCATCGGCATAATTTCGGCGCTTTCGTCTGACACAGCGTCGGCGTCGGTAGCCTAGACCGGCGTTTGCTCTCGGTCTGTTTTGATGGTGGGCATTTATTTCACTACCCATCAGGCCCATTGTCCCTATCACTGAATGCATTTGAGGAGAACACTTAAATACATATATTATGAGATTACTTACCACACATAATATATTTGAAATCAGTCATATATAGCCTAACTCATCGGCATAATTTCGGCGCTTTCGTCCGACATGGGCGTCGGTAGCCTAGACCGACGTTTGCTCTGCTTTGATGGCCCTGGGAATTTAATTCCTTCATTATTACCACCAGACCCACTATCCCTATCACTGAATGCACCAAAGGCCACAATAAACTCGCAAGACAAGAGGTTCGGGCAGAAAATAGCTTGTAAACATGTAGTTTTCCAACACAATGGTTGCCAGCCTGTCCACCGATCACAGGTATTCTCATGTATGGGGTAAAAAATGTCTGACTCACCAGCCTCCCTCCATGCCCAAGCTGCTCAAACACCATTGATGCCACGATTCAGGCAGGAAATTTATCGCACTGTACAAATTTTGGCCGCACTAATAGAAAACTCCCCGGATTTAACCCATATTGCCACCCGACTCACACTAAAAGATCGTATTCGCATTGGTTGATAATTTTGTGCTTAATATTTTCATTGCTCGCACTAATCGAAATTCGCACTGTTTGAACTAGTTTTCTGCAGGACCGAGCTGTACATAGGCGACACATTACGTGCGTCGCTGGTACTCATAGTGGCATCCGTTCAAATGACTTACCAAAAGTATTTTCAGTGTCGCCTATGAAGATGGTTCAATTTGTCTTGGAAGGCGTAGGACATCTTCCAGCTTAGCCATTGGGCTAAAATAGGCCATGTAAGATTAATGGCACTAAGTCTTTTTTACGCCGGAGCCACTACTAAATATCAGGCTTTCCTCTCTTCCCTTCGGGTTGTCAAACCCGTACTGTGGAAACAAAGCAGACTACAGTAGGTTTAGTTTATACCAAACCAACTGGCCAGACCTATGAGAGTTCGGTATGGAGCTCAGTGGTCTGGTTAATCTGCTCTACATAACTAACCAAACAAGAAAATTTACAAAGAAAGAAATAGGCTTGTGAAGGCAAAGAACTAATATTGTGATAGAGCGGTAAATGAGTGGAACGCACTGCCCCAGTATGTAGTCTATTCCGAATCAATAAGGGAGTTTGAAAGTAATCTTGATAAAGCATGGGGAAGACAAGATTTGAAGTTTGATTATAAAGCAAAAATACAGAATAGTAAAAATGTTGCGTCTGCTACCGCCGCCGCCAACACCGTGAACGACCGCAGCAATGCAAGTACTGGTACTGAGCTGGATACACAGGCCTAGTTTGCCTTTTTCCAGAGGATCAACTGTAAGAAACTAAGACAAACCAAATGCAGAACTGTCGCGCTCGGTTATGGCCTTGGCCTTGCTCGGGGCCTTGGGGCTGTTCGGCCAGGCAGCCTGGGGAACAGGAACAACTGTCTTGAAACATCTCTCCCAGCTTTCTTCTCTCCTTTGCCTTCAGAGCCCATGTTTCAGCCCCATACATTACTGAAATTAAGTTTTGAAATTAAATATAATAGTTAAATTTTTAATTCATGGCATTGTTTTGATAAATCTTCAATGCGTTATTTCCAGTGACTATCAAGTTCGCCATTTCATTTTTTAAATTGGCCATTATCAGTTTAGGAAGGACCTATAGGAATCTGAAGGGTTAAAGCTATATCCATTAAACCTTCGACTACCACAGGTCCTCCTTAAACTGAAAATCATTGAATGGTCTGTCTGAATAGAAGATAAAAAGGTGTGGTCATACTGAAAAGGTTATCTGTAGAAAGATTATTTTATTTGCTATATGGAGCATAATTGACCACTTGCGAGTTTCAGGCTATTAAGGAAGTTGGAGCCGTGAACATAGATATTAAACAGAAGTGCTCTTAAATTACAGACTCGCTACCGCTCGCCAGGATAAAATCAACACCTAACTGCCACGAAAGGTCTTAAAATTGACAGAAATGGGTCGAAAGTTCTTAAAATAGTCAAAATAATGGGGCGAATGTCTTAAAATTAGAAAAGCAATGGGGCTAAACACGAGGGAGAAAGGAGTCAAGAAAAAAGTACCTCAAGTGGAAATCTCCCCTTAACCCGGGAACTGCGGGAAGACTCTTAAGAGTTCCCCCGGCGGACTGCGGGAAGACTCTTTGAGTCAGAGAAAAAAAAATAAACTTTAAATTTTTTTTTTTGTTTTTTTTTGCCCCTGGGCCATGCAAAATATCACTCTTCTACCTCCCCTCCTTCCCCACTTTCCTCCCCTCCTTCAGTTATCACCTATTTTCCCTGTTATTCCCTTATTCTGAGGTATATTTTCGTGCTAACATTAGCGAGTTGCAAGCAGGGCATTGTCATCTGTTAGCAAGCGAGTGCAAGAGAGAGAGAGAGTATCGATCGACTGTGTCTCAGTGGCCTTGGGGGAAATTGGCGGGAAAGCAGGTTGCCTCACCCATACATTATACAACTCGCGGCCTGTATCTCCAATTTTGACCATCCAAACGCTGTTTTCACTCTTTTTATTGTTGTTTCAGGTTAATACCTTTATAATCAACCCATAATAGGCGCGTATGGATAAGTATTAATGCTATTTATGGTAAAATGAATATTTTAGTGATGGAAACAGCTCAAATACGTCAGCACAGGGGGACGTTTCTAATTACCCCCATGCGCACTTCTTAGGTTAAGAATTACAAGAGCAACTAAGCATCTTGACTCTTGTCCTCAGGTTTAGCCCCAATAGTTTGCCCATGTTCACACTTTTGCCCCCATTGTCAATTTAATAACTTTTCTTTTGTCTTTTTACTGTGTTAGTCTAAGTTTTGGTGTGTTTATTTTGCAAGTTTTACATTATAATTCCCTGCTGAGCAATAGATTCTAATTTAAGACGAACCAGAAATTTTCTATAATTATTAACCCCACACTATAAAAATCTCTTTCAGAAATTATAATGTAAAACTTGCAAACTAAACAAACCAAAACTTTGACAAACACAGTAAAAAGACAAAACAACTAATCAAAATCGGTATGTGGAAACAACGCTTAAGCAAAATAACAATTCTTTATAAATAAAAAAAACAAATCCAAAATTACAAGTAATAATACTATGCCTCCAAGTTGTATCAGCATCTGAAGGTCCGCTGATCCAAGGCACGTCCTACCATCAGACAATTCGAGGGCGCAGCGCTTTCCCTGGGAAGAACTGGAGGCGGCTGTCCAGTCACTGCAAAGCAAGGAACCCGTTAAAAATGACCAAAGATATGGAGTCTGTGCAGGGTGTCAAACCAGAGCAATTTAGTTTGAAGACAAATGATTAGGAGAAGAGTACAGGGAAATTAACATTGAGTAGCATTATTTTGGCCTTTTTATCACTTCCAGACATAATTTGAACTACAAACAATAATTTTAGTTATACTGTACAGTACTGTACAGACGAAGAAAATATGGACTCTGCTTTTGTTTGACACCCTGCTGACAGCCATTAACCCTTTCAGGCTCTGGGGGTTGCCAGATATATATCTTGATGGAGTTCTGAAAGAAATGCAAGGAAGAGCAGTGGATGATGGTGTACCGCTGATAAGGGAAGGAAGTGGAAGTTGCCTGTACTGCCATTTGCCGACTATACAGTTCTGATGCGCAATACCGAATGGGAATGGCAAGGTCTGGTAAATATGTTTTGAACAGAGTGTGAAAAATGGAATCTGAAGGTAAATGTGGGGAAGAGTAAGGTTATGGTCTTTGAAAGGGATGCAATCACAGAATGTAAGGCCAGGTTGAAGGGTCAGGCTATGGAGAATGTCAGCTAATTTAAGTATTTATGCAATGTGTTCAGCATGGATGAAGTGCAGGAGAGGGTGAAACAGGGGGAGAGGGTTGTAGGGATGCTGAAAGCAGTAACAAGAAATAGGGTCGTCAGTATGGAACTAAAGAAGTTCTTGCAGGACAGTGGAACGTATGGGAAGCGAGAGAATGACTAAGATAGTGTATGAGAGCGAGGTGGAAATACAAAGAGGGAGAGGTAAACAGAGTTGGAAGGATGGACTAAAGTGTATGTGTGAAAGTGGTGTTGGATGGGAGTCAATCGACTAGGGACAGGTGCATGTGGGCGATTCGTTCATGGCCACCCCTTCGGGGATCACTGCGTCCGGCAATAGACAATTTGAGGGTACAGTACTTTCCCTGCAAAAGACTGGCTCAACTGGTAAGGGCTCCAGGTGGTCCAGTTACGATCCTGAAATCCCGATCTTAAAACCAAATACAGTAAAAATCATATAGCGAACCCTAAAATTAATTGGGTAAATGGGGATGCATTCTGGGACCAGCCAAAACACAAACACTTAAAAACCTATCAAAATATGGTAAATTGGGGCATCGGATAGTGAGGGAGACCTAAGAACAAAAGAAAATGGGAGTCTGCAAAAAGCCGATCGGCCCATACAAGGCAGATCCCAGTCACACCCAACCCCAATTACAAGGCCCAATTATAGACCCATCTCACTAATACCTTGAGTAATGACCCCACCAAAACGGTCAGAGATTAACACAAGATTACGGGGGTCTGCTGAGCGCCGATTGGCCCACACCTGGTAGATCCCCCTCACACCCAACCCATCTCGTCCATATGCCTATCTAATTTTATCTTAAAGCTCCCTATCGTTCTTGATCCCACTATATCGGTAGCCTATTCCACCCATCTACAACTCTGTTACCAAACCAATATTTGCCTACATCTTTTCTGAAACAAAATTTATCTAATTTGAAACCATTTGTACGAGTGATTTCGCTATCACTGAGCTTTAGTACATGTTTCATGTCTCCTTTATTAATTCCACTAACCCACTTGAATACCTCTATCATGTCACCTCTAACTCTGCGTCTCTCTAACGAATGTAAGCCTAATTTCTTCAACCTTTCTTCATACGGAAGATTTCTAATATTATGGATCATTTTTGTCATTCTACGTTGTACTCTCTCCAATGAATCTATGTCCATTCTGTAATAAGGACACCAAAATTGAACAGCATAATCCATATGGGGTCTCACTAATGACAAGTAAAGTTTTAAGATAACATCAGCAGTTCTGTTACTCACACTCCTAGATATGAACCCGAGAATCCTGTTTGCCTTGTTACGAACGCTTATACATTGTTTTCTAGGCTTCAAATCATTGCTAACAAACACACCTAGATCTTTCTCACAGTCTGAGTTTTCTAATTCCATATTAGCTAGTTTATATTTAAAATTTGTATGCATCTTCCCTATCTTTAATGCATTTGTCAATGTTAAACTTCATCTGCCATTTTACTGACCATTCGTGTAAGGTATCTAGATTCATCTAGACCTGTACGCACTCCCTCCTCCAGACCAGGACTATCATGACTAACCTCTGTAACTCAAAAACTACCAGAGTCAGTCCTGCAGGAGAGTGCTCTACCAACTCAGCCAAGACCTGTGAAATATACATATACTGTACAAAGGAGTACAAAGGATATCAAGCAACAACAGGTCTAGTGACTATTCTAGGCTGCTTGTCCTCTAAAACACTGAGGATCAAGTGTCCAAACAGTGGTTTAGAGTGGGTAGGTGAACATTGGAAAGGGAACTACTGCCCTGGAACTAATGTCCGTGGCAGGATTAGGAAGTTAGTAGGGAAAGGGGACAGATGGGTTAGTAACTGAGGGGAGGATAAAATAAAGTTATTCATTTACAAACGCAGTCAGTCGCGGGTTTGATGCGAGATATTTGTCTAGGCGAAGTTTAAATGTATCAACGGTGCTGCAGTCTATAACGCCTCGGGGAAGCCCATTCAGTGAGTTTAACCCCTTCTGTACCGCAACGTCTATTCGTGAGGTGCAAAGGAAAAAATTTGAAGCTTTGGCTTCCAATCTTGGTAGATTGGGAGGTCAATCCACGGAAGAGACAGTCACTGGAGATCTAGAAGATATATAAGTAAAAGGAACAGTCAGAGTAAGCTATGGGTATGGCAGAGATCGCTCAGCTCTCACTCTGATAGACCAGCCCACGGATGTGTTGTTTACATTTTGGGTTTGGAGGGGAGAGGAGGACAAACTAAACAATTACCAAAACCTAACCTAAAAGTAATAAGTGGATAGAAACTAACCTAAAATGTACGCAATTACCAAAGCAGCACTGGATCGCACAACTGTAAGGTCCCCCGAGTAAGGTAGGAGGGAAAAAAAATCTATAAAGCAGAAATCCCGTAAAACAGGACTTGTCATTATGCAGACAAGACTGTGTTTTACCCTATATCTCCCTTATAATACATTTGCGACGGGAAGGACATAAGTTTGCTCACATTCAACCTGTCCCAAAGAAGGGTGACCGCTCTCAACCCTCCAACTATCGTCCAATTGCTCTCATCTCTTGTCTTTCTAGAGTTTTTGAAACTATTCTTGCTTCCAAATTTCTTAAGCATTTCTCTTCTCATAATCTGCTCTCAGATCGCCAGTATGGCTTTCTTAAGGGTCGCTCTACTGGTGATCTTCTTTCATATCTTACTAACTCTTGGTCATCCTCCTTTCGGGACTTCGGTGAGACTTTTTCTATTGCACTAGACATATCTAAAGCCTTCGATAGAGTCTGGCATAAATCTTTAATTTCTAAACTACCCTCCTTCGGTTTCTATCCCTCCATCTGTGCCTTTGTCTCTAATTTCCTTTCCGGCCGTTCCATAGCCGCGGTTGTGGATGGCCATTGTTCACTTCCTCACCCTATAAACTCTGGTGTTCCTCAGGGCTCTGTCGTATCTCCTATTCTCTTTCTAATTTTTATAAATGATCTCCTTAACTGTACCTTAATTCCCATCCATTCATACGCAGACGACTCAACCTTACACTACTCCATTAGTTTTTCAGAACGCCCCAGCCAGCAATTCCTCAACGACAAACGTAATGAAGCCATAGCACTCTTAAATTCTGATCTAAATACTATTTTCCAATTGGGGCAGAGAAAACCTTGTTAACTTTAATGCTTCCAAAACCCAATTTCTCCATCTATCTACCCGTCAGGATCTCCCAGCGGACTATCCCTTATTCTTCAACAACACAAAAATCAACCCTTCATCTTCTCTCAATATTCATAGTGTCTCTTTTTCTTCTGCTCTCATTTGGAAGGACCATATTACCAGTCTTGCTAAGGCAGCCTCCCAGAAGCTCGGTGTGCTCCACCGTCTTAGGGGGTTCTTTTCCCCTGCACAGCTTCTTGCTCTGTACAGGGGCATAGTGCGCCCTTGTATTGAGTATTGTTCACATGTCTGGGGAGGTTCCTCTCACACCGCTCTCCTAGACAAAGTTGAAAGGAAGGCCTTTCGTATCATTAACTCCCGTCCACTCACCAACTCTCTGCAGTCTCTCTCTCTCCGCCGCAATGTTGCATCTCTCTCGCTATTCTATCGCTACTATAATAATCAGTGTTCCTCAGAGCTATCCCAGTGCATACCACCTCCTTTACGTAGGGCACGTGGTACCCGTCTTGCAACTCAATCCCACCCCTACTCTGTGCAACTCTCCAACCCAAGAGTGAAACGTTACTCTCAAACTTTCTTCTACTCAGCAGCTGAGCTCTGGAACTCTCTCCCAGAATCAGTCTTTCCCTCCTCCTAGGACTTAAATTGCTTCAAACTCAGTGTGTCCAGGCATTTTGGCTCTAACGTCCCTTGATTTTGGCCCTGTCACTCTTCAACTATGGGGGAGGCACTCGCTATAGGCAGTAATGCCTTTTGCCTCCCTCAATCACATAGAAAAAAATATATATAGGACTGAAGACTATTATATAACATACCTATAGGCTACACAAGCATCGATGGGGCTTGTAACTGTCAAACCGTAAAATCTTACCTACAAATTTAAACAAATATATTCCTAGCCTAGTCACATTTTATCTGCGACAGCATTTAGCCTAAGGGCGTAAAGCGGAAGCCGGACTTTTAAATAATTAGATAACCTAAACCAAATTAGAACAAAAAGTTTAAAAATTTAGTTATCGACAACTTGCAAAAAAAACCTATTAGGGCCTAGGCTATACCAAAAACTAACGGCAAGAGTTGTGTTATCGAGCGTAGCCTATCACCTACGTGACCTACCTATCCTAGCGTTTACTATACCGGTACCCCTTTGAAAAGACATTAGCAATTTAGCCTAACCTAACAACCTTACCTAACCTATCCTAGTAATAAGCCTATGGGTGGGGGCTGCCGCTCCCAGCCTCCCACACCCCCGCCCCCACTTTTTGACATCAACTCGCGTGTTTATACGACATACGCCCGGTAACAACTCATTCCAAAATAACACCAAAATAATCAGTCCCCGACTCCCCATCGGCATCATAGGCTAAACAAAGCATTCCCTCCAATGAATCCTCCTTGTTATGAACAATGCGGTGCGGCACGCAGCGGTGGGCAAGATTCATCCAATAAATGGCGCGAGCATTAGCCTAATCACAAAAACAAAATACCGGCAACTTGTTATTGCCCCTTACAAATTGGATCAACATCGATGAGGATGATAATAAGTCAAGGGTGGGTGAGGGCCATCGTGTATGATTTATCCAATTTACCCCACAATTTCCCTTACCTAACCTAGGCCTAGGCTACTGTAAAAGCGCTATTCACCCAATAAATGGTACCATTTGACGTCTTACGATATCTTAAAATTATCCTAATATTGGCTAGCCTAAGTTAATGCAAATTTTCCACTCAAACCATGAAAAACAACGAGGGCTAGTCTATCAGAGTGAGAAATGAGCGATCTCTGCCATACCCATAGCTTACTCTGACTGTTCCTTTTACTTATATATTTTCTAGATCTCCAGTGACGGTGTCTCTTCCGTGGATTGACCTCCCAATCTACCAAGATTGGAAGCCAAAGCTTCAAATTTTTTCCTTTGCACCTCAGCTTTCTCTTCATAATTGCTGAGGGGCACAGGGCCCTGGGTGGGGCTTTGGTTTCCCGGGCGTTTCTGTCGCCCTCCTCAGCTCCCCGCCATGGAGTGGCTTCGGTCACCCATGCTTTATTGTGGTCGGCTGGGAGGGTTCTGTGGGGGCGCTTGGTTATGGCCTTGGTCTTGCTCGGCCAGGCAGCTTGGGGAACAACAATAAAACACTATATTCCTTGAACAAAAATATAAAGAAAACTTGGTAGACAAATAGGCCTAGGCGGTGACTGAACGACTCGACCCATGGGACAACTCGGCTCTGACAGCTCGGCCACGACGGCGAGACAACTCGGCCCATTATTTGAGACAGCTCGGCCCCATGTTTTGCTATGGGGCAATTTGACGAGACCAGTCAGGATTAGGATGGAGAGAGCTAAGTGGAGGGTTTATGGGTGAGGCCATGTATGCAGCACCAAATCCACATGGCCTCCCGTTTATGGCGTGTGTAATGTGGGCGAAATGTTAGTTTATTGTATAATTATGTCATAAGCTAGTTCTCTCGATTCATAATGTGTAGGTTAGGTTAGGTTAATTAAGAGTAGTCTCGTAATTAACACGGGGCCGAGCTGTCTCGTTTTTACTGGGCCGAGCTGGGTCAATATTTACGAGTCACCACAGGTGGAATCTCATTTCTAAGGGTAGTTTTGGGTTCCTATCATTCTAGGCTTCATTGCTATATACTTTTTATCCACCGGGGAAAAAAAAAAAAAAAAAAAAATTTTTAGGCTAGCCTACACCTAGCATTAGGCCTAACTTAGGCTAACCTAAAAACCTAACCTAACTTAAATGTATTTGGGAGCAGTTAGGTTAGGTTAGGTTTTTTGGTTAGGTTAATGCTAGGCTAAAGAAAAAAAAACAAGAAAAACAAATATTTTCCGGTGGATAAAAAGTATAGCCTATAGGCTAGCAATGAAGCATAGAATGATAGGAACCCAAAACTACCGTTAAAAATTAGATCCCAGCTGTGGTGTGACTCTTAAATATTGACCCAGAGCTGTCCTGGCCGAGCTGTCCCGTGGGCCGAGTAGTCTAGCATTCGGCCTAGGCTAGCCTAAGCCTGGCTCTAGCCGTCTTGAATGCTAGCCTACCAATATTCCAAGCAAAGGTTAGCTCAAGTTAATCAATACATATAAAAGTTACCTCTTAAACATACAGCCTCCCTGAACCCCGACACACCATGCAAATAAGCTATATAGGCAACTTAAAAATAGGAGTACCTGCGGGCGGCGGGCCCTTCTCCCGAGTTTGTTTTGGTTTAAAGATGCAGCGCCATCATCCAAGTCAGTATAGCGAACTATTGCTAGATCCTGCCTCAAAAGTAGCTAGATGGCCAGTAAATAGTGAATAAATGCTGAAAACCCGCTCGAATAATGACAAAATATCTATAATAATGCTAAAATCTCCAGAATCTCGAATTAGTGGCGGCATATTGAAAAAAGTCCGCTAGGTCGAAATAACTAAATCTAGCAATAATGTGCCTGGATTGGCAACCCTGCCACAACAAGACTATCTAACCAGCTGATTGTAACCCCTTCAGTACCGGAGACTTCTTTTTATTATATTGTGGCTACAATTAGATGTTATGAAGCTTATGAAGGATAAATTGTGATAATCAGTAGCCTTTTATTTGGTTGACGTCTTTCTTGAACTGAACAAAATAGTCTAATGGCTGCTAGAAAATAATGAAAAGATGTGAGTGGTATGACAGGGTTAACCCCTTCAGACTCTTATGACTCAGTTTTCCAGATTAGCAATAAGAAATAGAGTTCTCTCACTCTTATAATTACCTCTCCAAAATTAGTTTTCTGCCCACAGCTAACTCAAGGACAACTGCAGAGGTTGAAATAACTAAACTAAAGGGTTTATAAATACCCCTGATGGTAACAAAGGCTTTAAAGTATCCCTAATAGGCTCAAAATTGCGTCATATGTCGGAGGGTAATGGGTAAAAATGTATTAAACGAATTAAACTTTAAAACAACTAAAACAGGAACCGCACAATGTAAAAACAAACAAATGAAATCACTGACGAGAACTGAAAATTTAGCAAAACTATATGAACACAAAAATATATGAAATTGACCACTTGCGAGTTTTGGTCTATAAAGCCGCTGTCACACGAGCGCTTTTTCCTTAAATTTTCCAAGAGCAAGTTTGTTTTCGTATTATTTCGGGACTCTCGCACTGGTAGGCCTATCGGTAAGTAGACTGAAGGTAGATTATGTTAGGCGGCTGAATTTTTTTTAAGGTGTAATTTTTTAAGCTTCCAGACTATAATTGCCTATAAAAATTGCTCAAAAAAGGGCTCGTGTGACAGCGGCTTAAGGAAGTTTGAGCTGTGGCCATCAATATTTAGCAGAATTGTCAGCTAAAATACGGCCATGATACATAATTATATAAGGTAGCATTCAAGGAGACTACTGCAAGACTTCTTACCTCTGACCGGGTATAGGCTATCTTAGTGTTTACTAGCCTATACCCCTTTGAAAGGACATTAGCCTAACCTAACAACCTTACCTAACCTATCCTAGTATTATAGGTGGGGGCTGTCGCCCCCACACCCCCGCTTTGACTTAGATTTTTGGTGTATTTGTCTTTGAAGTGGGTATTTTTCAATTTGTTGATTACCAAAATCCTCCATGTGGACTATATGGAGAACAATATGGCGAATCTATTGGTGACTATTTTCCCTAATAAATTGTTTCTCATAACGCTGCACTAGTGTCGTTGACTATAACCAAGATCATTCGTGCCATTTATGTGTATTTTTTTTCCTGGCGAGCGATATCGAGCCTGTAATTTTAGAACGCCGGAAATGTACAAATTTATCTTGAAAGGGGGTGACTTTCTTTTAAAAGGTTAAAGTCTAGCGAGGAAACAAGAAAATATTAAAGTAGATATACAAAAATATTACCCCCTTAATTAGATACTAGGGTGGACTTCTGAAATCCATTATTACCCATCAAGCAATATCTTTAAAACCCTCGCAACTATCAAGGGAAGGGCTAGGATGATCATAGAAAAGATTGAGTTAAGGGGAGATTTCCACTTGAGGGATTGTTTTCTGGATCCCTTTCTCCCTCATGTTTAGCCCCATTGCTTTTGAAATTTTAAGACTTTCGCCCCATTAGTTTGACGATCTTAAGAACTTTCACCCCATTTGTCAATTTTAAGACCTTTCGTGCCAATTAGGTGTCTATTTTTTCCTGGCGAGCAATAGAAAGCCTGTAATATAAGAGGAACCGGCCTTAGGCCGGGACAGTTTTCTACCGAAAAATTTACAAATTTATCTTGAAAGGGGGTCTAGGGGGTGTAATCGTAAGCTGGATGGAAATATAGGGAACAAACTAAAAACCTCCCCTTAAATAAAGTAAATTAATCCTTTCAAATAGGTGCACACTTCTTTGGACCGGGTTTTTTTCAAGCTTGATTCGAGGCATAGGAAAAATAAATAAATAAAAATAATAAATATCAGAGTATAATCCTGTGTAGCGAGAGGACCTGTACATATATCTCAAAATTGTGCTAATGTTAAAATATATTTTGACATTTTACATTCATAAATAGTCCACTAATATACTAAGTTAGGTTTTGTTTAGGTTAGGTTAAAGACATTGTTCAATGATTCTTAGTAAATAGGCATCTGAAAAACAGTTCCTCCCACTACACAGGATCTTACCATCAACCCTTCTGGATTATTAAGCCAACACACTAATTTCCTAGAGTCGATTAACCCTTCCAAGATCGCGCACACGTTACCTCCCCACGAAGTCCAACCACCAACTAACCTCCTCTGCTGGCTTGGTCCCACACTATGGTTTATAATGGTAAAGTCACTCCCCCTCCCCCCAACAGGGTACTCTCCTTGTTCAGTCACCCCCCCCCTTTCCCCCATAACTGCTCTTCCAATGTTCCCTTACCCACTCTAAACCACTGTTTGGACACTTGATCCTCAGTGTTTTGGAGGACAAGCAGCCTAGAAGGGTCACTAGACCTGTTGTTGCTTGATTTCCTTTGTACTTACCTCTGTCAATTTACCCCCCCCTACCCTTAACAACCCCCCCCCCCCTCCCCTTACATGGGCACTATCATCGTTCAGTCCTTCCCCCCCCCCCACTCACGAACCAATATGACAGCAATATATAAAAATCGAAATTATTCTAAACCATTATGAAACATCGACCAGCAATATGAACCTCTATTATATAAGCACATTAGGCCCAGAATGAACCCCTATCGGTACCGGTCACGTCCCTTTGTATCTGTTTTTAGTCATAGTTAAGATTATTTTATGCAGCTTAGGAAGGTTGTGTGGGCGTCAGAAAGCTATAGTTGTGATAGTTTATATGCCATTAACCTCTTATGTACCGGTGACGCATTTTTAATTAAGTAACACCCCGTTCTTAACATTATAATAATCAATTACAAACCCCAATGCAAGCATATGGTCCTCCCGGGATTCCAACGCTGGACACTACACCCAGAACATAGGCATCTAAACCATTACACCACCAACACAGTTACATTTAGACGAATTAATGCAGTTCAATCACTTCTGTACCAGGAACTTCCTTTCCATCATATTCTGGCAACTATTAGACGATTATATTCAGCTTAGGAAGGACCTCTAGCAGTAATAAAGTTTCAAACTATCTTTACCAACCCTTTCAAATACCACAGATCCTTCCTCAGCTGCATAATATCGTCTAAATATACCTAGAATGAAATACAACAAGTCACTGGTAGTTAAAGGCTTTAACCCCTTCTGTACCGGCGACGTCTTATATTTGTGTATTGTAGCTACCATTCGAAGATTTTATTCAGTATAAAAAGGACCTCTAGCAATTAATAGGCTTCGAACTATTTCACTCTACCATTTGTAGGCTACAACCACAAAAAATCGACAGCTAAATGACACGAAGTCTTACTATTGACAGAAAAGGGGCGAAAGGTCTTAGAGGTAACTTATTGTAAAACTACTGTATGTAAAATGTTTATGTCAGTAAAAGTTTTTAATTGAATTGAAATCGCCAAACAAGCATGAGGGAGAAAGGTGTCCAGCTCCCCTTAACCCTTTCAGTACCGCGCACACGTTACCTTCCCACACAGTCCAACCACCAACTTTATTCTGGTCCCCTTCCTCATACTTACCCCATTAGTTTTAAGATTTGTATAAAGTTTGCCCCATTAGTTTGTCTATTTTAATACATTTCGCCCCAAAATTTCTTTGTCAATATGAATGAATACCTTTCGTGTCATTAATTGTGGAGGCACTGGCCTTCGCTGAAGATTTTCTACCGAAAAATTTACAAATTAATCTAGTAGGGGGATATCTAATGGATTTTTAAAAAGTTGGATTGAAGTCTAGGGACTCCCGGAGGAAACTAAAAAATAAATAGACCCCCAAAATAACCACTGTACCTTAAGACCGCACACACGTGATACCTTCCCACCACACAGTCCAACCACCAAATGACCTCCTCTGCTGCCTTGGTCCCACACTATGGTTAGGTGGTCCAGGTACCCCCCCCCCCCTCCCCTCCCCCACCACCACCACAGGATACTCTTTCCCCCACCTCCCCCCACAGGGTACTCTCTCCTTGCTCAGTCACGCCCACCTCCCCCTTTCCCCCATAACTGCTCTACCTCCGTCAATTTACCCCCCCCCCATACCCCCTCAACCTGCCAATTTATTATTCTCTCTATCTCTCTTTCTCCCCCCCCCCCCCCCCTTACATGGGCTCTATCATTGTTCAGTCCTAGCCCCTTCCCCCCCCCCCCCCCCTCCCCCTAACGAACCAATATGACCGCAAATATAAAAATCTCAATTATTCCAACCCATTATGAACCACTATTATATAAGCACATTAGGCCCAGAATTAACCCCTTTAGGTACACTCACGCATACTAACAGTTGCTCAGGGGTCCTTCCTTTCCCTACTCCACCCTGGACAGGTGGAAGGGGAGAGTCCGCTTCAAATGTACCCCCCCACCTTCCAAGCCCCAAACTATCCCCAACTCCCCCATGGCCCTTCCTTCTCTAGCTGGCAGTTAGTGATTAGCGACGATGTAATACATGTATCATGTATTATAAATTATTGTCAAACCATCATTGCACATGCTGTATTGTATTTTTTACGCTTTTAACCCCTCATTTTCCCTGAACTTCATAGCCCTCCCCACTAGTGGGGGGCGTGTTTTTAGATTATTGGATAATGTCCTAGCATGTTTCACATGCTTGCACCGTCAGGGGACATCCTAACGACGTATACAGACAAAACACACATAACAAAGCATCTCCAACACCTTCCTCTCTCTCCAACACCCCTTCTCCCCTCTCAACACTCTTCTCTGAGCTATTGCCGATAAAAATGGCATGTTCAGTCCTGTAAAGAATCGTAAGATTCAGAGTCGTAAAGATTCCAGGACGAGCTCATTAGCGGCGGATCCCCAGATCGACCGTGGTGATTGTCACCTAAACATCTGCAAAACTAATGGGTAAATACTCATTTCAGCTCCTCTTCAGTATAAAACAACACTAGCCTATAGGCCTATCTGAAGGAAAAATTTAAAAACACAAAATATAACTCGCTGAAATCGCTGTCGGTCCAAAAAGTCAGGTTTACCCGGAAATGTGTTAAGAGTCGGAGTTAGACTGAGTTTGTTTTCTCTTGTCTTCTTGTTGAGAATATAGCCTAGCCTAGCTACAAACCTACTAAAATCTACCATATGCCGGTCACCTTCCTTCATGATCTCCCTCCTCATCTCCGACATCAGACCCTTGCTTGACTTTGCTTCTTCCCTGTTTGGAATACTGGATTTCAAGGCGATCTTAATCTTCTAGAGTCTGTTCAACGTCGATGGTCGAAACAAGTAACCAACCACTCAAGTACCACTTATCATGGTCGTCTCTCTACCTTAAACCTGTTTTCAATTAAAGGCAGATTGTTGAGGACCGACCTTATTCAGTTACAAAATATTCCATAATCTCTCGCCCATTAAACCCCATGACCTGATCACTATGTCACCCCACCAAGGAGTAAGAGGTCATAAATACAAGATCTTTGTTCCCCACACAGAAACCGAAGCAAGAAAAAGGTTTTCTCCTGTCGTATAATCCATCAATGGAACTCCCTACCAGATGAAATAGTTAATTCCCCCTCCCTTGCTCAATTCAAATATAAATTGACCCAACACCTCCACAACTCACTCTTCAACCCATAAAATCCCCCTTCCCATTGTTTAGCAACATCTCAACCCCTGATAAACTACCCCATCATATTATTGGTCCGACACACACTAGCCTACCTGTCACCCCATAGTCAAGCATCCCCAGTGCATTCAAATGTTGCATCTGACTGGCGTGTCATGCTATCTCCTGGGCTGCCTAATCCTTGGCCTGTCATGCGCTACCGATTGGCGGCCCTACCAGGTGAGTTAACCAGGTGAGTTAGGGTAGTAAAGCTGTGAAGCTTCAACCTTAGGCTATGTCACATTGTCACCCTACCTGGGCGGAGTGGACCTCAGGGCGGATAGGAATCACAGGGAGGATGTGGACACCGTAGACGTCAGGGGAAGGCACCCATGCACCGCAGTCGACGTAGACGCCCGCCAACCTCAGGAACAAGGAGTTTATTATGGTGTTCCAGCCAGGACAAGGCGAACAGCTGTGTGGATGGGTGGCAGACTGGCAGCAATGTTTACTCTGGTTCAAATCTTATGGGACCCTAGAGTCATAACATATAAAAGGGGTCATCAATGGAAAATACTACATAATACTGATCATCTGTGGAACTACTATTAATCCTTACATACATAATAGTTACCAAGGCAGTCTAGCAAATTATCGCTACAGGGTGTCAAACTAGGTAATTTTCTTTGAAGATGGAATAAATACGAGACTGAAAACAGGACAAATGACACTAAGTAGCATTGTTTTGGCCATTTCATCGCTTCCAAAGACAGAATTTGAGCTATAAACCGTGTTATCCTTACATACAATAATAAGGACATCAAATATTCTACTTGGCACCCGTTCACACCCTGCGCTAGATCCCTTCTCAAAAGTCGCTAGAAGGCCAATAAATAGTGAATAAATGCTGAAAACTCCTCTAGAATGCCACAATAACTATAATAATTCCCAAAATTTATCAATGCTGCAGAATTTTGCTAGAATTAGTGGCGCTATATTGAAAAAAAAAAACTTGCTCTAGATCTAGCAGTAAATATCCGCAAATGGCAACCCTGTCACAACGCGAATCTACTCCAGCTGGAGAGAGAGAGAGACTTATTCAGTTATTCATAATTTTTAGTTTCCTCCCTAGACCTCCATCAAGCTTAAACAAAAACTAGACTCCCTTTTAAAGACAAATTTGTCAACTTTTCGGTTACTCTTAACATTACAGGCTCTCTTTCGCTCGCAAGGAAAATAAAGACACCTAAATGGCACGAAAGTTCTTACAATTTACAACAGGTGGAAATTTGCAAGCCATTTGCTTTAGGCTAGCCCTCGTTGTTGAGTTTAGGACTATTTCTGGGCTACCTATAATTAATAAACTAGATTATCGCTTATGCTGGAGAATTGACCACTTGCGAGTTTCGTTCTATAAGGAAGTTGGAGCTGTAGACAGATATTTAGCAGAATTACCAGCTAAAATATGGTTGTAGTAGATATATAAATACATAAAATTCAATTCAACATACTCTTTAGCCATCAGAAGCCCACATTATTATTTTTGTTTACTATCGATGTCTACAGCTCCAACTTCCTTATAGAATGAAACTCGCAAGTAGTCAATTAGCGCTCGAACAAATAAAATACCAGCATATTATTATTAGGATGTTTTCTATGCTATGAAAGAGGCAAAAGACAATGCTGAGTGTAACGAGTCTCATTCAAAGTTGAAAGAGTAACAGCCAAATTCTAGGGATACATTCGAGTCTCCAAATGTCTTTAAGCAATTTAAGTCTTAGGATGAGGGAAATACAGATTGAGGGAGTTACTACAGTGTTCTGTATTAAGTAACACTCCGTTCTTAACTTTAATCATCAATAACAAACCCCAATGCTGCAATGCACTTTAAAGTACTGAAAGCATAATGGTCCTCCCGGGATTCGAACTCGGGAAACCCACTCAGAATATAAGCACCCGGTAGTAGGTGTGTTGTGAATCATTTAAACCACTTGCTAGGGTATCAATATAATGAAATGAAAGCAAGTGGTTTAAATGACTCACAACACACCTACTTCATAACCTTGAGATACTATGGACGAGATATCTCGGGTTGGGTGTGAGGGGGATCTACTAGGTGTGGGCCTATCGGCGCTCAGCAGACCCCCGTAATCTTGTGTTAATCTCTGACCGTTTTGGTGGGGTCAGTACTCAAGGTATTAGTGAGATGGGTCTATAATTGGGGTTGGGTGTGACAGGGATCTGCCTTGTATGGGCCGATCGGCTTTTTGCAGACTCCCTTTTTTCTGATGTTCTTCTTATGTTCTATTAGTTACCATAGAGTTACCATAGACCTTCGGACTGTATGGGACGTCAGGCCCTGGCTGAAGCCTCCACGTCGACTTTCAGGAATCTCGCAAAGCCTCCAGACCATCCGGTGGAGGGGGTGAGTCAGACAATGGAAGGGAAGGAAGAATGGTGAGTTGAAGGTAGGAGGTGGATTGGGGAGGTGGGTGAGACGCTGCCAAATTAAGATTTCACTGGGATGGTGAGAAATAGGATTTGTGCAGAAAACTACATAAACTGCTCTGGGGTAAAGTAGAGGTTAATACTAAATTAATTATATGTTAAATAAAAGACCATAACATGAAAAAAGGTTTACTGATTTGGTATTCAACAATGTATGTACAATATTGACATTATCATTATTATTATTATTATTATTATTATTATTATCATTATTAATATTCCTTTCAGTATCGGCGACGGTTTTCATTTGATTCCAGCTATATTTAGACAATTTTCTTCAGCTTAGGAAGGATGTATGGTAGCTGAGAGGCTTCACTGAATGAGTTGGTAGCCTTTGAATGGATACACATCCTTTCTAAACTGAATAAAATCACCTAACAGTTGCCAGAATGCCATGAAAAGAAGGTCGCCGCGACAGAAGGGGTTACCATCATCGTTAATATTAATATTCCGTTTCACAATTCCACACAAACACCTCCGCAAATTTGGGGGAGTCCGGAAAGCAAAGATTTTTTGTTCATATATATGCAATCGTAGTAGGATAGTTCGCGAAGGTCGATTGTCGAGTCCTGGCGATAGATTGTAAGCTAAAGAAAATCGACTATGGTTAGCGCCAACGAACTTGACAAAAATCTCGACCACTGACCTCTCCGTAACTCAAAAGGGCCTTGAGCAAACTGGCTGTATATATCCACACCTATTTCCTGGTGGACTCTACCTAAATGATAGAAATGTCAGCCCAATTGCTTTCAGTCATTTTGAGTTATAAGAAGTTAAGGGGTAAAGATTATTGTCGGTAGTTGAGTCCTAGAGGTTGATTGTAAGCTGAAGAAAATTGACTAATGGTAACCAGCATACGATGAGAACTACGTCATGGTGCTAAATGGGTTAACCCCTTCTGTACCAACGACGTCTTTTAAATTTTATTCTGGCTACTATTAGACAATTTTATTCTGGCTACTATTAGACAATTTTATTCAGTTTAAAAAGGGTCTCCAGCAATTAACAGGCTTCGAACTATCTCACTTAACCCTTTTTACAAGCACAGATACTTCTCAAACTGCCCAAAGTCGTCTAAATATCTCTAGAATAGAATACAAAAGACGTCTCCGGTACAGAAAGGGTTAAAAGGCTTAGATATATATAAATTAACCCCTTCAAAACGATGATGCCTTTATGATCAGATTCTGGCTACCATTACATGATTACCGGTATGTAGCTTAGAAAGGACCTCTAGTATTCCTCACTTACAGTCACCTCATATCAGGGCACAAACTTCACTTAACGTTGTTATGCTTCATTATTAAGTTGGAAATTAGAAAACAATTATTCAAACTGCAAGAAACAAGATACAAACTACTAAAAATAATTCAAGTCCATGAACGTAGAGGGAGCTTCACCGAGGTGCAGACCTAGAAAGACGTGGGATCAAGTCATACGGTCTGATCTTGAATATAAAAACCTGACCAGTGAGGCAGCTCTGAACGGGGCTGCCGAAACCGGAACTTCCAGAAAATTGGAAGTTCTTAATATCGCTAAACTAATGGGCTGAAAGTCTTAAAATCTCAAAAGCAATGGGCTAAACATGAGGGAGAAAGGGGTCCACAAAAAATAATATGATAATTTGTAATGGATTCAAGACTCCGATACATGTAGCCGATAAACTTACTGATGTAACGCTGGCTTAACAACTTTTATGAGGTCAGTTTTAAAACCATTCAGCATGAAGACTGTTATGCCTCCGATTCCAGCTAAGATTGGACGATTTTATGCAGTTTAAGATGGACCTGTGTTATTCAGAGTCCTGCAGGTAAGCTCACGAAAATTGTCTAGTGGTAGCCTAACCAGAATAAGAGGAAAATTACGTCATTGTGCTATAAACTCGCTCGTGTGACGCCGCGGAAGAAATCGGACCCCGAACTATTGAACCAGATTGCAAATATATAAAAAAAAACGCACACACAAACATGAGAATGCTTGGGATACTTATACTTAATACTGTACATACTTAACCCCATTCTGTACCGGCGACGTCATTTTAATTATATTATTGGTATATTTAGACGATTTTGTGCAGTTTAAGTAGGAGCTGAGGTAGTAAAAAGGGTTAAGTGAGATAGTTTCAAAAGGGTTAAGTGAGATATAGTTTCCAAAGGGTTAAGTGAGATAGTTTCCAAAGGGTTAAGTGAGATATAGTTTCCAAAGGGTTAAGTGAGATATAGTTTCCAAAGGGTTAAGTGAGATATAGTTTCCAAAGGGTTAAGTGAGATATAGTTTCCAAAGGGTTAAGTGAGATAGTTTCAAAAGGGTTAAGTGAGATAGTTTCCAAAGGGTTAAGTGAGATAGTTTCCAAAGGGTTAAGTGAGATAGTTTCCAAAGGGTTAAGTGAGATAGTTTCCAAAGGGTTAAGTGAGATAGTTTCAAAAGGGTTAAGAGAGATAGTTTCAAAAGGGCTTCTAACAAATAACAGCTAGGCTTCGAACTATCTCCCTTTTTAATACCCCAGATCCTTCTTAATTAAACCGCACAAAATCATCTAAATATAGCTAGAATAAAATTTAAAAGACGTCCCCGGTAGCCTACACCAGAACTGCTGTTGCTTGATTTCCTTTGTACAGTAGGGGTAAATAAAATTGTCTAATAATAGCCAGAAAACAGAAAAGAAGCGAGTCATCGAGCCTATGAGGATTATAAGGGGGAGGTAGTCGCTTTTTCTGGACCCCCTTCTCCTTCATGTTCAGCATATCAGTTTTGAGATTAACAGACATTCATTCCATGGTTCATTCCTTAGTTTGGCTATTTTGAGACCTTTTGTCCAATTTCTTTGTCAATATCAATGTTTGTCATGCCATTTAAGTGTAAAAAAAATCCTGGTGAGCGTTAGCAAGTCTGTAATCTGAGAAGGAACCGGCCTTCGGCCAGGACAGTTTTCCACCGGAAAATGTACACATTTATCTTGAAAGGGGGTCCATTACTGTAACTATACGAATTTCTAGAAGGTAATTCGTTTTTGAATAGGTATAAAGTACTATTTGATATTTTATTAATCTGGCTCTAGAACTATTGCGCATGTCGAAGGTTCATTTGTTTACTCAGGTGAGGTTTGAAGATGCTTACCTATAAAGGGCCTCACTCCTCCAACGCCAGCCCAGCCGCTATTACCTGTTCCACCATAGTTATCGAGGTACATCATCTTCATCGTAGCACCTGTCTTTCATCAACATGCTCCATTAACCAGGTAAGTCCATCTATATTCACTGGTGGCCATTAATTTCAATGTAAGTATTCTGAGAACCTGTGAATTTACATATGGAGAGACGGTACATTAGTTTCTCCTATAATGGCCGCCGCCATCACCTCCACCTGTTGTGCCATACCTTTAATCATCCCAGCACCTGTCTTTCATCAACATGCTCCATTAACTAGTTCTGTGTGTGTCTATATTCACTGGTGGCCATTCAAATATATGTAACTAGGCCTATTATAAAAGCCTGTGAATTTAACATAAGGAGAGACGGTAAAACATGTCTACCTTAGCCCCGAACACCTATCCATAACATTCACCTGTCCTGTCATTCATCAATATGTTTCACTAACCAGCTGAGTCTATATATATTCACTGGTGGCCATTAAAATCGCCTATTATGTAGACTATTATAGAGCCCGTTAAGTAACATACGAGGCGTCTTAATAGCCTAGGCCATTTTTTTTGTTTTTTCTTATTTCTTAGGCTAACTTTATTGTTGCCCAAACCGGTATCGTTATTGGCTAGGCCTAGGTAATTTAATGTTATTTTTATTTATTGCATTTTTTCATTGTTTTATAGGCTAGCCTAGCCTATGTATTTTATGTAGTGTTACCCGGCCTCCAGAGCCATCAATATTTACATGTTTTGTTCTACAAAGTTAATATAGCCTAGGCTACTTCAGTGTTGGATATGTGTAGACTGTCGTGAATGGCTTAGACTATTGTATATAAAACTTGCATAGCCTAGGCTAATACACAAACTAGAAGAACTTACCGTTTCAAAATCGCTAGGCTAGGATGTGAAAAGAAAATAAACGCTTTAGCAAAATGTTATAGGCCTAAATAGGCCTAAGACTAGAAAAAAAAATGTACGATTTTAGTTACTGGACACCTATTTGACAGGTACCACCGAGGATTTAATACATATTTTTTTTCGGTTTCCACGCATCCAACACCAAGCTAGCCTACACCTTTTTCTGGTCCGGTAATAGTAGGCTATTGAAAACTATAATAACTTTCTAAATGTGGTTTTCGACGAGACTAAAACGGCACGTTTTGTGCCGAAAATCGGCGGCGGGGGGAGTCAGTCGTCGCTTCGGATCGTCGCGGTTTGTTTACCCAGGGCACTCGAGGTTACTACGGCCAGCTGTTTTACTTGCCCCCTGCTGGCCACATATATGACCATAGGTGGGCACGATAACCAAAAGCCTTAACTTCGTTAACCGTTATTTCGTTAACGAAAACCTTAACGTCGTTAACCGTTAACCGGCGATACATTTATTGCTCGTTAACCGTTAAATAGTTAAATCGCTAAATCCGATCCTTTCGATAACGATATAGTTACTTCGTTAGAATCGTTATTTATCGAAGATATGGATATTTTATCATATTTTAAATAAAAAATCTTAAATGCAGCAATGCTATCATTATTTTATTAAAAAAAAAAAAACCTTGACACTTCATTTGATTTAGTAGATCATTTAGAGGCTACCCACTTGCCAAGGAATGGCCAGGGTGAGTCGGGTGACCGAGCCTCGTCAGTCACCATCGGCGTCACCTTAGGCTCAGTCATTAGACTCTAAATCTTGGCTCGATCCGCTCAATGCGGGCAACGACTGCGACACAGTATCTTGCGACGACATGATCACTATTTTTTTTTTTTTCTTTTTTTTTCTATAGGCCTATTCCAACTACTCCCTCTCGGGCATAGGCTGATAGCCTTTACACTCTACCGCTGAACACGGTGAGGCCCGTGAGGTGTTGTTCCAGTCTAGGGAGTGAGACATGCGAAGCACCTATTCACGGCCCGAACCCAACTCCATCTCTGAAGCTGCTTCGCCTCTGTGCTTCACAGTCTCATCCCCCACACTCGGACCCTCACTCTCAGAACGCCACCTATTGAGCAATTAACTCACTAGGCATTGCCCCCCCTGTAGCATATTTTGAATATGGGAATATTCATACAGTGCTATTTAATCAGGGAACAATGAGGGTACAGTATTTTGTTTTGGCATTTTGGTGTGCTGTGGTAATGCACTGATACTAGGTACAGCACAAATTCCATCCCAATAATATCTTCCCATTGACATATTGGGATTCGAACCTGGGTCCATTGGATTACCAGTCCAGTGGCAAGACCACTCTGCCACACCTCCCCTAATAGTGATTCAATGCAAATCTAATAATAAATAATGTGAAGGAGCAAGCCGAGAAACACGAACACTGTAACACAAAAGTATAAGAGACTGGGAACTGCTAGATGTTACTGCGACGAGAGCTGCTTGGAGAGTGAGGAGGAACGAGGGTGCGTCGTGGACTCGTGGTCACGTGACCCCCCAAGCGGCCCGCATGGGTAGAGAAGAAATTACGAGGGTTCGGTTCGGCTTTTAGTTTATCTATTTATTGACTATTCTGCGGATTTCTGCCTGTTTGGCAATTAATTAAAAATTATCGCTATTTTGGAACAAAAAGTATCGACGTTACCGTTAATTCGTTAAAGCTGGATTTTTTTTTATCAGATAAACGTTAACCCGAAATCGGTAATGCGTTATAGTCATTAGTGTACAATTGTGCTAATAAATTATTTCTCGGCACAAAGTATGTTTTGATCAATAATTGGTATCCGCAATATGTAGCCTAAGCTTAATTTCTTCATATAGCCTAGTGAAATATACCAACTTTTTCCAACACTTAACCACCCTATTCAACATCTGACGGACATTAATACTGCACAGAAAGCCAGACTTAATGACAGCTGGGACATGACTTATTAGCGAGACCGTACCCCAAACCTAAATTCAAAAAGTCGCGGGGGGGCGCTGCCCCCCCTCAACCCATCCTGTATCCAATGGCAACACTAATGCAATGATCCTTGCTTTATAAAATTACTAAATTAATAACTGGTGATGGGCTGGTCTATCAGAGTGAGAACTGAGCGATCTCTGCCATACCCATAGCTTACTCTGACTGTTCCTTTTACTTATATATTTTCTAGATCTCAAGTGACTGCGTCTCTTCCGTGGATTGACCTCCCAATCTACCAAGATTGGAAGCTAAAGCATCACATTTTTCCTTTGCCCCTCAACTTTCTCTTCATAATTGCTGAGGGGCACAGGGCCCTGGGTGAGGCTTTGGTTTCCCGGGCGTGTCCGCACCCCTCAGCTCCCCGCCATGGAGTGGCTTCGGTCACCCAGGCTTTACTGTGGTCGGCACGGAGGGTTCTGTGGGGGCGCTCTGTTGTGGCCTTGGCCTTGCTTGGGGCTGTTCGGCCAGGCAGCTTGGGGAACAACAACAACAACAACTAAATTAATATATTTACTGAGGCCCATTTCCCATTTCTAAATTTGTTTCTGGGGGCGGCAGACTCTAGACAGAGCCCGAATAGGGAAAACAGAGCAATGGCACTTCATATGCAACCTGAACATTTATTATTAATCTTAATATATTTTGTATTCGTCATTGCTTAAAAAAGTATGAGGATTAAGTAATTGGGACTAGATTGAAATTAAGTCAGAGATTATGGCTAAATTGACTTATTTTGATCTGTGTTAGTGGTGTAATGGGTTTAGTGGTTTTGTTCTGGGTGTGGTGTCCTGGGTTGGAGTCCGGGGAGGACCATATGCTTTCATTAGTTTATTAACACTTAAAGAGCAGGGCCAGACTTAAGTCTGTATCTAAAAAGCAGCAAGTTAGGAGCATTATTAAGGCTTTTAAAGGGTTAAAATAAGTGCAAATGGCCGGGGGCGCAGCAGGCCACACGGCCGACACCCAGGGCTTGCCACCGCCCACTGACTCGCGCTCCCTCTGTTCTCGAGAGGCCGGCAGTGTAGCTGGAAAAAATATGCCGCTATACGCTAAACTCCCATGTTGGTGGTACCACTGCATCAAAACGACGAGTGCTACGTAGCTCGTTCTGGTCTCATTTTGAAGCTTGTAGCGCCTAGTTTTTTGCTGAATAAATTTCTTTTCATGCAGATACCTGATTGATCATTCAGGAGGGCCTGAATATGCCCAAAATAGCCCCAAAAAAACCCCGCTAGACAAGGGTTAAAGTAGGCTACATTGGGGTTTGTAATTTCTAAGTTAAGAACGGGGTGTTACTTATATATTTTTCCACCACAACCGTATTTTGACAATTTTGTTTACTAAACTTTGGTGTCTACAGCTCCAACTTTATTACTTTATAGTCAGAAATTGCTAGTAGTTTATTAGTGTTCTATTTATGTATTAGTATTTATTTATTATTTCACAATTATATGCTTTCATTCATTTCATGTTTGGTGGTGTAGTGAAATTATTACAAAATATATTATAGGCCTAGATTTGTAATATAACACTACTTTCTCCCAGCAGTGAAGTTGAGACGATGCTACACCATGGATGTGTCGAGGTACCGGTACAATCTTGTGAGAGATCCTTCACAAGTTGGACAATCTTCACAGTTCAACCGGGTGAGTTATATTTCATGCTATTTTAATTGTGTATATAATGAAAACGCCTACAAACTTTATATTAATTTTTATTTTATTTTGTCATTGTCAAAATATTTATACTATAGTCTCTTTTTTTTCCAGCTGAGGGTAAATTGTCATGTATTTATCTTTGTTACTCCGCTAAAAAAAAAAGGGAGGGTACATACGAGATCTTGAGTCCGTCCAGAGGTCCTTCACTAGAAACATTCGGGGGATGAAGGACCTTAGCTACTGGGACCGGCTCAAGAAGCTAGGGTTGTACTCCCAGCAGAGAAGGCGAGACAGGTACTGTGCAATTTATGTGTGGAAAATCCTGGAGAAGCTGGTTCCAGATCCAACTGGTAATGAACTCCAGGAAAAACAAAATGGTCGGACTGGAAGGAAGTGTGAGAGGAGATCCCTCCCAACAGAGGCACCAGAACGAGTGAGATCCCTCCTCGCGTCCAGCCTAGGCCACAATGGACCAACATTTTTCAACTCGCTGCCCAAGGAAGTGCGAGACATAGTAGGTTGCCCGGTAGACAGGTTCAAAGGGTTATTAGACAAGTTCCTAAAGACCCTCCCAGATGAACCACCAGTGTCTGGATACACTGCTAACTGCCGGGCGGCCTCAAACTCTATACCGGACCAGACGGACCTCCTTCGAAGGGACGGACGCAGCGGTGGCGGACCACGACTGTGAGGACGGGACCTCTAGACGACTTCAAGTAAGATAAGGTAGATTTTGTGGCGAAATATGTTGCTTATGAAAACTTGGCATTAATATGACACACAGTCCGTAGTTTCATATATTTCCATTAAGTATCGATAAATCGATGGGGAGGTGTGGTGAATGTCATGCCACTGGAATGGTAATCCAATGGACCCGGGTTAAAGTCCCGATATGTCCATGGGAAGATATTATTGGGATCAAATATGTGCTGTACCTAGTATCAGTGCATTACCACAAAGCCCACCAAAATGCCAAAAAAATACCCTCATTGTTCCCTGATTAAATAACACTGTATGAATATTCCCATATTCAAAATATGTTACAGGGAGACAATGCCTAGTGAGTTCACTGCTCAATAGGTGGCGTTCTGAGAGTGAGGGTCTGAGTCTGGAGGGTGAGACGGTGAAGCACTTGAGCGAAGCAACCAGCCGCTTCAGAGATGGAGCTGCTTCGAGCCATGATGGATGCTTCACATGTCTCACTCCCCAGACTGGAACAAGACCTCACGGGCTTCACCGTGTTGAGCGGTGGAATGTACAGGCTCTCGGCCTATGCCCGAGAGGGCGTCTCTTCCGTGGATTGACCTCCCAATCTACCAAGATTGGAAGCCAAAGCGTCACATTTTTCCTTTGCCCCTCAACTTTCTCTTCATAATTGCTGAGGGGCACAGGGCCCTGGGTGGGGCTTTGGTTTCCCGGGTGTTTCCACACCCTCCTCAGCTCCCCGCCATGGAGTGGCTTCGGTCACCCAGGCTTTATTGTGGTCGGCAGGGAGGGTTCTGTGGGGGCGCTCGGTTATGGCCTTGGCCTTGCTCGGGGACTTGGGGCTGATCGGCCAGGCAGCTTGGGGAACAACAACCATTTAGTATCTGTAGTATGTGGAATAAAGACTAAACTTGGCTTAACATGTACAGTAGTATCCGCTTACCATGTATCTGTAGGATAAAACTCTAACCAACCTTTTTATATATTACGCATTACGCATCTCCTGAATCAAACTTAGTGCAGGTAGTATACAATGCAACTAATCTATTCGGTGGATCAAATGGACACCCGGACATAATACTATCCCATTTGTTTTTTAAGTTTGCTTGAATAATAAATTAATATTCTATTTACTCAGGCCCATTCCATAAATTTTCTAGTTTTTGTTGCTTCGTTTTTTTCATTTTTCAATTTTTTGTTTCGGTTTTATTTATATATTGTTAAATTAAAAAGTGGGTAAAATTCTAGTTTCACGTACACAGCGACAAAAGGGAGGCGCCGTTGTAAAGGCATAGCTTCCCGACCAACTATGAAGATCAGGGAAATTGCTGGGTAAAAGACTTAATATAATGATAATAAACTACATTAACGACATTAGCATAACCTAACAACCTTACCTAACCTAACCTAGTATTATGTAATAGCTATGGTGCCGCATATGGGGAGAAAATATTATTTGTTTTTACAGTAGGTATAATTCCTTATAATGCATTTCCGCCGCTTTGGACATATATAGGAATTAAGTATGGTATATGACAACTCTAAAGTAGCCATAGAAATGTATGAGTATGCTGTGAAAGCAAAACTAGAATTAAACCAAAAAGTGTGTGGGGAACGGCTTAAGTGCGCGAGGTCTATTGCCAGATTCCCTGATCCCGAAGAGGTGGCCACAAACTAATCCCCCTCTATATACTAGTCTTGTCAGCCGGCTCTTCTCCGGGTGGTGTGTTGGCAGAGACTTGTATTGTCGGACTCTGCCCATCAAGTGGTGCATCCTCAAATTGTAAGTTTTCTATTTGTACTTGTCCACTTTCAGTTGAAAAAACTCATTGGTTGATATTTCGGTTTATACTGTATACATATTATTTATTTTTTCCTTGCGGACTCTTCTCCGGGTGGTGTACTGCCATGCGTGTTGTCAGACTGCCCCGCGGAGGACTCTGCCCCGCTGACTCTGCCCCTCAAGTGCTGCACCCTGAAGTTGTAAGTACTGTAGTCTATGTTAAGTGTGAATTGTGTGACCTGTCAGTCACATTGGGCTGGCAGCCATCTTTACCAATGACATTCCCAGGACCACGCCACTTATCATCCTGTCGCTTATAGAATACACCGTCACCATTCTTCGTGGTGCAATGCATAAGTGTGTTGATTTTCGATGTGAGCATCCTAGGTTCGAATCCCCGGACTGCCACATGTGTTTGTTAATTTAATTAATTGAGTTTAGGAGTAAAGTTGGTTGGTGGAGAGAACATAATAATATCATCTCTCACTTTGCGAACAATGTTATTTTAATACCACAAATTTTGTTGATATATTTGAAGATACATATTGAATCTATATGCTGTAAAGATCATAACAAAATTTGTTTTAACCCTCGGCAAAACCTAATAAAAAAGTATGGTACTAAAATTTCTTTTTCGTAAAAAGGTTGTCAATACGGTACCATACTTTCCCGTTATCAATGTACAATCACAGCTGAAGATTACAGAGTAAACACCGTAGACTTCATCGAATTTCTTTCACCTTCGTATAATCAACAGCGAATTTTTTTTTTTTTTTTTACTAAGGAATTAGTACTCAACCAGCGGGGGTGTGGGGGCAGCAGCCCCCACCCATAATACTAGGTTAGGTAAGGTTGTTAGGTCTTTTCAAATCACTATCGGGGGCGTGTCTCAACATCGATCAATAGACCTAATGGGGAAAATAGGTTTTCCCGAGATTTCTAATTAATTACAAACACTATATATTGATGCAAATGAACAATTTCTTTTATAAAAAAACACTCTGAAAATTTGTGGTATTAAAATAATAAAATTCCCAACTTTGTTTGCCTTGTGAACATCTTCAATTGTAGCATTATGCATTACTGTACTCAAGTTACACACATCAAATGCTATATCCGGCCATGTCTGGGTTCCCAACCAATTGAGTTGTCCAGTTAGTGCTCTGTATTCCTCTAGCTCTTCCATTCTCAGTTGATCCCTTCTGTGACTTGAACGTCCATGTGGAAGAGAAATTTCTCCAAGAGCATATACATAATCATTCTGATGCAGACCAATGCCATTTTCATTCTGAACAACATTAACACCAATGTACCTGAATGATGTGTCAGTACTTGAAGACCCAATTCTGACTTTCTGCTTCAAAGGTTTCATGACAGAAGCATAAAACTCACTTGTGCCAGCCCATAGAATATCATCCACATGTATGCACATCACACCAGAGAACACCCCATCATGTATCCAGTAAAACAAAGCAGGATCAAGATGACTGATTTTCATTCCAAGTGAAAGTAACAAATCTTTCAATCTAGAGTACCATGCTCTTGCAGCATCATTTAGTCCATACACAGTTTTCTTGAGCTTCCATAAACAGCCATCATTGAATTCCTTGGGTGGACGAAGAAAAACATCACGCTGAATGGAGTTCCCTTGAAGAAAAGCAGTTCTGATATCAACAGTATGACATTCCCATCCAGATGATGCAATTAAAGCTAAACTAACTCTTAATGCATCCTTAGAACAAGTTGGAGAGTCTGTACGGTTGGTTATTAGCCAAATCTTCCTGAAGGAACACCAGAACCGGACAGCTGCGAGAAGGGAGCACCAAGCTTATGTCTACTACTAAATATGACATAAGAGATAGACAAACCAAACTGAAATGATTACTGATTACGGATTACTGAGATTTACTATAGGATGTAAGTTATCTTAAAATAACCCCCTAGAAATACTTTCTCTAAAGTATCTATTTCTTTATCCTCTCCATTTCCCCAGCTAACCTAATCCCACAAGGTGACAAGGACCCCAATGGAAATACGCCTAACGGCCTTATTGGGCTATCCTTAGTTGGAATTATGCAAGGCTGGTACATGTCATATTTGTAACATACTATGTGGTACCAACTCTGTAAATTGCTAACTGAATAAATATTATTATTATTATTCCTCAAAACCACGAGCTACAAGTCTAGCCTTCACGACTGTGGATCCACCCTTCACTTTTTCAGTAATGACCCATCACAGATACCGGCGTCTGTCCAGTCTCTCACTTTCTCAAAAACATCATTCTGGGTCCACTTCTCCAATTCAGCTAACTTTGCTTCATAAACACCATCTCCTGTGGCTCTACATAAGAGCACAGCTTCATCATCAGGCAAAAAAAAAAAAAAAAAAAATCCCTGATCCATCACAGCTTTACATACAATGGAACCAGACTGTTCAACTGTATACCAGCCCCTCTCAGGAACATGACCGGGGTGTCTCCAGACACCTTCAAGAAACACTTGGACATGTGGCTGGCCAAAATACCGGACCGGCCACCAACACCAGGATACCCCAGCACCAACTCCAACCGACTTCTGGAATGGAGAGTGGAAGAAAGGGAGCTGCCTGGTCGCAGTGGAGCCCCAGCTCAACAGTGTCACTAATGGACGGAATACAACTAAGTGTAACTAAGTGCAAGTGTAACTCCCTCCACTTGGTTACAGATTTAGACATCTATCCATTCTACTTCACCCTGTTGATTCTGAACATTGTAACAATGGGTAACATTCAGGGCAGCTAGAGCCGCCTTATTTACCAAGTTTCTTTATATTTTTTCCAAGGAATATCATGTTTAATTGTTTTTCATGGTTTGAGTGGAGGATTTGCATTAACTTGCCCATTATTCATTAATCTGAAGATACTCTGTCAAATGGCGCCATTTATTGGGTGAATCGCGCTTTTACAGTAGGTAAAGGAAATTGTGGGGAGGCCATGCATGCTTCCAAAATGTACAAATATTATAAGAGTAGATTAACCCTAACCTAACCCTAATATAATATAATCTCGTATTTGTGAGTAACGTTCATTGGTTGAATCGCACTCACCGCATCTTTCAAAACAAGAAGAGGACCCAGGTCGAAGGATTCATTGGGTGCAATGCTTAGTTTACGCTCGGGACATTATTTTAGTGTTATTTTTCGGTGTAATCGGGTTTTTTCAAGTGTCTATAACGAAATTCCTCCATGCAGACTATAATGAGAAAAATATGGCTTGTCTATTGGTCCCTATTTATCCCTAATAAATTATTTCTAATAGGGCTGCAAAAGAAGTCTTTAATATTATCTAACAATGTGTGTGTAAACCTCCAAATTTTCCAGCTCTACTTACAATTTTTGCAACGGTTTTCTTGCCATCAAGATCAAAGTACTCTATTCTTTTGCCTGCCTTGGCACTAGGCATGGTCCTGCCTGGAGTAATGTAAGCCTGATCAATGGTAGAGCTCGCACCAACAGTACCTTATTCATTTCCATTTTCTGAACACAATTCACTCTAATCATCACTCTGCATTCTCATTATTTCTACTTGATACAGGAGTGGAGTCCTTTTGGAACACATCATCAGCCACGGTAGCCTTACAAGTATTCCGTTGCAGCCTACAGGAGTGCACTCTTAACATAAGTATCCCCATGTTTTACAAGGATCTGTTTACCAACACTGGTTCCACTTTCACAGCTAGAGCCCCAATACCCAAGTCATCATTGAATCTAGGCACGGCAGCAACACCACTATCCGCAAATAGTCTCTTAATTGTAGGGTATTATTCTATAATTGCACCTATAAGAGCTAAACAAATTATTATTGTATTTAACAGGAAGGTATGATGTGGTATAGGTGGCAATATGCGGAAATGGATTATAAGAGCATTCCACCCCCTCTGACCCCCTTACGAAAATCTACGGTTACTCACTCCACCCCAACCGGATTTCTACTGTTTTACCCAACCAGCGGGGGGGGGGGTGGGGGCGGCAGCCGCCTCCCATAATACTAGGTTAGGTTAGGCTAATGTCTCTCTGAAACTATGTAAAATCCGTGTCACATCTAGATTGATACTTTTGTCAGAGGGGGCGGAATGCCCTTATAATCCATTTCCGCATATTGCCACCTATACCACATCACTTACCTCGTCGTACCTTCCTGTTAAATACAACAATATATTTTTTAGCTCGTATAGGTGCAATTATAGAAATTTACCAATTGTAGCTCGCATATTCTCAAAGGTCATTGTTGCTTTTGTAGACATTGCAAGTTGAAAATGAACATCACTTAAGTTACAGCTTTAAAGCAATCTACACGCCAAAACCGCACCATGAATTTCAACACCACATTCTTTCAGTTTGTAATGTCTTTTATCAAATTCACTCAAGAATTCATGAACTGACTGGTAATTTTTTTGTTTACAGTTTTCAAATTCTAAATAGTTGTTAAAACACCGCCAGTTCTTATCTTGAAGAAATACTCTATCTAGTTTGACAATTAATGCTTTGATTCCTTCAGCTTTCAATTCATCAATTGATAATTCAGATGAGGCTTGTCTAGCACGACCAGTGAACAGCAATAGCCACCTTTTTCTTGGGTAGATCAGTCAGCAAAGTCCACAATTCTTAAGTCCTTTTTCCATTCCTCATAATCTTTCATATTATTACTAAACACTGGAGGGGACTTCAAACTAGAAGAAGCCATGGCTGCTGTGCCTCACTATACTTCATGGCAGAACTACGCTCTGCTACCATGTTAAGTCACTCACATGTGGCTGACTCTGAAGCAACTGTCCTGTTTGTCCTCACACAAAATGGCTGATCAACTCCATGGCCACCTAGAGGTTTTCACTGGAACTGTTCCAAGATGGCTGCTGTAGTTCCAAGATGGCTGCCAGCCCAATGTGACTGACAGGTCACACAATCTATTTGTAATTGTCCACTTTCAGTTGAAAACTCAAAATTGGTTGATATTTCGGTTTATATAAATTTTATTTATTTTTCCTTGCTAACTCTAAAGCTTTAAATTCCCAAGACTCCCTTAGAGGTGAACTTGTGCAGTTTGCATTAGAAAAATGCTATCCTAAAGCAGGTTCCTAAATTGCGGGGTGGCTATCGCACTAACGTTCTCAAGAGTCGCTGTACTTCTGGGCAGAAACCTTTAAATCTAAACTAATGGAGCTAAACATTAGGGAGAAGATTCTAGAAGAAGAAAAAAATATTGTACGGTTTTTCATTTGTAGTACCGGTATAATTTTTACTCCTGGCAGAGAAGATGGATAGGCCTACTGCATAATCGGAGTGTAGAAGCTGGTACCCTCGAGTGTTTGAGATCCTGGTCGCTGTCCTCTGTGATGGACTCCCCTCTGTGTGTGGACGCTGCTGCGTGACTGAACGTGGGACTCTACCACTCTACAGGATTAATTGGTTATTATTTTGATGCGTTTGGTATTTTAAGTTTGGTGATCCTTGTACAGTTGTTGTTGTTGTTCCCCAGGCTGTCTGGCCGAACAGCCCCAAGGTCTCGAGCAAGGCCATAAAAGAGCGCCCCCACAAAACCCTCCCTGCTTACCACTAACAAAGCCCGGGTGACCGAAGCCACTCCATGGCAGGGAGCTGAGGAGGGTGCGGAAACACCCGGGAAACCAAAGCCCCACCCAAGGCCCTGTGCCCCTCAGCAATTTTGAAGGAAAAGTTGAGGGGCAACCGGGCAAGGGAAAAATGTGATGCTTTGGCTCCCAATCTGCCAACTTCTAGGTTGGCAGTAGGGAGGTCAATCCACGGAAAAGACGCCGTCACCTGAGATCTAGAAGATCTGTAAGTAAAAGGAACCGTCAGAGTAAGCTATGGGTATGGCAGAGATCGCTCGGCTCTCACTCTGATAGACCAGCCCATCACCATCCTTGTACAGTTGGCCACATAAGTTATGATTTTGATTAATTTTGCCTTTTTACTGTGTTCGTATATGTTTGGGTTTGTTTACCTTGCAAGTTTAAATTATAATATGATAGTAAAATGAGTGCATGAATGGAGTAGTAATTTACACCCTATTTGGATAGACAAAAGCACTTTACTAAATCTGTATGTGGAAAAAAACGCTTGCACAAAATAATGATACATAAATAATAAATCAATCCACTGAATAGCGTGTCCAGTAAATTACTACATGAACAACAAATTAGAGTATAAAGTCGTGGGCTAGGAAATGGCACGGAATCCATATAACTAATATATTTTAGGCTAGGAAATGGCACGGAATCCATATAACTAATATATTTTAGGCTAGGAAATGGCACGGAATCCATATAACTAATATATTTTAGGCTAGGAAATGGCACGGAATCCATATACTTGTAACTAATATATTTTAGGCTAGGAAATGGCACGGAATCCATATAACTAATATATTTTAGGCTAGGAAATGGCACGGAATCCATATAACTAATATATTTTAGGCTAGGAAATGGCACGGAATCCATATAACTAATATATTTTAGGCTAGGAAATGGCACGGAATCCATATAACTAATATATTTTAGGCTAGGAAATGGCACGGAATCCATATAACTAATATATTTTAGGCTAGGAAATGGCACGGAATCCATATAACTAATATATTTTAGGCTAGGAAATGGCACGGAATCCATATAACTAATATATTTTAGGCTAGGAAATGGCACGGAATCCATATAACTAATATATTTTAGGCTAGGAAATGGCACGGAATCCATATAACTAATATATTTTAGGCTAGGAAATGGCACGGAATCCATATAACTAATATATTTTAGGCTAGGAAATGGCACGGAATCCATATAACTAATATATTTTAGGCTAGGAAATGGCACGGAATCCATATAACTAATATATTTTAGGCTAGGAAATGGCACGGAATCCATATAACTAATATATTTTAGGCTAGGAAATGGCACGGAATCCATATAACTAATATTTTTTTTTCTACAGCGCAAGCAGACCTAGGAGTACGGTACCTGGATTCAACGATGGTCTATCATCTACCGGTACTCTACAGGACTGCTATCTTCAATAATACTACTACTACTACCAGGACTGGACTCTGCAATGGACTACTGTTTGGGGAACAACAACTACTACTACCACCCCTACAAGACTACTAGGCCTATTCGGTTAGTATTTTGTTTATTTTAACCCTCCGACATACGACGCGATTTTGAGCCTATTGGGGATACTTTAAAGCCTTTGTTACCATCAGGGGTATTTAGAAACCCTTAGTTTAGTTACTTCAACCTCTGCAGTTGTCTTTGAGTTAGCTGTGGGCAGAAAACTAATTTTGGAGAGGTAATTATGAGAGTGAGAGAACTCTATTTCTTATTGCTAATCTGGCAACCTCTGAGTCATAGGAGTCTGAAGGGGTTAAGTTTAGCAGTCTTTGTACAGTTGTCCATCAAAGTTATTCCTAGTGATGTTTTTAAGTCTTGATGGTGTAATGGATAGTGTTTAAAATCTGAATGTGGTATAACTGGGTTCGAATCCCGGTGGATCACATGCTTTCATTAATTTCTTTGAGAGGCGTTTGGTGTTGGAGTGAATTATTAAAGAAATTATCAGTATACTATTCATCTTTATAGCATAAATACACAGAATTTTGGTGAGAGTATCCTAGGTTCGAATCCGTGGAGTGCCACAAGTTGGTTGGTGAAAAAATATGAATAAGGATTCGAGTAATCTTCAGATAACTACTGTACTGCATAATAAATGTTAATGTGCACATTAAATTTAAATGTATAAGATCACATCGGACCAGAAGTTATTTGGGTAACTGTACATACTGTATTGTAAATATTTTCATTGTTTAACCCTTCCTACCCGGCTGTCATTTTGAAAGGCAACCGCAGCAGATGGGCAGGACCCCGGCTCTCATTATAATAGGCAGTAAGCTTTCAAGCCTATTCAGCTTTGTCTGAACGCCGTGCGTCCGACGCATGTAAACAAAGCCGATCGTTGCGTCACCGCACCTCCGAAAACGATAAGGAGACGTCGGATCAATGTTATTGTTGTGACGTCAGACAAAATTAGTGTCTGAAAAGCTTCGATATTGTCAACATCGCGGAAAAATTAGCTCCACTGAAATTGTCATCACAACTGAACCAGTTGACTTACAGAGCTCTACTGAACGCTAGTCTACAGATTGAAAACCGCACTACGTTTATAGATGCGTGAGAAATTTCTAGCAGTTAAAATAAAAAAGATACGGTAGCCTAGGCCTAGACGTTTTTCGGCCAGATCGCCCGGATACGACCTCCATCCTTTGGTAAGGCAGCCTGGGGCTGGAGGGTTTGTCGGGAATTTAGATAAATTTTCTATCGCTGGTACATGAAATAACCCAACAAATAGTTATAATATAATTACATACATACATACATAAAATTTTAAGACTGAGTGTTCCACACATAAGTGCAGTTTCAGTCTCTTGTCCTAATGGCGGCATTCCAGGCAACCCTGTTAAGGGCTGCTTCACTTGTCAAGTTCTTGGATTTGAGATCGGCGCGTATAGTCCGATCCCAGGTCTTCCTCGGTCCACCCCTTGGTGCAGCTCCCTCCACAATCACAGACCTGCATTTTTTCACCCAATTTTGTTCATCCATTCTCTCCACATGTCCATACCATCCCAGTCTACTTGTACGCATCACCTCGCTAATACTCTTTATACCTAAACGTCTCCTCAGCTCAACATTTGTTATTCTATCCTGTAGCCTGGCCCCACACATCCATCTCACCATTCTCATCTCATTACGCTCCATTCTGTTGACATCCTCTACTTTAATTACCAACGAGGTAGTCGATGGGTGTAATCCAGTCCCCCACACGCGGCAAATTCAATTGCATGACATGTAGGAATGTTCACCTAATACAATATCGATACAATGAACTTAGCTTGTAGGACTGTTGTTAATATTGTTATAGATTAATATTTGTAGCACATGGTGAACTGTGGGTTGAGTCAAAGCCGGGGGGGGGGGGGGGGGATGTTGGCTGTATGGTGTTGATTGAGAGACTAGGGCCGGCGTCCGATCGCTTCGCGAAATTACATATGGCTGCCGGCTCATAATCATTATAACCCATAACTTGGTTTCATGATACATCTAGAGCTGATGTAGATATTTATAAATTACAGTTAATATTTAACCTATACTTAAGAATACAATACACAAAGAACCAGCCGAAATCGTACATGCGATACGATACCGCCAAATTCAAATGTCCTATTGGACCTAAAACTGTCGGGATCATTACCCTATTCCCGACAGGGTTAATGTAAAATGGGAAGTTTCAAGTGAAAGTATTAATTTAAAGTTTGATTAATATTTGATTAGTTCTACCTTTATGTTGTCGTCAAAATTTTAGGTTGTTTATTTTGAAAGTTTTGCAATTTAAGGAATAATAGTTTTAATGTATTTTATACTTTAAGAAGAGATGTACAGTATATAGTTTGGTCCCTAGACCTTGAAGCTTAAAAATACTCGCTCTTTGTAAAAAAAAAAAAAAAAAAAAAAAAAAAAAAAAAAAAATCTATGGACATATGGGCAGTTCCCCCTAAAAGAGTCCCTATTGGCCAGCAGGAAAGCTGAATAAATGGCACAATGAGTCATAATAATGACTATGGGGTAAAAGGTCTTCAAATTGCCTAAGTAATGGGGCTATTCATGAGGGAGGAAAGAGTCTACTTAATAAAACAGAAAAAAAAAGTCCGTCGATAGTATTTAGTCTTCTAATAATAGTAATTTATACCCTGTTTATTATAGGTAGGCTAGAAATTGTGTTGTATCTATCCAGTTACTGTACCATTCCCCTTCTATTTATTCTATATTTATTTTAGTTTAGAGTTGTATGGTCTGTAATTCAAAAAGGACTAGAGCAAATGAGCTGTAAATTTGTAGCCATTCCCTGGCTGATGGTTTGGAAATCGTATAATTATAGAGGTTACTGTTGAAGATGTTCTGCATAGTTATTGGGAATCCTGTATAGGTTATTATAGCTACCGGTATAATTTGACTTATTGAGTTATACTGTAGATGTTGATGGTTAACAATTATGGGTCACTTTAAATGAAAATAATTATTTTAAGAGTATAAAAGTTTTGTAATTTTAACGGTAACTTGCGAGTTATTTTTTAATTTTAAGAAACTTCAAAATCGATAATCAAAATCCGTGAAAAAAATGCATTTAAATTTATCGGAAATTATGCTTTGGAAACAAAACTTATGATCGAACTATAAGTGGCGATCTCAAATCCAAAACCTTGACAAGTGAAGCAGCCCTAAACAGGGTTGCCTGGAACGCCGCCATTAGGACAAGAGACTGAAACTGCACGTACGTGTGGAGCATTCGGTATTAAAATTTTATGCATGTATAGCGGCTCGCTTGGTGTAGTGACTAGCGTCTCGGACTTCCACCCAGAAGGCCCGGGTTCGTGCCCACGCTCTGCGCATTAAAGATTTTTCACAAGCACCGAGTCGTTACAATCCCTCGTGAGCAAAGGGATGGGGTAGTAGTACAGGACCCCAATGGAAATACGCCTAATCGGCCTTATTGAGCTATCCTTAGCTAGCTTAGGATGCGCTAGCTTTAAGAACTATTATTATTATTATTATTATTATCATTATTATCCAAGTCTGTATACCATGGAATCCACTAACCTGTTTGTCTACGCTTCACAGCACAAGGATCGTACACGCGACCAAGACCTTCCCAACGTCTCAAGATTATCTCCAGCTCATCGTCTCAAGATAAGAACCTTCGCCAAATCAACGTCCGAAGATAAACGTCGCTACTCTCTCCAATCGTCTTGCTCCAATCTACAACTCTGCACTACACGTCGCTTCTGCCGCTAAGGTTGGTGTTTTAGACAGGATATATTATAAGTTATGCTGGATTTGTTGGTTGTAAATTAACGGCCCTTGTTGAAATTGGTCTGACCATGTTGGTTAAGAATGATCCGCTCCCCCTCCTCCTCCCCCCCTCCCCCCTATAAATAGTAGAAGTAATAATGAGAAAAATTTATAGATAATTAAATGGTTAAAATTAAAAAATAAACTGGGACGAAGACCATTATAAATGGCAAAGAACTAATCAAAATTGTTGTGGAAATCATTCTTCATACAAACTATAAATTTCAAACCATAATGAAATGTACTGAATTTCGGTGTGAGCATCCTAGGTTGGAATCCCTGGACTGCCACATGTATTTGTTGGTTTCAATAATAATGATACTGAAACTTGCAATGTGGTCTAAAGTAATTTTGCGTTAAAATTGCTGATAGTTTTTTATAGAATTGGGTTTAAAGTTTGTGAGAAAGTCTAAAATATTATTAATCTACTTGATATCTAAATTGGGCAACAGAGCAAAGTTTGGATACTTTATACAGCAATGAAATAAAATGACTGTGCAATGAATTGGAATATTTTAAAGAAGTTTTGCAAATGTTTGGTATTGCATTTTCCAATAAAGCTAAAATTAATATATAAAACTATAAAGGTAACTCTAAAAGTTACTGTTCAAACTAATATAACAAACTCTTAATAATTATCTTAACTCGTTATCTTAACCCTCTCACATCCTGACGCAATTTTTGAGTCTATTAGGGATACTTTAAAGCCTTTGTTACCGTCAGGGGTATCTATAAACCTTTAGTTTGTTTACTTCAACCTCTGCAGTTGTCTTTTAGTTAGCTGTGGGCAGAAAACTAATTTTGGAGAGGTAATTATAACCGTGAGAGTAATCTATTTATTATTGCTAATCTGGCAACCTCTGCGTCCTATGGTCGTGAGAGGGTTAACTCGCTAAACAAAATGTATGTGGAAAAATTAATGTAAATTTATCGGAAATTAAACTTTGAAAACTACAAACTTATAATATTTAGAAATATAATAAACTTGCACTGAATTGGAATAAGTTTCGTTTAAAATAATTTTCCAAAATCTTGGCTATTGCATAAGCAAATTAACAGTAGAAAGTAATCTCTGGTCCCACTGTACGGTAACTTTATCTATATACTCTGTACTTTAACTTTATCTATATACTGTACATAGCCTACTCTGTCAGTGTTGGTGGTGTAATGGTTAACCCCTCCGGATCCGGGGGCCCTCATATGAGGCGGATCGCTGTGTCCGGGGGCCTTTTCGTACAGTGAAGCTTCATAATTCAGTAGCTACTGATTGAGACCACCTAGAGCAGTCATTTTTTTTTGCAAATTGTAGAACATCTTGTCTGTAGACTGCCGCTGAGATGACATCGCTACAACGCGTGGTTGCCAAGTTATGATTTTTTTAGCCGCGCATTTTGCCTCTTATGAGGCCTCTCGGACTCCTGCCAATATTTTTGTTTGCCTCATATGAGGCCTCCCGGATTCCGAGGGTTAAGGTGTCTAAAAATCTGTGATAAGCTGATAACCCAGGTTCGAATCCCGGTGGAACACATATGCTTTTAAAATGTAAAACTTGCAAACAAAGTCAAGAGTAATTAATTTAATTAATAGAGTTTGGTGGTGTGGTGAAATTAATCCAATACAGATCATGTATAGATTGGCGTATTTGCTTATATTTTATTACTTAGTTTGCTCTCTAGACCTCAATCAAGCTTAAAACCAAGAAACCCTTGTACATTTTTAGATAGAAAAAGATCTTACTTAGTTTTCTTTTAAGACTACTAAAGCTTTAAAAAAAAATGCTCTCAAAGACTTCACTAAAGCTTTAAAAAATATATATATACTCGGTACATTTTTGCGATAGAAATGTCTTAGTTTGCTCTTTAGACTTCAATCAAGCTTGAAATAAAGAACCCCTTGTACATTTTTAGATAGAAAAATGTCCCTATTTGTATTATAATCTGTGCCCATGACAGCAACTTTATCACCAGTACATGTTCAAGAAAGTACCGGCTGCTAATACCGGGCTATGAAGGGAGCGCGGCAGATAGGAGTATTGACTTGGCGTATTATAATTTATTTTTTAGTATATTATGGGCTATTACGGCACACTGTTCATCGGTAAATGTTGAGAAAGTATCGGCCGTTAGTACCGGACCTTGAAGGGAGCGCGGCGGATATGAGTATTGACATTGAAAGTGACGGTCTGTCCCATGGTGCCCTGAATCCACCCCCTCCCTCCCCATTTTAATTACAATCTCCAAATCCAGCCTAACTTGGTATATCCTCTATTAACATGAATGTAGCCAAATGATATGCTTACAGGGTAAACTTTAAAAAGAAATGATACTAGTGAACAATGTGTTAGATAGTTAATGAACTGTATGATAGCGGTGGAAGAATAGGTACGGTTACGATGGATTTGTAATATTTCGGCATGATTTGATGGCGTAATACTTTAACTACGACCTTTCATGTTAATTGTCTTTATAGCATAATGCATAAATGTGCGGAATATTGGTGAGAGTATCCTAGGTTCGAGTCCTTGGAGAGGCGTGTATTTGTTGATTTCATAGTTTAGAAGTAAAGTTTTGGTGAAAAAGTATAAATTAATAAAAAAAAAAATGCTTTGACCTCAAAGCTTTAAATAAATACTGAAGACCGTCAAAATAAATTGGTGCATTTTTCGGTAGAAAAATGGCTCGGCCAAAGGCCGATTTCTTCTAAATTACAAAAAGTTTTAAAACCAATGGGGTAAATGTAAGAAAGTTGAACTATCTTTGTAACTTAAGTTATAATGTAAAACTTGCAAAATAAACAAACTACTTAGAGGAACGCAGTAAAAAGACAAGACCACTAATCAAAATGGCTAAGTACTGTATTATATTTGATGCAGTTTTGACCACCATGTACTCCCTGCTGACTTATAGCTGGGTGCCCTAATGATCGGGGACTTCAGTGAACGGTTATCACAAATTAATAGAAAAGTGTTCACTAAATTTAAATCCAGACTGTAATTCCTGCTTTATTGTAGTTTAACTTCAATTTTATAAAGTTTATGAAGGGTCTATGGCATCAAAGCGTATTTGATTCGTACTGATGTTTCTTAAGCTTAATAAAACTGTCTAAGGGTAGCCGTGATGAAAGTATAATAAAAGTTATTTGAGATGATATCCGAATCTTGCCAAAAATTGAATCCTGTGTTCTACTAATCCAGAATGTGAACGGAGGAGTGCCAGAAGGGATCTGCCCCTTGTACAGTACTGCTACCCTGAAATGGGGATTGAATGCAGTAAGTTAGTTCACATATTGAATATTGGAACCGCGGAGCATATCTCTCGGGCGGGGGAGAATGGTGTTGGGTGGGGGATTAACTTCAAAATTAAAGTATAATTTTGGTGTGCGTATCCTAGGTTCGAGTCCTTGGAGTGACGCATGTATTTCTTGATTTCATTGAGTTTAGAAGTAAAGTTGTTGGTGTAATGGCTTAAAGTGCTTTGTTCTGGGTGTGGTGTCCCGGGTTCGAATCCCGGGAGGACCATATGCTTTCATCAGTTTATTAAAGTAAATTTGAGTTTGCAATCGATAAGAATGGGGTGGTACTTATTAGATTTATAACTTTTATTTTAATTGTTTTTATTAGTATATTCTTGGAGGGTGGGGGTGGGATTATGCTAGGAAGGGTAACTTTAAATTTAATGTTTTTAGCTGTAGAAGTTTTATTGTATTTGTTTTTTGAGTATATTCCGGGCCCACGACTGCAGCCTGAAAACTAGTACGGTCATGAAACTGTCGCCTGCTAGCAAGCAACAAGGTTGTCAACGAGTAGTGATTCCGAAAGTCAGGTCCTGCCCCCGTGGTGCCCGGGATATAGGGATGAACGGAGAGAGCGAGAGTTTGTTTATGTAGGCTTAGCTTCGGGGTATTGATTGTTCCACTGGTATCATTTATATTCCTTCGGAAGCAATGTTTGGAGAGTCTTTCACCCTTGGAATTATGATGCGCATAAAGTTTATTCGATCGTTAAATAATTTCTGCGGTTTAGGAAGGTCTTTGAGTCTTGGGCAACTCAAATCTGCCCAATTTATCACAGGCTTGTGCATAATTTTTAAAGTCTTGATAGCGTAATGCATAAATGTGCATTTCAGTGTATCCTTGGTTAGAGTCCTTGGAGTGCCACATGTACAGTATTGGTTTTCATTAAATTTAGTTTAGTATCCTTGGTTAGAGTCCTTGGAGTGCCACACGTATTGGTTTTCATTGAGTTTAGCAGGAAGTTTGTTGGTGAAAAAATATGAATCCATAGATCCTTCCTAAGCTGAATAAAAGCATCTAATGATCGAATGAACAAAACTCTTCCTAATCCTGAAGGTGTTTATAAACTTAAAAGCATTTCCATCCTGGTGTTTTGGAAATATTTTAAGTTTGTAAGGTTTCTGTAAACATTGCTAACGGAGTAAATTTATACAAACCGAACTTGGCAAGGTAGAAGTGAATGGGAGAGCTTTGGTTACTAATTAAGAGTTGCTTTCGTTAACTCTCCTAAGTTAAGGAAAGGAATTTATGTGCAGTATCCAAGCTTTAACCCAATTTATTTTACCGACGCTGATTTTAATGCACTATTGTAAGTTTTTGACACATTTTGCTCCATTGATAAAGAAAAATATGAGATGTGAATTGTATCTATACCATATAAGCCCTTTATACATTTTGATATGCTGTATTGTTCAATGGATAGGGTTAGGCTGAAAATAGAAGTACCTAGTTGTAGTAGTGACTAGTTATAAATAGTAAAATATGCTAGGAATAAGTTTGGTAAAAGATCTGATAATGATTGGTTCTATATACTGTAATAATAATAATAATAATAATAGTTCTTAAAGCTAGCTAAGGATAGCTCAATAAGGCCGATTAGGCGTATTTCCATTGGGGTCCTGTACTACTACCCCATCCCTTTGCTCATGAGGGATGGTAACGACTCAGTGCTTGTGAAAATTCTTTAATGCGCCGAGCGTGGGCGCGAACCCGGGCCTTCTGGGTGGAAGTCCGAGACGCTAGTCACTACACCAAGCGAGCCGCTATGTCTTCAATGTTGTTTTTAATTAGTCTGGCAGCTTAGTTAGAAATTTGAAAGTAAAACTTTCAAAATTAACCAAAACACAAATGACTATATAAAGACCAAGTACTTGTCAAAATAGCAATTAGCAATAGTTTGAAATTGTATAAAGCAAGAGCAATTTTGGCGTAAGTGAAACTCAATTGTAGTTTGTGAGACTGAATAACTAATAATAACTGATAATTATAATAATAAGACTGAATAACTAATAATAATAGGCAAATAACTGAAATAAGTTTGCAGTCAATTTTTGTAATTGATCCGGTACTCTCTTCAAGAATATACAGTACTATATATTATAGTTGCAAATGCAGTATCCCTAAGTGAAGTGTTGGTATTGAACTTGTAAATTATAAATTAAATGTATAAGTAAAAGATTTACCTAATAGTGTAAAGAGTAAATTACCTGAAATAATTACAAAATACTACGGGAATAGAAGCAAACCTTAATTGTCCATTTATAACTTTAGATCCTTCCTAAGCTGAGTAAAGTGAATTAATGGTCTCTATACATTTTGAAAAGTAGTTTAATAGGCTGGAAGGCTAAGAATTCTTTAACAAATGTTAGCCTGAAGAAAGTAACTGTTGGTCATTTATATTAAGTCTAGTGAAGTCTAAGAATAGTGTAATCTATATAATTGGGGCTGAAAATGTTACTTTGATGCTCTGAGGAATTTGCCTATAAAATAAGATACCCTGGCTGACTTTCCAAATGCTAGAAATATTAGCTTTATTACTCTAGTACAGTACCATTTATCTGAAAGTAAATTTGTGGGCAGATTATTGTAGATTTCCGTAAATTGTAATTGGGAATATATATGATATATAGCTGCATTTAGGGGTGAGGATTGAAAAATAGTTATAAATGTTACGGTATATATCCTTAAAATACTTTTAATGGGAAAGTTACATTTGTGTTATTTTTGCTTATGGCTCAAAGTTAGTTGGTTATGAGAAGAGTAGTTATTAATACAGTACTGTACCTATATATGGTAATAAGGCTTGTTTTATGGTACTAGGGAAGACTGATGGAGATAGTGATGCCTTGGTCTATAGTACAGTATGAAAGTTAGATTTTAGTTATAGGTATAATCAATAGGCTTTTAGTTCATTGTTTTATAGAATTACTAGTACATTAGGTATAATTAATAGGCTTTTAGTTAGTTCATAGTTTTATTGGATGATTAGTAGGATTGGTATAGGTTTAGTTCATACATAGAATACAATTATTAGTAAATTTGTAAAGGGCTTCTTTGTTATATTTATGATTTATGTATTTATTTGTCTGTTTAACATGGAGCTAAAAATGTCACTAACCCCATGGTGTATTAATCCTTTTGGAATGCAATATATTTTATCATATTCTGGCTTTTTGACAAATTTGAGCAGTTTAAGAGGGACATTTGAGAGTGTAAAGGGCAATGACTAGATCAACCTTCTGACTCTCACAGGCCCTACCTAAGCTGAATAAATAATCTATTAGCCAGAATAAAGGAAGTAATTGTATACTGAAAGTTTAAGGTGCAAGTTCTGTTTGTATAGATGATTAAAGTTTGCTTTTTGAGATGCAGTTGTAGATGATTCATAATTATTCTGAATGAGTTTTAATATTGACAACTTGAGACTTCAATAGAAAGATTCATAACAGAATATTGCTTGCAAAATAGACTTTGAAATTAAAGTAATTAAATGTATACACCCCATAGTTTGGGTTTGCCGACTTGAGACTGAGCCCGCACAGGGAGTTTAACATTAAAATAAATATCATTTTTGGAATATTTGAGCGTTTGTCCAAAGACAAAATTTAAAGTAATGAAATTGGGTATTTATGTATATACTCAGGCACATACCCCATAGCTGGGGTTGGCAGACTTGAGACAGAGCCCAAATGGAAATTAAATCTTAGTGTTTGTCAAAATACTTTGCAATTAAAGTAATTAATTTGGGAATTTGTATATACTCCGGCACATATCCCATAGGTGGGGTTGGCCAACTTGAGACGGGAGGACAAATTCTATCTATATACTCCGGCCCAATTGCAATTTTCCTAAAAATATAGAAGTACAGTACTAGAAATTTTGCAATATTTAAGTTTTCATTTTTCTATTGTCGACTCAAAGTTGTCTTTATTAATACTGGATATAGAAGTTATGCATATTTTTCTACAACTGCATAATACAGTAATGGAATCTTTAATGGAATGATTTTTTAGAATGTGCAATGTTTGTATATGTTTTAAGACTAATTAAGTATTGATTTATGAAGGCAATGTAATTCCCTCTGAAAATATAAGTCATGGTATATTTAAGAGGAAAAAGATATATGCTTTCAAAATGATTCAGTTTTTACCACCATACACTCTTTGCTCAAGAGCTGGGGTAGGGTGGGTGTCCTGATTATCGGGGACTTAAACAAATCGATACTTAGAATCTTTTATATATATACAAAAATGAAAATATATGAAGTAGAAATGATTTTACTCCATATACTTTAGTAGATTTTGTCAAGGACTGTCTACTTGACATAACTAAAAGTTTGCACATTCTAAAATTTATTCCGTTGAGATTCTCTAGCCATAAATAAGTACATGCTATGGAATCTATTGAACCTGTTGGAGAAAAAGTAATTTAGGGGTACAGCATAAGATTTGTATGCAGTGTTGTAACGAGTTATATTCATAGAAAATGCCCACTGAAATCTAACCGAGATTAAATATTTATGGAAATGTACTTGTGCATTTTGATATATATTAATGTCCCTTGATTTTTGTGATGGTATTTATATTGATAAGAAAATACTGTTTACAAATCTGGTTCTGTATTTTAATATATGATAGGCCAACCCTTCTTGAAACTCTAAAAGGCTAGAAGAAATGGGCTGAAACTTTCCTATCTTATTCCCTGGGTGACTCTTCCCAAATTATGAAAATCTCCTGCTTGATTACCATTTATTGATGTTAATGGTAAAGAATATTGGGCACTTATAAAAGACTTCTATTATAATTAAGCCAGATATCTTTGCCACTAAGATTAATAATGGGTAATCACTTTATGTGAGAGTTCTATGACTTGAAGAGTTGACCAGGAAATAGGTGTGGTAATGCAGTTTATTTACTTTAGCCTTTTTAGTTAACTCATTGATGAATATGAATCACTAAGTTAATTTTGGTTACCTGACTATTATATGCAGCTTAGAAGACTGTTGAGCAATGAGAGGGGTAATAGTAATTTATTAACCCTTGAGATTGATCTGGTACTTCCTAAGCTGAATATAATTGAATGTTAGCCAATATTCCCAAAGTGCATCATATTTGAATTGGATTAGAATTTTTGCCTTTATATATTTACTGCTATAATTACTGAAAGTGATTATCAGCCCCTTGATAAATATGAGTAAGTTAATTCTGGATATTTGATTATTTTATGTTGCTTTGGAATTATTTTGGCATTTATGCTCTTAATTATTCCTTAAGTGCATAGAATTTCTCTTAGCCAGCATGACTTGTTAATTCTGGCTATTGGATGATTTTATTAAGCTTTGGAAGGATCGGAGTCTAATGGAGTTTTATACTTTATTATTCCTAGAGGTTTTCCTGAAGTGCATACAATTTCTCCTTAGCCAGCATGACTTATTCTTTTATGAGAGGGTTAAAGGTTCATGATTCCATTGGTGTACTTATTTTTGCTTAAGAGTGTACTGTATCATGTAAGCAATGGTTTGGCTGCATTTATGTAGGTTTAAAACTTTATATCTTGGGTTTGCATATTTAAATGTGGTTCATCTATCACTGACTGAAAAAAATCTGGCAAAATACCTTAAAGATTTAAAAATAGCTGGTTGATTTAAAGTATTTAAATTGGTAAAAATATATTATTTTACGATGCATATGCCATCTATGAAAATACATACTTTGTTTGCATGGTAAGGGAAAATATCACTTAACATGCAAAGAAAGTAATATTATTTTCATAAATAACATGCATAATAAAAGTAATAAATTTGTTACCATATACAGATTTTACCAAGATCTGTTTACGGACTTTTTATGAATCATTAAAAATGTCTTTGGCTGTTCTGTGATAGTTTACCATATTTATATACTGCACACTCATGATATCAAGTTTAGCAACTAGAATGAACAGTTTGACAACCAAAAGGATCATTATGAACTCTGGATATGTTCAACCATCATTACTGAAAGTGCTAAACCAAAGTTCTTTTAAGTAATGTGGTTGAATGTTTTAGAAGCATAATGATAAAGTTCAGAGCTCTCATTATTTGAAAGGTCTTAAAGTCTCTTAAGATGGCAAGTAATGTTTCTCTGACTGTCTGGTTGTGTACTGTTTTTTTTGGGTTGTGTTCTTAGTGCATTTCAAACTTAACTTCTATAGCCCATGCTTGTCATTGGCTCAGTTAACCCTTTCGGTACTGTCACTATCTGGCTAGACTCAGATGATTTTAATCAGCTTAGAAAGGACCTCTATCCTAAGCTGACTAAAATCTTTTGAAGTTAGCCAGAATAAGTAGTGACTACTGACTGACTGACAGGGTTCATTGAGCCAATGACATGTTGGCTATGTTAGGTTTGAAATGCACAGTTGCTGGGCCAATCCTGGATGTTCAAAGTAGAACCTATCTCAATCTTGAGATAGAAAAGTTTTCACAGTGTGAAATGTTTGGGTTTCACCCCCATAGACTTTTGACTGATTTCTCCAGAATTTTGCTAAGTCCAGCCTCTGAGGCTGGACTTCGCAAATTTCTGGGGGGGGGGGGGGGGGGGGGGGGGGGGGGGGGGGGGGGGGGTGTGAGACTGAAATTTGTCAAAGTCCAGTGGAACTTAGCAAAATTTCAGTGGTGTAAACTTTGGAACATTTAACAAGTCTAGTTCTGATCTGGACTTGTGAAATGTTCCAAAGTTTACACCACTGAAATTGTTTTAAGTTCCACTCTGAAAAATTTTGCTGAACATATCTGAACTGAATTTTCCAAAGTCCAAACCAATGAAATTCTTTCCTGAGTCCAGTCTATGACTGGACTTTGAAAAAATTTGGTGGTTTGGACTTTGGAAACTTTTGCATGTCCACAGTTCTGATATGTTCAGAGCTCGGACTGGCAAAATTTTGAAAAGTGACGCCTAACTGAATTCTAAATTCCATTCATTGGTTTGACTTTTATGGTTTTGATTTTTTTTTTTTTTTTTACTTTTAACAAAATACTCTTACTTTACTGAATGGGATTTAAATATTCAGAGTCCAGCCTTTGGTATGAACCTAAGGTGAACTGTATCCTATTACATGTATTATAATAAAACAAGATATGGTATTCTAAACTTTTACTGTATTTCCAAATATTACACGACTGTTAATTGTGATAGAATTACTAAAGTCTTCAAGCACCTTTCAGCTACTAGTTCCATCACTTACAAACATTAGGCTTTGGGATTATCAACAACTATAGTCTGCCGTTTTAAATAGAGAACATATGATCACTTTCAATACTTTAGTAATATCACAACAATTATAGATTTTTAAAGCATTGGTGACAATGTTTTTATAAAGCAGCATTGACCAAAGTCATTGGACATGACAAATTAACATTTAAAACTCCCAAAGACGATAAGTGCAAAATAACTTCGGAAACTGAAGTTACTAAAAGGTTTTACTGTAATTTCTTTGGGTATAATACTGTTTTATGAATGATTATTATAGTGAACTAAAACCTTTAAAACTTATTGTTATTTCTGTCTAATAAAATTGACCTGGTATACTTGTTTCTTAATAAACCTTGTAACATTTGGCTTTGCCAAATTATAATGTAAAACTTTCTAAATAAACAAACTAACTAAAACTTGGACTACACAAGATGACTCAAAGGAACTAATAAAAATTGCTATGGAAATAACTTTATAAACTCCAGGTTTAAGTGACTGATTCATATAAATAATCATGGACTTAACAAGAATATAAATTTCTGAGTGGCTTAGAGACTGTCATCAGAGTGTACATGTACCAATAATATGGAGTTCATATTAAACTGAGTAAAGATTAATAAAATTATAATTAAATAAAAGGGAATGTGCCTGGTATATAATTATATAAGTAAAAGAAGTCTTCAATTATTGATACCGAGAAATACAACATAGTAAGGACCTGCCTGAGCATATACTGATAATTAATTATACAAATAAAAGAAGGCATCAACTATTGGGATGAGAAATACAACATAGTAAGGACCTAAGTAAATATGCCATACCTATATTGCTACGCAATGTTTCATCAATAAATTAAAATTTCAAACCAAAATTGCTATGTGGAAACAAATAAATTATATAGCCTATCATTCATCAGACAAATATTACCATAATCAAAACCAAAAGAACTTGTCAACATTGTGGAAGCTATGCTTGAGCAACAAAATTAAAGGGAAATCAAGCATCTAATGACTGGATGCACAAACAATGACTAACCTAAAAAAAAAATTTAATGAGAAATGAAGTAAAGTGAATATTCAAACCAATAGACCTAAACTCTCAAAATAAACAAACCGAGACGAGACAATATAAAGACAAAAGATCAAATCAAAATCACCGTGCATAACAGATAAGCAACTCGCATTAAAATAAGCAACATCAACTCATTCAATACCAGAGGTCCTTTTTATAATCTTCTGACAGCAAGACTATTTTATTCAGCTTAGGAAGGACCTCTAGCAAAAAATAAGGCTTCAATATATCTCAACCACTTTATTCAGCTTAGGAAGGACCTCTAGCCAAAAATAAGGCTTCAATATCTCAACCAACCCTTTTAACCACCAATCGTCAAAATATAGCCACAATACAAATCTAGCACACATCGCTGGTACTCAAAGGGTTAACGGACAATAACAATGCAAAATGATAGCCAAGTTACTTCTGGTACTCAAAGGGTTAACGGACAAAAACAATGCAAAATGATACCCAAGTTACTTCTGGTACTCAAAGGGTTAACGGACAAAAACAATGTACAATGATACCCAAGTTACTGTACTGTCAAGATGTGTCAATCATGAAGGGGTTAAGCAAACTATATAGGATAAACAACAAAAGCAACATAACGCTAAACATTCAGGAAACTAATATAACATCCAAACAAAACAATTGATAAAACTAAAAACAAACTGACAAGCAAAGAAAAGGGAGCAACAACAGGAGGCATTTCAAAGGTAGAGAAAATATCAAAGTAAACTATTCAAGCAAACAAGAGCTTATCAAATATATACCCATAATACACAAGCAAGACCTATTTTTTTTTTTCTATATGAGTGAGGGAGACAAAAAGCAAAACTGCCTGTAGCGAGTGTCTTCCCCCAGAGTTGAAAGATTGACAGGGCCAAAATCAAGGACGTTCGAACCAAAATGCCAGCACACACGGAGAAATTCAAGTCATAAGAACAGGGAAATACTGATTCTGGGAGAGAGTTCCAATGACAAAGCAAACTACTCAAATCAAGCCATACTGAAAACCATAAGTGTCTAACCAATATATAAAGTACCCAAGCAAAGAACAATACAATCAAAATATTCACAAGTAAACACCAACTATAGAAATGCATAATAGTACATAACAAAGTACAGTGGTGCTAATAAGTCATGTCTCGGCACCAAGTATATTTTGATCAATAATTCGTATCATCCAAGCTTCATTTCTTCATATCGAGTGATATATACAAACATGTTCCTACACTTACCCACCCTATTCAACATCTGACAGACATTAATACAGCACAGAGCGAGCCAAACGTAATGACAGCTGGGACATGACTTATTAGTGCCACCGTACACGACAAAGTACAACAAAGCCAACAACTGTAGATAATAATAATAATAGGCTGGTACTGTATTGTACGAGCGCCAATTCTCAAAGATGATTCACGAGCGCTCGCATTAACTTCAATTTTTCAAACACAAAATATATGTTTATAGTCACCAGTACAGTAACTCTATGATCCGCAGTATCATAAGCCTTCAGAAATAGGTGCGACTTCACTGGTTTATTAAAAGCATCAACTGCTTAAGTAACTGGAAGTTGATTGAATAGATGCAATTGATGGAACATACATTATGATAAACTAAGCAACCAAAAACAAAACGATTATGAATATACAGTACAGTACTTACATTTCTTAAAGCAGTAGAGGCCGGGACCAGGCAGCCATACCACCACGGCAACAGCCAACACATTCTTGCTACTACATCATAGGAACACTTGACCTGAAAAGAAAACAAAATATATGTAACAACTTGCATTTTATTCCTAGTTAGTCAGTAGCCAATTTTAATATCATCCAAAACTAGGATGACACAATATAAAGACAAAAAAAACTAATCAAAGTCAATACAGTATGTGGAACAAAATATTTAGCAAAACAAAATATGAAACATAATACACAAAACAGAAATTCCTCACTTAACCCCTTCACCGCCATTATTATTTTCATCGTATTCTGGATTTATGTATGTACACTCGGTCAAAAAAGTATCTGCACCCCTACGCTGATCATCAGGTGTGTACAACTCGATAGGGTTGCTACCTCTGCCTGCAACTATATCCATGTGTCAGAGACGATCGGATATAGTTGCAGGCAGAGGTACCAACCCTATGGAGCTGTACACACCTGATGATCAGCGTAGGGGTGCAGATACTTTTTGTACCGAGTGTACATACATAAATCCAGAATACGATGAAAATAACAATGGCGGTGAAGGGGTCAAGAGAGGAATTTTGAAGCAGAGAGAATTTCGTTCACTAATTTATGAAGTGTAATCATTAAAAACATTGAACCAAAATAATAAATACTGGAAATGCTATAGTGTATTCGTTAAAACTACGCCAAACCTCTTGAAAACTAACCTCTAGACCTGATCACGTTCTAAGGAAAGAAAATTTGAGCTATGTAGCGTTGGGAACTTCTCACCGAGGCACTATGCACTCCATGTCATAGCGCCTCGGTGAGAAGTTTCCAACGCTGCATAGGTCAATTTTTCTTGGGAGATCTCCTTAGAACGTGATCAGGTCTAGAGGTTAGTACTCAAGAGCTTTGGCCGACTTTTAATAAATAGACTATAGCATTGTAAGTACCAGTGTCATGCCTTAAACTTTTACTGTGGCTTCTAATAGACTATTTTAATCAGTTGAAAAAGGGCCTCCAGCAATTAACAAGCTTCAAACTATTGAAATATTTTTAGTATCACAGATCCTTCTTAAACTTTAAAAAATTGTCAAAATATAGATAGAATATCATTATAGACCTACAGATTACAGAAGGGGTTAAGATGTCATAAAGGCCAAAGGTCCGATTATCATAGAAGCACTACAAATACCATACGATGCAGGGTACGCTGTGAGGATCACAACAGGGAACAATGTACTGTAGTAAAAAAACACAAAATGAGAGAAGAAACCTCTAAGAAATGTGGCAACTGCAAAGAAGGCTACTGGGCATGCTACCAAAATGTGCGGAAAAAATCTAAGTCATATTAAAAACCCCGAGAACCAGCAAATAACGTTACAGGAACATTATTTGCCGTTTCTCTTGGTTTTTAATACGATAAGTTTTTCCGTACATTTTGGTAGCATGCCCAGTAGCCTTCTATGCAGTTGTCACATTTCTCGGAGGCGTCCTATACAGCTAAACCTATACGGTACCGGCAACATATTTTTCATATGATTTCAGCTTAGACGATTTTGTGAAGCTTAGGAAGCTTAGGAAAGATAAATATGGTAGCTTAAAGGATTAATTGAGACCATTTAAATCAAGTCGTGCCATACATACATACATATATACATAAAATTTTAAGACTGAATGTTCCACACATAAGTGCAGTTTCAGTCTCTTGTCCTAATGGCGGCGTTGCAGGCAACCCTGTTAAGGGCTGCTTCACTTGTCAAGTTCTTGGATTTGAGATCGGCACGTATAGCCAATTGAGAAAAAACTCGTACAATCCACCCGGGATTCGAACCCTGGATCTTGCGATTAATTGAGTGTCTGTAGCATTTTAATGGGTAGACATCCTTCCCAAGCTCAACAAAATCGTCCAATACATTATATTCTGCCAAAATCGTCTAATACCTTCCAGAATATCAAGAAAAGTACATCACCGGTACACAGAGGGTTAAATGGAAGTGGTCCCTGTCAGCTATCTAATACCTCGCAGTGGCAAGGGTGCACCAGTCGGGGTCATATCCAATCTCACCGCTCTAGCCGTATCTCAAGGACCCTCGGAGGTTTCAAGGAGCCATCGTTGACATGGTCATCTGCCACGATTTCCCTTTCCACCAGTGCGAAGAGAAGAAGAATAAGACACAGGGAGAGAGAAAGGGGTGGTGTAAAAAAGGCTTATCTCTTCGGAATAAATGGGTCTTCCGCAACCTGATAAGTCAACCCTCTACCCGCACAGGTCGTAGGGAAGGCCCAAATATCCCAGCCAGTCACCACTCGGTTAGTAACATATTATAAAAATACCCGAAGGCAGGTTAGTCAATATATACAGTGGAGCCCCCATCCTAGCTGCTACCGCAGAAATAGAGCTAGGATTGAAACAGCCAAGATCGGGGCACTGTTTGTATGGGGAAAATTCAATCGGTTCCGTGCTCATGCCAAAATTTGCGTCTTTTTCTGTTTTTAGCCTATGAAAACATGTTTTATTGTACACAAATTACATTTTATGTATTATACTGTATCATATAATACACCATAGAATAAGTTTTTAATAACTAGAAAAAAAAGGCCCAATATCTAAACAATTAGGCCTACCGCACTTTTTCCCAGTGTTAGGCTATGAAAACATGGTTTTTGTCTAGGCTACTTCAAGTAGCGTAGGCATAAATCTTATGCATTGTAAATAATAATATAGACATGGCTAAATGACAGTCCTAACCATAAATACTGTAGATTGGGATATAGTTTCTATCATGCAATTTTTTTTAGGCCTAGCCTAGGCCTAGGTTCTAAATTCGTCCAGCCACCCCTCAAGTACCCATTTCGCCCCAAATACATCCAATAAATACATATTATGAGGAAAATACGTATAAATACGTATTATGAGAAGATTACTTACCAGAGACTTTATTATAAATCATTGTCATATTTAGCCTAGCCTAGGCTAACATCGTCTAGGCTAGGCATTTCAATCGCTTTCGTCCGACATGGACTGGTCTTTGCTCTGTGTTTTGAGCATGAAATTCCTTCATTGCTACCCCACCAGGCCAACCATCCCTATCACTAGATGTACTAGAGGTTATAATAAATGCGAGAGATAAGGGGTTCAGGCACAAAAAAGCTTGCAAACGGTTGTTTTGTCAACACAGATACTAGCTATACTGCAAGCGTCTGCTTAGTGATGACGTCATACAAAGATGGCGGCATCTTGCGCATTTGACGATCGGATCTCGGATTCACTCGCATTTCGTCTCTAAACGGCAAGCACCTGGCAGATTCTTTTTGTTATGTTAAAACAAAATTATTGTTTTTGTTTGTTTTCTAGTTTTAAGTCGAGTTTTTCGTTATTTTTGCTATTTTTTCGGGTTTCGGCTGGGATTTTGATGCGAGAATTAAGGCTTTTGGCGCGAGAATTGAAATTGGGAATATTTGGTGTGTGGTGCGAGAATTGAATCAACAAAGACCGGTGTAGCGAAAATGGGGGCTCCACTGTATATAAAGTCAATCAAACCATTTCATTTAAATCATTTCTAATAATAATATCATTTAAAATGTAAAACTTGAAAACTAAACAAACCAAAACTTGGACAAAGACAATATAAAGGAAAGAGAACTTATAAAAATCGCAATGTGGAAACAACGTTTAAGCAAAATAACATTTAGAAATAAAAGAATACAATCCACCACAAACGTGGGTGATTGTATGCGTGTATGCCCCGACAGAGGATATACTTGAAAGAAAGAAAGAGGAGTTCTGGATGAATGTGGAGGCGTGCCTGGAGAAGTTTGACAAGAACGAAAGAATATTTCTGATTGGGGATATGAATGGTAAGGTGGGTGATAGGAAAGTTGAGGGAGTGGTGGGAGGGTGGGGGGTACCATCAGAGGTGAATGGGAATGGTAGTGCACTTGTGGACGTATGTGTGGGGAGGAGGCTGTGGATAGCCAACACCTTCTTCCGACACAGAATGATCCACAGGTGCACGTGGAAACGGATGTTGACGATGAAGGATAAGACAGTGGTGGAACGAAAGTCATTGATTGATTATGTATGTGTGGATGAACGAATGAAGAAATCTGTGATGGATGCTAGGGTGTATAGGGGTATTGGAGGGGGTCTGTCTGATCATTATGTAGTGGTAGCTAAGGTTAGGATACAAAAGAAGTGGGTGAGGAGAGCGGGAGGGAGGCGAGAGGAGGGTGGAATGGTGAGGAGGGTGGAGAGGTTGCAGGAGGAGGAAATCAGGGAGGAGTACAGGAGAGCAGTGGAAAGACGACTAGGTGGGTTCGACCTGGAAGTTATGGAGGAAGTGGAGGAGATGAGCAAGGTGTTTAAGGATGAGATCTGTGCAGCATGTGAGGAGGTGTGTGGAGTGAGGAGAAGAGGGAGGGGAGTGAAAGGTACAGCATGGTGGACAGAAGAGGTACGAATAGCTGTGGAAGAAAAGAAGAAAGCATATAGAGAGTGGTTGGGTAGCAGAGGGAATGAAGATTCCGAGAGACAGAAACGAGCGAGGTACGTGGAGAGTAAGAGGGTGGTGAAGAGAGTAGTGAAGGAAAGTAAGAGAAGAGTAGATGAGGAATTTGGAAGGAATCTGAGTGTAAAATGGAGGGAGAGTAAGAAACTGTTCTGGAAAGAAGTCAAGAAAGTTAGGGAAGGTAGCAAGGGAAACAGTAAGGGTGTGAAAGATAAGAATGGGAGAATGCTAGCCGAGAAGCAAGAGAGAGTCGAAAGATGGAGGGAGTACTTCAGTGAGTTGCTAAATGAAAGGAATGAAGAGCCAGCAAACATAGCTGGATATGGTATGGGAGGGAGAAGAAGAGAAGTAGTGGAGGAGGAGGTGGGGATCAGGAGGTCAGAAGTGTGGGAAGCCATGAAAAGAGTGAAGTTGGGGAAAGCACCAGGAACAGATGGAGTGTGTGGGGAAATGTTGAGGTATGGTGGTGAGATAGTGATAGAATGGGTATGGAAAATGTGCAAACTAGCATGGGAGAAGGGGAGTGCACCCGATGACTGGAAGACTGGCATAATAGTCCCCCTATATAAGGGCAAAGGGGAAAGAGGAGTGTGTGGTAACCACCGAGGAATATGTCTTCTAAGCGTAGTAGGGAAGGTATACAGTAGGGTAGTGATTGAGAGAGTGAGAGTGAGAACGGAGAAATGGATAGGCGACGAGCAGGGAGGTTTTAGGAAGGGAAGAGGATGTGTAGATCAGATTTTTACCCTGAATTGTGTTGTGGAGAAGTATCTGGAGAAGAAACAAAAGGTGTATGTTGCCTTTATGGACTTGGAGAAGGCCTATGACAGAGTGGATAGAGAAGGTTTGTGGAAAGTACTTAGAATATACGGAGTAGAGGGCAAGTTGCTGAAAGCAGTGAAGAGCATGTATGAGGGTGCAAAGGCGGCGGCAGTACGTGTGGAGAGTGAGCAGAGCGAGTTCTTTGACCTGAATGTTGGTTTGAAACAGGGGTGTGTGATGTCCCCGTGGTTGTTTACTGTATATATGGATGGAGTTATGAAAGAAATACTATCAAGAGCAGTGGATGTTGGTGTATCGCTGAAAAGGGAGGAATTGAGTGGAAGCTACCTATACTGCTGTTTGCGGATGATACAGTTCTGATGAGTGATAATGAATGGGAGTTGCAGGGTCTGGTAAATGAGTTTGGAACAGTGTGCGAAAAACGGAATTTGAAGGTAAATACGGGGAAGAGCAAGGTTATGGTCTTCGAAAGGGGTGAAGTCACAGAGTGTGAGGTGAAGCTGAACGGTCAGGCTATGGAGATCGTCAACTCTTTTAAGTATCTGGGCAGTGTGTTGAGTAAAGATGGGACTATGGATGAAGAGGTGCGGGAGAGGGTACAACAGGGGAAGAGGGTTGTAGGAACGCTAAAAGCAGTAACAAAAAATAGGGTGGTCAGTATGGAAGTGAAGAAGTCCTTGCATGACAGTGTGGTAATCCCGACACTGACTTACGGAAGCGAAGCATGGACGTTGGTTGAGAGACTCAGACCAAGAGTGAGAGCAGTGGAAATGAATTACTTAAGGAGTGCGTGCGGAGTTACATGGAGGGATAGACAGACTAATGAGGAAGTAAGAAGGAGGTGTGGTGTGGAGGTAGATGTGCTGGAAAGTGTGAAAAGGAACAACTTGAGATGGTTCGGCCATATGGAACGTATGGAAAGCGAGAGAATGACTAAGAGGGTGTATGAGAGCGAGGTGGAGGGACAGAGGGGGAGAGGTAGACCGAATATGAGGTGGAAGGATGGAGTGAGGAAGTACATGAACGAAGGTGGTGCTGGTTGGGGGGAGGGGCGTCGACTGACTGGGGACAGAGGTGCATGGGGGCGGTTCGTTCGTGGCCACCCCTTCGGGGATCACGGCGTCAGGCAATAGATAGATAGATAGATAGAATCCACCACATAGGGTGTACATTACTACATGAGCAAGTTATTCTAGTAAATTGTGACTTGCAAAATAAACAAACCAAAACTGGGACTAAGACAATATAAAGGCAAAAGAACTAATCAAAATTGCTATGTGGAAACAACGCCTTAGCAAAATAAAATAATTACATTTTTTTCAAAGCTTTTCACCAATCAACTTTACTTCTAAACTCAATTAATGAAATCGACAAATACACGTGGTACTCCAAGGACTCGAACCTAGGATACTCACACCCACATTCGGCGTACTAACTAATACGCTATCAAGACAGTTAAATAAAAGAACACAATTGTAAAACATAATTTGTCAAACTTTCAAACTGTCAAACTATGATACTGCTATGTGTCTGCATCATATTATGGACAACTTATCATAATTCAAATGTTAAACTTGCAAAATAAACCAATCAAAACTGGGACCAGACAATGTAAATACAAAAGAACCAATCAAAATCGCTATGTCGAATTATAATGTAAAACTTGCAAAATAAACAAACCAAAACTTGGACAAACACAGTAAAACGACAAACTGATCAAAATCGCTGTGGAAACAATGCTTAAGCAAAATAATAATTATTTATAAAATACAAGAACACAATCCAGCACATAGGGCTGGACATTACTACATGAGCAATGAGCAAGTTAACCCTCCTGGCCCGGGCTGTATCTCCAAAGGACAGGGTGGGCTACCCGGGCGATCTGGCCGATAAACGTCTAGGCCTAGGCTACCATATTTTAGTTAATTTTAACTGCTAGAAATTTCCCACGCATCTATAAATGTAGTGCGGTTTCCAATCTGTAGACTGGCATTGAGTAGAGCTCTCTAAGTCAACTGGTTCAGTTGTGAGGACGATTTCAGTGGAGAGCATTTTCAGGCGATGTTAGCAATACGACGATCTTTTCACTACTGAAACAACGACATACAGACATACAATAACAAACGAGTCTTCTCCTTATTGTTTTCGGAGGTGCGGTGACGCAACGATCGGCTTTGTTTACATGCGTCGGATGCACAGCGTTCAGACCAAGCTGAATGGGCTTTCAAGCTTACTATCTCCTGAAAGGACACCCGGGCACCTGCCCTTATTTCGTGGTGTCATTTTAAAATGACAACCGGGCAGGAAGGGTTAATCAAAACATAAAACTTGAAATCGATCAAAAGTTAATGTTCAAATTAATATAAAGAACTCATTAAAATAAAAACTATCGAAACGACATCACACTAAACAAAATCTATGTGGAAAAACGCTTTAGCAAAATAAATTCATGAAAGAAAATAATAAACTAGTTCGCTACAAAATCTTGCTAATAGTGGAGTATTCAGGATGGCGAGATACCAATGTACAGTCGCGCTAATAAGTCATGTCCCAGCTGTCATTACGTTTTGCTTGCTCTGTGCTGTGTTAATGTCTGTCTGATGTTGAATAGGGTGGTTAGGTGTAGGAACATGTTTGCATATTTCACTCTATACGAAGAAAGGAAGCTTAGATATTGCCGATACCAATTATTGATCAAAACATACTTGGTGCCGAGACATCACTTATTAGCGCGACTGTACCATCAGCGGGAACAATTCATATTTGTTTTCACCAACCCACCAATAAATTTACAAATAAACTTAAAGTAATGAAATCAATGAAAGTAATGAATACATGTGCTACTCCAAGGACTCCAACCTAGGGTACTCGCACCAAAATTCCCCGCACTAAGCATTACGCTATCAAATTCAATTGTAATACTTGCAAAATAAACAAACCAAAACTGGGGCGACCCAAGATAAAAGCAAAGGAACTAATCAAAATCGCAAAGTGGAAATAATGCTCAATAAAATTATGAAATCTCATGAGCAAGTTAATCTGGTTCCCAAGCAAACTAATCGCACACATAACAACGCACTATCGTCACGTTCAGACAAGCCCCATTAGTGCTGGTTGTAATTACTCTAGTTTTGTCCTATTACTAACCAGGCTCTGTTTCGAGTCGGTCACCCACAGCTATGGGGTCTGTGCCTCATTATATACTGTACTGTACATACATTTAAAGTACTGTATTTAAAATCAATATTAAATAAACAATAATATTTTAAATTATAAATACATACATAATAACCAATCTAATAATTTATATTTTTTCACCAACCAACTTCACTTCTAAACTCAATTAATGAAATCAACAAATACATGTGGCACTCCAAGGACTCGAACCTAGGATGCTCACACCAAAATTCCGCGCATTTATGCATTACGCTATTAAGACAGTTACAAAAATATCGAAACGATAACACACTAAACAAAATCTATATGTGGAAAAATTCATTTACATTTATTGGAAATTAAACTTTCAAAATATATACAGTACTGTACAGTCAGATACCATAATCTCTATACCCCACTCATAACAATTTGTGGATCCATATGTTAGTCTTTATGCATTTATAATTACATTGCTTCTCAGGCCAGGCTACAGGATAGAATAACATTTGATGAGCTGAGGAGACATTTAGGTATAAAGAGTATTAGCGAGGTGATGCGTACAAGTAGACTGGGATGGTATGGACATGTGGAGAGAATGGATGAACAAAATTGGGTGAAAAAATGTAGGTATGTGATTGTGGAGGGAGCTGCACCAAGGGGTGGACCGAGGAGGAAGACCTGGGATCAGACTATACGTGCCGATCTCAAATCCAAGCACTTGACAAGTGAAGTAGCCCTTAACAGGGTTGCCTGCAGCGCCGCCATTAGGACAAGAGACTGAAACTGCACGTATGTGTGGAACACTCAGTCTTAAAATGTTATGTATGTATGAATGTTCTCAATAATTATTATGTTCTATCCAACAACCAACTCTACTCCTAAAATCGATTAATGAAATATTACAAACACATGTGGCAGTCCGTGGGTTCGAACCCAGGACGCTCACACCGAATATCAACACCTTATGTATTGCGCCACGAAGGCAGTTAAAGAATGGTGGACACTACCTACGATTTATTATGCAACTTCGAATCTTGCATATCAATCTAAGCATGTACACACATCCCAACTGCAACTCACGTAGGCTATGCATAAGTGAATGGAAAGAGCAATTAATGGGGCCTTAACCACTAGGGAAGGCCTCTCGATAAATTACTCCTGAACCAATATAAATTATTATGTTCTATCCAACAACCAACTCTACTCCTAAAATCGATTAATGAAATATTACAAACACATATGGCAGTCCGTGGATTCGAACCCAGTTGGGGTTGTGTCTTTTTCTGTTACCTCTTGGAATGTGTTTCTTGTCAGCGTTTTGGATAGTTTTATTGAGTATGTGTAGAGCATTGTTGATGTTAGTGATGGGTGTACTGTTTAGAGTTGTGAAGTGTTGTTCTGTCTCATTTGTGAATGCTTCCCAGTTAGCTCTTTTATAATTGGTGTATGTGTGTTTGTGGCTAGCTGGGGTGAGTCTGGTTTTGGTGGTGATAATGATCGGGAGGTGGTCAGAGCCTAAGGTTCTGACCACCCTCCAGGATGTTGTGGGGGCGAGTTCTGGGGAGCAAAAGGTGATGTCTGGAGATGATGGGTTATAGAGGGCTTGGTGAGGAATATGGGTATGTTGATGGATGTCGTTAAGGATGATGAGGTTATCGGTTTGGTTTTGTAGTACCAGCCCTCTGTCTGTGTCGGGGTTGTCGACAAACCAGGCCGACGTCTTGGCGTGGTGGTGGTGGGTGGCATCAGGGGGGGTCAGCTCTGTACTGGACACCTTTGGAGGGGGGCTGTCATCATGCTCCAGTATTCGTCATCTGAAATTACAAACACTTTTAAAAACACTTAATAACAAAGTCCAAGGAAAAACTACAATCAATTCTAGTTAATCGTCTGACATGCTGTCTTGAGAACGTAATGGTACTGTAATTAAGCATTGAGAGTACTAGTGAGGATATGCGTAAAAATAGGCTTAGATGGTATGGACATGTGAAAAGTAATTGGGTTAAGAAAAAGTCTATGAATGTGGAGGGAGTTGCAAGGAGAAGTTGTCCAAGAAAGGAGTGGGATCAGGTACTGTACACGTCTCTCTCACTCACTATCCGATGCCCCAATTTACGATATTATTATAGGTTTTTAAGGTGTTTGGGTTTGGGTTTTGGCTTGTCCGAGAATGCATCCCCATTTACCCAATTTATTTTAGGGTTTGCTATACAAATTTTTCTATTCAAGATCGGGTTTTCAGGAACATAACCCAATCGTAAATCGAGGTAGATCTGTATACAGTTCTTGTTAAAAGAGTACTCTTTGTTTAAATCTGTTGGTACTTCATATTTTGCAATTATTTGTCTTTATATTATTATTATGTATTCATTGTCGATAGTATCAATTGCTTGCTTTTACGATTTCCTTAGTTTATTTGTGCGATAAATGTAGGTTATTTGTAGGGTAGTTATTGATAGGGGTCACTTGAAGCATGCTATGCTTACAGGTACCTACCCGATAGCACTATCATTAGTGAGTGTTATATATATATATTTTTGTAATATTATATATCATATCAATATTTTTATTTTGTACTATTGTTAATGTCTTGTCATGTTGCAAATTTGATTTTAAATTATATTTTGACATTTAACATGTAGTTTCTTTATTCATGCAGAGTTTAGTCAAATTTACCAGAACGTCCCGGACTTCCCAAACTTGACTAATTCCTTTAACGTGACGATAGTGCGTTGTTATATGCGCGATTAGTTTGCTTGGGAAACAGATTAACTTGCTCATGTAGTAATGTACACCCTATGTGGTGGATTGTGTTCTTTTATTTAATAATTTTCATTTTAGTAAGCGTTGTTTCCACATAGCGATTTTGATAATTTAATTTGACTTTATATTGTCCTAGTCCCAATTTTGGTTTGTTTAGTTTGCAAGTTTTACATTTTAATTCATTAGTTTCATATATTATATTTTTATTTATTTTATTTACACACATACATACATAAAATTTTAAGACTGAGTGTTCCACACATAAGTGCAGTTTCAGTCTCTTGTCCTAATGGCGGCGTTCCAGGCCCTGTTAACCTCTGAAGTGCGCATGGAGGTAATTAGACACCTCTGCCTGTGCGCATGTATTTGAGCTGTTTCCATCACTAAAATATTAATTTTACCATAAATAGCAACAATACTTATCCATATGCGCCTATTATAAAGGTATTATAAAGGTATTAACCTGTTACAACAATAAAACAAGTGAAAACAGCGTTTGGATGGTCAAAATCGGCGATACAGAGCGGGAGTTACGCCAATTTCCCCCAAGGCTGGAGAGACACTGTCGATCGATACTCTCTCTCTCTCTCTCTCGCACTCGCTTGCTAACAGTGATAACAATGCCCTGCTTGCAACTCGCTAATGTTAGCACAAAAATATACCTCAGAATAAGGGAATAACAGGGAAAATAGGTGATAACTGAAGGAGGGGAGGTAGAGGAGTGATATTTTGCATGGCCCAGGGGCAAAAAAAAAAAAAAAAACAAAAAAAAAAAAAAAAAATTGATGTTTAAAATTGATTTTTTGTTTTTTCTGACTCTTAAGAGTCTTCCCGCAGTCCGCCGGGGGAACTCTTAAGAGTCTTCCCGCAGTTCCCGGGTTAAGGGCTGCTTCACTTGTCAAGTTCTTGGATTTGAGATCGGCGCGTATAGTCCGATCCCAGGTCTTCCTCGATCCACCCCTTGGTGTAGCTCCCTCCACAATCACAGACCTGCATTTTTTCACCCAATTTTGTTCATCCATTCTCTCCACATGTCTATACCATCCCTACCATCTAACCTAGGATACTCACATCTAAATTCCGCGCAAAAATGCACTACGCTATCAAGACAGTTAAGAAATATGCACAAGCCTACAATTTATTATGCAGTTTCGAATCCTGCACATCATACGATAACACAAAACTAAAAAAAAAATCCCAATGCCTCAGCAAAACTCAACAAGTAACATTAAAAATAAAGAGGATGACAAACTGGAGCAATTTTGTTTAACCCTCTCCGACAGATTGGAAGCCAAAGCGTCACATTTTTTCTTTTGCCCCTCAGCTTTCTCTTCATAATTGCTGAGGGGCACAGAACCCTGGGTGGGGCTTTGGTTTCCCGGGCGTTTCTGTCACCCTCCTCAGCTCCCCGCCATGGAGTGGCTTCGGTCACACAGGCTTTATTGTGGTCGGCAGGGAGGGTTCTGTGGGGGCGCTCGGTTATGGCCTTGGCCTTGCTCGGGGCCTTGGGGCTGTTCGGCCAGGCAGCTTGGGGAACAACAACAACCCTCTCCGACATATGACGCGATTTTGAGCCGATTAGGGATACTTTAAAGCCTTTGTTACCATCAAGGGTATTTACAAACCTTTAGTTTAGTTACTTCAACCTCTGCAGTTGTCTTTGAGTTAAATGTGGGCAGAACACTAATTTTGGAGAGGTAATTATAAGAGTGAGAGAACTCTACTTATTATTGCTAATCTGGCAACCTCTGCATCATATGAGTCTGAAGGGGGTTAAAGACTCAAATTAATATGAGAAGGAATAATGTAAAACTTGCAAAATAAACAAACCAGAACTGGGACGACACAAGATAAACGCAAAGGAACTAATCAAAATCGCTATGTGGAAATAATGCTTAATAAAATCAAATTTGAAATAAAAGAACACAATCCACCACATAGAGTGTACATTACTACATGAGCAAGTTAATCTGTTTCCCAAGCAAACTAATCGCAAACATAACAACGCACTATCGTCACGTTTAAGGAATTAAACATGAACAATACATTATGATCAAAAGAACAGTAAAAATATAGATTAAATTCTCAAGGACTCACATTATTTTGGCAGTGTTGTTGTTGTTGGTCAAACAGTTGTATCCGATGGCCCCGTGTAGTGGAAGGTGTCCTGTTCTGGTCCTCCAACGGTTGTCCTATACTTCTGGCATCAGGGAACCCAACACCAATCTGTAAAAGTTTTAATGTGGTTAGCTTATATACACGCCTATATGGCCGACACATGATGGCACGTATTAGAATTCCGCGTATTAGGAACAATATGTAAAGTCAGTAAAAATAGGTTAGCCTAAACTGAAAAAGATGCGGAAATATACTTGAGCCGACCAGGCCAAGTGAGATCTCTCTATTGGTCTAAGTGGTAGAGTGTCTGCCTCGTAGCCCAAGGGTCCCGGGTTCCAACTCCAGCCCAGGGTATATTTTCGGGAGGCTATTTACGCATCAAACGAAGTTTATGGGTGTGTTGGTAAAATTGTCTAGATGGTTGAAAGTAAGATCGGAGCTCCGTAACTCCTCTTTCGGGTATGGTGTAAATCCTATTCCTAAAAACATACCTTATGGGAAAAATAGCTTATGGTAGACACCTCGAACAAAAAAAAAATTGTCTAATTTTGATTTTTTTGGCCCTAAATACCAACCAAAAGTGGATAAAATCATTAACAATAACACAGACAAAAATTAATATTTTCTCACCAACAAACTTTACTTCTAAACTCAATTAATGAAATTAAAATATACATGTGGCACTCCAAGCGCTCAAAGCTAGGATACTCACACCGAAATTCCGCGCATTTATGCATTACGCTATCCAGACAGAAAATACACCAAAAACAAGAGCAAAAATAATTGAAGACTCAAAACATCAAACTAGAAAACATAAACAAACAAGTGAATGAATTTTGAATGTGATATGGACCATCAGGGTGTACTGTATGCCCTATACTGTATACATCTTTTTGTGTATGGAATACAAAAAAATATCTATCTATTGACTCAGGCCCAATCCCCACTTTTCCTATTTGTTTTTTGTTTTTTTTTGTTTTTTTTTGTTTTTTGCGGGGGGGGGGGGGGGGGGGTCATGACAGAGCAAGAACAGGGACAACACAAAACACAACAGAAAACAACGAACACACAAAAACAAAACACAAATTCACACACATCTAGGTCATCCAGAAGACCCATAAACAAAATAAACAAAACATATTAATAATTATAATATAAACTGCCATTGTCAAGGTGTTTCTTGCTTGGAGGCAAAATCTGAGTGACTCAGGTGAATCCGAAATCCCAGCGTCACTTGCGCAAGTTACGGCCGCCATCTTTAACCCTCGGAATCCGGGAGGCCTCATATGAGGCAAACAAAAATATTGGCAGGAATACTGGAGGCCTCATATGAGGCCTCCCGGATTCCTGCCAATATTTTTGTTTGCCTCATATGAGGCCTCCCGGATTCCGAGGGTTAAAGTTGGCGGCCTCATATGAGGCCTCCAGTACATACCACGTACTGAGTACTATGAATCCTCTGTAGCTGGCTGGCATGCAAGGGCTAGTTTAGTATCCCACGTACACTGCAACCTCCATTCAACGGACAAATGCGTGCAAGCACCTGTCCGTTGCTGCTAAATGTCCGTTGCTGTTAAATAATGTCCAGTCCGGATGTACTCCGGAAATTCCTTGAGAAAAATCCGGTGTTGAGTACAGGTGTCCGGATCGTGACATTTAACTGTTATGCATCCTTTTTTTTTTACTGTACCTGAAATAAATCCTGGTAATATGTATTGTTTTTATTAGTATACAAATGAAAAGTTGGTGTTTCTTACCTTATATCTAATATATGTACACTATTTACATGATCAAGAATAGCTTGTTATTCTTGATCCATGGCATCAGCCTCACCACCAGACACCGGCACCGGCAGGGGATCATCGATGTCAAACATGTCTGGTGAGGGAGCCCTGGAGCTTGTACCTAGCCATTGCAGAGGGATGGCAGGGCCTGGTAGAGGTCTAACCTCAAACCCAGTGAAGTCATTGTGAGGTAGAGGGCTAGCGGGACCAGGTAGAGGGCTAGCAGGGCCAGGTAAAGGGATAGCAGGGCCAGGTAGAGGGATAGCAGGGCCAGGTAGAGGGATAGCAGGGCCAGGTAGAGGGATAGCTGGGCCAGGTAGAGGGCTAGCAGGGCCAGGTAGAGGGCTAGCAGGGCCAGGTAGAGGGCTAGCAGGGCCAGGTAGAGGGCTAGCAGGGCCAGGTAGAGGGCTAGCAGGGCCAGGTAGAGGGCTAGCAGGGCTTGGCACTGTAACTCCTGAACACCCTGGCTGTGGGCTACCTGGACCAGTGACTGTAACTCCTGAACACCCTGGCTGTGGGCTACCTGGACGAGTGGGAAGGGGGGCAAAGAAGCTGCTAACCTTGGTTTGGTGGCCCACTTTACATTGTTCCTTGATAATATAGTCCCGCAGCAGTCTTAGGTTCCCATGCTGCACCCTCACTTCCTCAAAACAGCTGTATGTGGTGTAATCAAGGAGTTTATCGATGCAGGTACGGAGTGAGGACATCTTTTCACGTTTAACAGGCATTTCGTCTTCCCCCTCACTACTATCACTTGACTCAGGGTTGAGTACTGACGCTACTATCTCAGCGTCTGTTAATATTTCGTAGCCGTGATCTTCCTCTTGTTCATCCAACCAATTTCTGACGTCGTCCACATTTGGTCCGGTTTCACCACCACGCCTCAGCTGTCTATGGAAGTCTTCAGCCTCAAACCCATTAAAGTCAGCCTCTACGTCAGTGCCAATCAGAAGTTTTTTCCAACAATTAGCCAAGGTGGACACTTTCATATCAGACCAACTGTAAGAAAAGTTGTAGATAGCGGAACGGATGGTGTATGCTTTAATGTTAGCTAGTGTTCTGGCGCCACGGGTATCTTCGACTGCATCTCTCTCTTCCTCCAAAACCACCAACACTTCATCCAGATAACGGCGAATGTAGTGACGCTTCAAAGCAGAAATTATGCCCTGGTCCATGGGCTGGATGACAGAGGTGGTGTTGGGAGGCAGGTAGATTACACGAATACGCCCGTCAGCACTCACTAGCCGTTCAGGACTGGGGTGGGCGGGAGCGTTCTCAAGAAGCAGAATGGCCTTCACATCTGCTGGAGCAATGTGGAGAACCTCAATCTGATACTTTCTGACTGCCGGGACGAAGTAATCATGGAACCACTCCAAGAATATTGCACTATTAAACCATGCTTTCTTGCTGTTAAAGTATATAACTGGGAGTTCGTTCATAACAGCCCGCAAAGCTCTGGGTACCTTAGACTTCCCAACAATGACCAGTTTGAGGCGGTGGGTACCACTTGCATTGGCACACACAAGACAGGAAAGCCTCTCCTTACTTGATTTCTTGCCTCTTTTATTTTCTTCCCCTTTCCTCAACTGGCTGTTCTTAGGCATAGAACGCCAGTACATGCTTGTCTCGTCACCATTATAAATTTGAGATAGGGTTAGGCCTTCCTCTTCAATTAAGTTTTGTAATTTTAGGCGAAACGGTTCAACAGCTGCCCCATCTGCATCACCGGCCTCGCCCCGTACAGTGGCATTAAATAGCCCATACCTGTTGCGGAACCTCCACAACCACCCGTCACTCCCTTGAAAAGTTTCAATCCCAAGATTCACAGACAATTTCCTAGCAGCAGCCAAAATCTCACAACCCCTAACGTTCACCCCGGCCGATCGCTGTTGCAAATACCACTTCATAACAGCTGCATCCAGACCCGTTTCCTTCCCTGTTTTCATGTGTTTGCGAGGCTTTACTTTCCCACTTTTGCTAGCTGAAGCGTCAACACAATATTGCGTGGCATAGGCTAATAACTTTGGCTTGGCCTTCTTAATGTCAGACACTGTTTGTTTGGCCACCCCATATTCCTCACAAACATTCGTCACACTCACTCCTTTCTCCAGTTTGGCTATTAATTCAAGTTTTTTGGCCACACTTAGGTTCACTCGCTTGCGTTTTTCATCCTTGGGCCCCATGATGAATAGCAGTCCAGGTACACAGGAAGGGTCAGCACACAAAAGATCGCGCGGCAGCGGTCACAATCTGTTCCCAGAGAGACAATGGCGGACTGAGGCTCTCCAAAATTTACCGCGTCATGACGTCATGCGCCTGCCCCGCCACCTACCGGACGGACTTAGCACAGCTACGGATTGACTGCCCAGGAATCCGGATTCGTCCGGCCTAAATATTTTGACCGTTATTGCCGATATCCGTTAAATCAGAGTCCGTTAAATGGAGGTTAGTGTACTGGGTACTATGAATCCGCTGTTGCTGGCATGCAAGGGCTAATTTAGTATCCCACGTACAGGGTCTAGGTTAGGTTAGGTTAATATAGTAGGTCTCAGAAACAAGATTCGTAGTTGCGGTAGTATTTCCGGATACGCCCGAATACTAAATGGGCAGCCTTTCGATTCTCAAAATCTGATCCAAGTTTTGCCAAAAATTGGCTCGGGTTTTCCAAAATTATGCTTTTTGGGGTTTGCAATTTTGGGAAACATGAGCCAAAATTATAAATTAGGTTACTTTAATTTGTTTACTCTTAACCTCCAGACCCGGAAGGGCTCTTGAACGCCCATAAAAAACACACCCGAGCTACCCGGAAGGGCTCTTAAACACCCATGAGCTCAAAGCCTGTAAGCTTGGTGTGCGAGGCGTACGTCCGACGCATGTAAACAACAGCCGGCTGGACCGACGCCCCGCATCTCCGGCCACAAGAAGGAGTGCGTCGCTTGTTCGTGTGTGCCTGTATGTTATTGTTAAGTATCGAAAAGTAGTGTAAAGTGGCTGTTTTTGCCATAAAGTTATCTCCAATGAAATCATCATCACAACTGAACCAGTTGACTTAGAGAGCTCTACTTAACGCCATTCTACAGGTACGAAACACATCTACGCTTGGGGATGCGCGGGAATGCGGAAGCAAGCCAAATAACAAAGATGCGGTAGCCTAGGCGTAGACGTTTTTCGGCCAAAACCCCCGGATTTCGGGGAATACAGTATATATATAATACATAGCCGGGGCTGGAGGGTTAAAACTCGCAAAATCAGAGCCAAGTTTTGCCAAAACTTGGCTCGGGTTTTCCAAAATTCGGGTTTTATGGCTTTGCAATTTCGGGAAACCTGAGCCAAATTTCTAAATGAGGTTACTGTAATTTTTTTGTCTACAAACTCGCAAAATCCGAGCCACCTTTGGCCAAAACTTGGCTCGGGTTTTCGAAATACCTGTATTGGGTTTTAGGCATTTGAAATACCTTAAAACCCGAGCCAAGTTTTTCTAAACTAAGTTTTTATCGCCGTTTTACGCATTTAACCCCTCATTTTCCCTGTACTTCATAGCCCTCCCCACTATCGGGCGGCGTGTCTTAACATCATTGTATAATGGGGAAACCGGTTTCGCCGAGGGTTGTAATTATTTCCAAACACTATATATTGATGAAAACTATCTATCTATTGCCTGACGCCGTGATCCCCGAAGGGGTGGCCACGAACGAACCGCCCCCATGCACCTCTGTCCCCAGTCAGTCGACGCCCCTCCCCCCAACCAGCACCGCCTTCGTTCATGTAGTTCCTCACTCCATCTAAACTAACAGGGGAAAAATAAAAAAATCCATGGGAAAATTAGTGACCATCTTATTTAATTTTTCCAGTTATTTTTCCACACCAAACGATACTTTTAAATAAATTCTCGGGATGGATGTAGTGATCGGGCGTACGGTCATCATATTGTGCGCTCGCAGTTACGTTCCCGTCTATTTCGACGCTATATTTTCTGCTATTTGCCCCCTGTCATTACTACATGAATACTAGGTTAGGTTAGGTTAGGTTAGGTTGTTTGATTAGGCTAATGTATTTTTATATCCAAAGGCAGTCAAAATAGACGGGAACATGATGGAAAAGATCCGACGCCACTACGGGTAGTGTAAACAAGGCTGGCGGTACACCCGCACTTAACATTCTTGCCAAATTCTCCCCATAGAGGATATATAGTTAGGCCTATATTTTTTACACTATTTTTCAAGAAATTCTCCCTATAAAAGGTAATTTTGAAGACAACCCGGATACGAGCCCCATCGATAGGCTAATTATCAGTGTTCTAGAAGTTTCATGGACGATACTATGTTGGTGTAGGCTACATGTAATTACCGTCGCAAATTCACTATAGGGCCTAAGTGAAATACGAGAACTGTTGGATTGTTCACCGATAAACAGGGAACGTGAGCTGGGTTTAGATCGTCGTGCACCCATAAACAGGGAACGTGAGCTGGGTTTAGACCGTCGTGCACCCATAAACAGGGAACGTGAGCTGGGTTTAGACCGTCGGTTAGATTTCGGTTAGGTTAGGTTAAGTTAGATTAGCCTAGGTTAGGCTAATGTTGAAAATACTAAAATGCGATGGTCCTCGGTAATAAACAACACTGTAGGCTATAGCCTAGGCCTATCAAAGAAAAATAAACAAAAAAATAAAATTAACTAAGCCCTAGGCCTAGTAAAAAGGCTGTCCGGGGTCTCTTCAATTTTTACCATAATTTTTTCTAGGCTAGGCTACTTTTGGACAATGCTTTTTCATAGAAATCCCTATAGAGGGCAGTTTTCCTTATTTTATTAAGTTTTTCATCGCAATTTCTTAATTTTAAGCCCACATTTTCCGTGAATTTTATAGGCTAGCCCTCCCAGGCTCTCCCTAGGCTAGTGGGGGCCATTTTCAGATTGTTGGATAGGCCTCATGGATAGGGTAAATACTAATTTCCACGGTTCCTTGGTATGAAAAAACTCTATATAGGCCTATCGCAGAAAAAACGGACAAAATAAGAAATGGTCAATATACAGGAGGCGCTACAATATTGGTAGCAAAATTCTAATGGTAGTTTTGGGTTCCTATCATCATATGCTTCATTTCTATATACTTTTTATCCCCGGGGAAAAACAAAAAAATCTTGGGATTTTTCATTTATTTTCTTGGGATTTTTTGTTTTGGTCATTAACCTAACCAAAAAACCTAACCTAACCTAACCTAATAGCCCCCAAATACATTTAGGTTAGGTTAGGTTAGGTTTTTTGGTTAGGTTAATAAAAAAAATAAAAAAATCCAAGAAAAAAATACAAAACCCAATTTTTTTTTTTTTTTTTCCCGGGGATAATAAGTATATAGAAATGAAGCATATGATGATAGGAACCCAAAACTACCATTAGAATTTTGCTACCTATATTGTAGCGCCTCCTGTATATTGACCTAAGAAATATAGGCCTAGCATATAGGCTAGCCTACTAAAAATGCTTCAATTTTTACCGAAACAATCTTACCCAAATCGAGGTGACGCCACTGCTCGAATCCGCCGGAATAGGAAATATATGGAAAATCTGGGCCTCCTACTCTCTGAAAAGAAACATCTATATACATTGAAACCTCTGAACATTATCTTTACCTGATTCAAATGCTGTAGAGGTGGCTTTTTCCATATTTTCGAGGAGTTACCGTCGCCAATCGCCATATACAATGAAGGTCGCCTGTGCTCAGTGTGCTGTTGCTAAGTGACGCTAACTTGCTATACGCCAATTCACAGAAAACGCGCAATTCACAGAAAACGCAGCGTAAACTAATATAAATGAATGAGACTACTATAAGGAAGTTGGAGCTATCTATCTATCTATTTATATGCTCAGACCCAATCCCCATTTTGGGGGTAGCCTACTCAAGACAGAGCAAGAACAGGGAAAACACAAATACAACATAAAACAACAAATAAACACATAAAAAGCACAAACTCACACACATCCAGGTCACCCAGGAGAAGACCCAGAGACCATGGTCACCAAGGTCGCTCGAGCACTCCCCCGGCCCCCGACCACCCGGAGAGGTTCCGATCTCGGCAGGCATTTCACTAGATTTACCTGCTAAAATGCCGGGTCTAAAATGCGATTGCAGTGTATTTTTCAATATATAAAACCCAATTCAACAAACTCTTTAGCCATCAGAAACCTACATAATTATTGCATTTAGAATTACTGTAATGCCCTCGAAAATATCCCGCAACACCAAATGAAATGCTGGGTGTGAAGGGAATTCATGGTCTCCTGAAAACTCCCCAGGCCCACTTAGGGTCAACCTTTCCTGGTGCCTGGCGCGGGGCTCGAACCTCTGAAGGGAGTTTAACCCTCCTAAAAACCCACAGGTTTTGAGATGCCTTGGGTGGGGTTCGAACCCTGGTTAGTGACCATGGCCCCTAGGTCAACCAGGCCCGCGCGCTAACCCACTGTACTACCACTGACGTACAAAAGTATAGTAACCTTAGTCCGATTTGTAAGAACCAGGTGATAGTCTCGTGGTGATTCACGTAATGAGTTTATTGGACTTCCCATCAACGACTATTTTACACTATACCTGGTGTCAACTCGGGTAGTACATTATTGGGGTTGCGGGATATTTTCGAGGGCATTACATTACATCCTTCTTTAACCTCTGAAGTGCGCATGGGGGTAATTGGAAACGTCCCCCTGTGCTGACGTATTTGAGGTGTTTCCGTCACTAAAATATTCATTGTGCCATTAATAGCATTAATACTTATCCATATGCGCCTATTATGGGTTGATTATAAAGGTATTAACCTGAAACAACAATAAAACGAGTGAAAACAGCGTTTGGATGGTCAAAATCGGAGATATAGCCCGCGAGTTGTATAATGTATGGGTGAGGCAATCTGCATTCCCGCCAATTTCCCCCAAGGCCACTGAGACACAGTCGATCGATACTCTCTCTCTCTCTCTTGCACTCGCTTGCTATCAGTGATGACCACACCCTCCAATCGGATTTCTAATGTTAGCACGAAAATATACCTCAGAATAAGGGAATAACAGGGAAAATAGGTGATAACTGAAGGAGAGGAGGAAGTGGGAAGGAGGGGAGGTAGAGGACTGAGATTTTGCATGGCCCAGGGCCAAATAAAAATAAAAAAAAAAAAATATAAAAAAAAATTTTTTTTTCGATGTCAAAAGTTGATTTTTGTTTTCTCTGACTCTTAAGAGTCTCCCCGCAGTGCGCCGGGGGAACTCTTAAGAGTCTCCCCGCAGCTCCCGGGTTAACTAGGCTAGTCCCTAGCCTCTTTAAGGTCGTAAGGTATCGTAGCTGTATCACCTCAGCAATCTCAATATTGTTAGGGTCCGCGTGATGGGTGCTCTATGTAGCTACCAGATCACGTTCCGTGACTGCCACCAATGAAATGCTGGGTGTGAAGGGAATTCATGGTCTCCTAAAAACTCCCCAGGCCCACTTAGGGTCAACCTTTAGCAAGAAGTCTCTGCCAGTTTATGTGCGGAATAGGGTAGATGAGATTAGGGCCCTATTGCCAGACGTTGCTTATCATTATGTAAATACTAAAGAAAACCCTAGTGATCTCATAACTAGGGGTATAACGGCTAGCCAGTTAATGAGGTCCGAATTGTGGTGGCATGGTCCAAAGTGGCTGCTCCATGAAAGTGAATGGACGATATGGCATGCTGTTGGTGAGGGACTTCTGCCACTGGAAACAGTGGCAGTTACAGCCCAACCAAAAGAGCCACCGGGTCCAATCATAGAGTGGGCAAGATTCGGTGACTATAATATACTAGTCAGAGTTGTAGCTTGGGTATTGCGATATGCATCCACTCTCAAGCTTAAAGTAACGGGCCAACTCTGCAACAGGGGTCACAACATTGATGCTCGTGAATTTAAAGCAGCTGAAGTAACTTTGATCAAATGGGTTCAAGTAGAAACCTTTTCCAATGAATTAGAATCCTTGAAAAGCTCGAATAAGACATTAATGCCTAATATAGTGCATCAACTAAGGTTGCACCTAGACAATGGCCTCATCAGGTGTGAGGGTCGCCTGAAGTGGTCGGGTGTACCAGACGGCACAAACCGCCCTATACTTATGCCAACAAGACATCACGTTACTGATATGATCTATTGATCATATGTGCACATAGGGAAGTAAAACACTACGGGGTATGTCATATTATATCAAATTTATGTCTCACATGGTGGATACCCAGAGTTCGACAAGTAGCTCGACGCGTAGTAAGAAAGTGTGTAATATGCCAGAGACTAAAGGGTAAACCATATGCAACTGGACCAGCTCCACCTCTACCTGAATGCCGTGTAAAGCACGTAGAACCCTTCCAAGCGGTAGGATTAGATTACACAGGGGCATTGAAGACGAGGGAGCATGAGAAAGTTTATATATTATTGTTTACCTGTGCAACGTCTCGAGCGGTACACCTAGAACTATGTGATAATATGTCTAGCGAAGAATTTATGCTGGCGTTTAGACGGTTTTACCCCCGTCGTTCATTCCCTGAACTCATTCTTAGCGACAATGCTCCCACTTATGTCCAAGCATCAAAATATCTAAAGGATATGAGTAGTGATCCTACTATCATCACTTTTTTGGGAGAGAAGAAGTGCGAATGGAGGTTCATTCCAGTTAAGGCACCTTGGTTTGGTGGAATGTGGGAATGATGTGTCGGCATAGTAAAGTCAGGACTCAGAGCGGTTGTAGGACGTGCTCTATTAAAGAAGAGTGAGTTGACGACAGTCCTCACAGAGATAGAGGCAGTCGTGAATGATCGCCCGCTTACATATGTGTACACCGACCTGCAAGAACCACTACCATTAACGCCAGCTCACTTGCTATATGGGACTGTATATTGACTGCGTTTCCATCTGATTTTCAGTCCATAGTAGAGTTAGAGGATCCCTCGTTGTACTCTGAGGTAGCGGTGTCTAAGAGATACCAGTATATATCCAGGATAATAGAAGATTTTAGGAAACGGTGGATTAGTGAATATCTGCTAGCATTGAGGGAAAGGAGTGTTACTCCCTCTGGTAGACCAACGGCACCTACAGTTGGTGAAGTTGTATTAATTAAAGAAGATAGTCCTCGTTTATACTGGAAATTGGGCCGCGTGTTGGAGTATACAAGGGGGCAGACTCTGTAGAGCGGGTGGCGCTATTGAAGACAGCCACTGGAACTACTGTTCGTCCTATCGCTCGTTGGTACGCTTTGGAGCTCGATTCCGCATTGCAATCTGATGCTCCACCTGTTATTGCTGGGTCCGAGGATTCTCAAAGGAACGACTCACCTCTTACTGATGGTGATCATTCTCGGACCGGGACGCGTCCCAGACGCGCTGCTGCTGGCGCCGTCGACTTGTGGCATCAGAAGATAGCCTCTGGGCAACTTTAGGTTTAAGGTGGGGTTCAGGTCTTTTTTTGTGGGGGGAGTGTATCGTATAAATACGATAGAATATAACTCTTTTGTGATCTCGTATGTCTCTGTGACATCACGATCGCTCCTACAGCACGACGCAGGACGAGTAGATCGTATATTATAAGATTGTAAATAAGTTAAGTTATAAAAGGCCTAATATGCTATTAAGCAATATTGCCATGGTCTTATGTAGTATATATGAATTTATCGTATATATTAATATAATTTATCGTATAGAGCAACTTAGATGCGGTACGATAATTTGGGCTCCTGGCGTTTTGCCAAGGCAGCAAGGTGTGCCTTCGAGGAACACCAGAGCCTTCACGAACACCAACCAGTTAACATCTAATTTTCCGCCCTCAGTTGATCGTGCTTTTGTGCCTCTAATCACAATACACATACAGCAATACACACAGTTACACCATCACGACGCTCTCATCGACGCCATGACTGACTGACAGATAAGCATAATATTCATGTCCATTCCCATGTAATCATTTATTCTTTCTTTAACTTGACTCGTGTCTCGGGACCGAAGTCTCGATCCCCATTGTCCACCGCCATATTGGGTAAAACGTTCTCCCTTGCCTCATAGCCACGTGGAACTATTGGTGAGTTAATTCCTGGCTAATATTAACCCTTATAACCTTACCCTATATATAAATTTATTATGTGAGACCTTTGGATATAAATTAGCTTGTTTCAGATTGAATTCAATTTAGATATGGAGTAGTTTTCATTTAGATTGATTTATTCGATTCATTATAGCTTAGTAATATTTAACTTCCATTGATAGTTTACCACATTGTTCTATGGGCCTCATGTGGTTCTATGAGGTAAACTATCAATGGAAGTTAAATATTACTGTATTCACTGTATTAGAGAGAGAGAGAGAGAGAGAGAGAGAGAGAGAGAGAGAGAGAGAGAGAGAGAGAGAGAGAGAGAGAGAGAGAGAGAGAGAGAGAGAGAGAGAGAGAGAGAGGAGAGAGAGAGAGAGAGAGAGAGAGAGAGAGAGAGAGAGAGAGAGAGGAGGAGAGAGAGAGAGAAGAGAGAGAGAGATAGAGAGAGAGAGAGAGATAGAGAGAGAGAGAGAGAGAGAGAGAGAGAGAGAGAGAGAGAGAGAGAGAGAGAGAGAGAGAGAGAGAGAGTTAAACGAGTAAATATTGAAATAGGAAAGTTTGCATTGCAGTACTCTAGGCTACAGCTAAAAGAAGAAGAGAAAAAATAATAAGGTTTAAACTGCAGTACATTAACCCTTTGAAGCTCTGACGCGTTTTAGCAGTTTATTTTGGCTATCATTAGACGATTTTATGCAGCTTGGGAAGTATATGTGGGTATTAAAAGGGTAAATACTATCTCAATCAACCCTTTGACTTCCATATACCGTTACTAATATGAATAAAATCGTCCAATAGTAGCCAGAAAACAGAACAGAAACGCGTATTGGAGCTTGAAAGGGTTAAAACAGAAAATATATATAATCAGGAAGGCTTACATTGCAACATAAAATAATACAATGAAAAAAAACAAATAAAATAATGTATTGGTGAAGGCTTAAGCCGGTATCACACGAGAGCATTTATAGTCAACATTCGATGATCACAATTTTTCTGGCAACATTTCTGGAATATTTTGCACTGGTATCGGAAACTAGACTGATGGTAGATGAATTTAGGTGACAGAAATATTATAAATGTTGACCTCATAAGCTGCCAGACCAGTGTTAAGGATACATTTTAGGTGAAAAAGCACTCGTGTGACACCGGCTTAACATTGCCATACATATGAAAATGAAAATCAGGTAATGAGGAATGTTTTCACTGCTGTACAATGCTCCTACCCTCTTGAGTCTTGCCGTTGGTAGGCCCGTCGGAGTTGTAGTCGTGTTTAGTCAATGGTTCTATCTTGTGTGTGGTGTGTGGAGCTCCGTCGTTGGTATTGTAGACAACTAGCTTCACTTGGTTGCAGCAGCGGCCGGCGTGGGAGTGGACGTCCTCGTCTCCGTCCAGCGCCTGGCCACAACACGGACACTCCTCGATGCAACTCTTCGCGGAATTTTTGAGTTTCTGTTGCAAGCACAAAATCCGTCAGCAAACACGATCAGACTAAATCAATGTTCACATCACAACTGAGATTAAGTAACACTGTAATTAATAAAATAGAATATAAACAGAGAATTTAAATAATAATACATACTACAGTGTACGTAATGAACTACATATCATACTAAAGTTTTGGTGTTCTTCAACAAGCCTCTTACATACAGAACTGCAAATAAAAATACATATGGTAGCGTAATGCATAAATGCGCGGAATTTTGGTGTGAGTACAGTATATCCTAGGTTCGAGTCCTTGGTGTGCCACGTGTATTTGTTGATTTCATTAATTGAGTTTAGAAGTGAAGTTGGTTGGTGACAAAATATGAAATATATGCATAGCCATACAGGGTTTACATTGATTAATCTTGCAATTCATAGACCATAACAACATACTGTACTCAACCCTACATAATAATAATAATAATATTTATTCAGTTAGCAATTTACAGAGTTGGTACCACATAGTTTGTTATAAATATGACATGTACCAGCCTTGCATAATTCCAACTAAGGATAGCCCAATAACGCCGTTAGGCGTATTTCCATTGGGGTCCTTGTGGGATTAGGTTAGCTGGGGAAATGGGGAGGATAAAGAAATAGATACTTTAGAGAAAGTATTTCTAGGGGGTTATTTTAAGATACCTTACATCCTATAGTAAATATCAGTAATCCGTAATCAGTAATCATTTCAGTTTGGTTTGTCTATCTCTTATGTCGTATTTAGTAGTAGACATAAGCTTGGTGCTCCCTTCTCGCAGCTGTACGGTTCAGGTGTTCCTTCAGGCTACGTCTGAAGGAATACAGTGTTCTCTTTTCACGGACTGACTGGGGTAGGTCGTTCCAGTCTTTGATGGCAGTGAAGAAGAATGTTTGCTTACCCTGTCCTTGGATTCTCGGGACCTTAAAATTAAACATCAAGTTTCTTGTATTATGTCCACTCCTCTCATTTGCTTTAACAAAATCATTCTTTAGATACTCTGGAGCTCTGTCATAGAAAATTTAAAGGATACAATTTAAAGGATAATTACTGCATGACACTATCATTGGTAAAAATACAGTAGGCTTCTTTCACTGTATTAGCTCAGAAACTTGTAGGTAGTTGCAGTGATGTCAACTACAAATTTGTAAATACAGGTGATTCTCTTTAAAATTTCCGCTAGATTGGACTTGACTATCCGCTAGTTACTCTTGTAAATTCAGAGATTTTGCCCGCTGATCAATATGCAATTACTCTAGATCTAACAGAAAATCCGCTGTCTTGATAGCGTAATGCATAAATGCGCGTAATTTTGGTGTGAATATCCTAGGTTCGAGTCCTTGGAGTGCCACATGTATTTGTTGATTTCATTAATTGAGTTTAGAAGTGAAGTTAGTTGGTGAAAAAATATTAAATAATACCTCCTGACTTCACTGTGTTCAGCGGTTGAATCTACAGGCTGTAAGCCTATGTCCGTAGATACAGTTGGTACAATAACAAATGGTCTAAAGGCTGGACTAACTTTGAATATATCTAAAAATAGTCAAGATAGATATAACGTTGAACAAACTGTAAGAGACATGGCTAGACTAATTCTGGTTGACTGCGTACACGGATATACTTACTCTTGGGGGGGCATGCTGTTACTAAGAGAGAAGCAGAGGTACATTTAGAACACAGCACAGTGGGGCATTTGAAGGCTACAGGAGTACACACACAGGGGAGAGACAGCCATATTCTTAACCCCTTCAGCACCAAGATGTCTTTTACCTTTGATTCTGGCTGGAGTTAGATGATTTTATGCAGTTTAAGTAGGATCTATGTTATCAAGAGGGTTTATAGAGCTCATATTTACCCCTCTGAGTCCTAGAGGTAGATTATAAGCTATAGAAAATCGTCTAAAGGTAACCAGAATGTGATGAATATTACATCATGGTGGTGAAGGGGTTAAACAACTCGGTATGGGGGGCCTCTTCGGAACATACAGTACAGCTCTCCCTCACTATCCGATTCCCCGATTTACGATATTATGATAGGTTTTTAGGCGTTTGTGTTTGGGTTTTAGCTGGTCCGAGAACGCATCCCAATTTACCCCATTAAATTTAGGGTTCGCTATACAATTTTTTTATTTAAGATCGGGTTTTCAGGAATGTAACCCAATCGTAAATCGAGGGAGACCTGTATTAGAAGCGTTTAGGGTTGTTGTTGTTGTTGTTGTTCCCCATGCTGCCTGGCCGAACAGCCCCAAGGCCCCGAGCAAGGCCAAGGCCATAACCGCCACAGAACCCTACCCACCGACCACAATAAAGCCTGGGTGACCGAAGCCACTCCATGGCGGGGAGCTGAGGAGGGTGCGGAAACGCCCGGGAAACCAAAGCCCCACCCAGGGCCCTGTGCCCCTCAGCAATTATGAAGAGAAAGTTGAGGGGCAAGGGAAAAATGTGACGCTTTGGCTTCCAATCTTGGTAGATTGGGAGATCAATCCACGGAAGAGACGCTGTCACTTGAGATCTAGAAAATATATAAGTATAAGGAACAGTCAGAGTAAGCTATGGGTATGGCAGAGATTGCCCAGTTCTCACTCTGATAGACCAGCCCATCACCACATGACTAGAACCCAATCCTCTCAGCATCAGCTAGGAAAGGCCCTAGAAAGCCACCTTTGGCGAGGGGATAGCTCCCCTATTTCAACCCTTTTCGGGGTTGGGCACCCGCCGTGCGTTTAGGGTTTACCAAAATACTAGAAAATAATATTAAAAATAATCTCAGGTCATTTATTAAGCGCCATTTCTCTCCCTTTTGAGGTGATTCAATAGCGCTAAGACTATATTATGCAATGCCCGAGACCATTACCCATCCCTTGCTCAAGGAGACAGTAATCAACCAGGGTTAGTGAAAAGAATACGGCTGCTCGAGTCAGTTATAAAAATTTGAGGGCTTCTTTGGTTTCAATTATCCAAATATACCATTACAGAATAGCACAAGAGCATAGAGTATATTTTATATAAAAAAACAAAAAATACACACACACGAAAAATCAAAAGAAGACAAATTACATCACTTAATAATGGTTATATTTGTATAACAAACAATTTAAGAGACACAGTACATGAATTTTTATGAGTGTCTGTACCAACCAACACACATACGGACACACACCAACTACGAGGGGGACTCCTAGGGTTGGGGGAGAGTGGGGAGGGTAAATGGAAACACACAAAAATAGGGGTTCATGCAATTGGAATGGGAAGCAGATAGTATGTGTATATCTGCGGCCCATACTTTTATTCTCTCTCTCTCTCTCTTTCTCTCCTAGAATCAAGTCTTGATCATCTCGACTGGATCGTACAGTCGGTGCTACTTTTGCGTGCAGTCTACCGTGCACCCGAGGTCTACCGCTACCTACTAGGAACCGGTGTACAGTCGGTCGGGCCGCCGCATGGTTGGGCCGCGTCGTACTTGTTATTTGCTCCTCTGCTGGCAATATACAGGGTGTTCCAGTAATGCTTTTCATAAATTATATGGTGGACTCATCAGACAAAAATAAGAATACATTACTCTATGAACATGAGGTTGAGTATTTATAATAACGGAGTTATTACACGATTTACGTTAACGATAGATACAATGCCATTCAGTCCAAGGGGTAATGTTGCCATTTTAGTGGATTATATCCATTTGGCCTTCGCTATCGCTTGCTAGCCTCTAGATAGTGAGCAGTAGCGATCTGACTTTTCGGTAGAAAAATATGTCCGGCTTCGCCGGATTTGATTTTTCTATCGAAAAAATCAGCTCACTACCGCTCGCTAGCCTGAAGAGAGAAAGTCAGATCGCTACTGCTCACTATCTTGAGGCTAGCAAGCGATAGAGAAGGCCAAATGGATATTATCCACTAAAATGGCAACATTACCCGTTGGACTGAATGGCATTGTATCTATCGTTAACTTAAATCATGTAATAACTCCGTTATTATAAATACTCAACCTCATGTTCATAGAGTAATTTATTCTTATTTTTGTCTGATGAGTCCACCATATAATTTATGAAAAGCATTACTGGAACACCCTGTATATGATGATGATAATAAGTCATTGGGGGGGTGAGGGCCCTCAACCCATTACTGTATCCCATGGCAGTCAAAATAGACGAGAACATGATTGCCAGCATACGAGTAATGTAAACACTACATAAGACGGCTCGACCGTCAGGCGGCCCAATCGGAATGCGGCCCAACCGCCATGGGACCCTAGGAACCCACACTAGCTGGTAGGTAAGGGTTAGTTTTGTATCCAATTCACTGGGTACTAGGAACCCACACTAGCTGGTAGGTACTGTAGTTTTGTATCCCATATACCTGTACTGTACTTGGTATTAGGAACCCGCACTAGCTGGTACAGTAGGTAAGGGTTAGTTTTGTATCCCACCTACTAGGTCTAGGTTAGGTTAGGTTGGGCTGTTTATTTAGGGTTAATCTCAAACACTAGATCTCAGAAACAATAATAATTAATAAAATGCTTAGCACACTTTTAGTGTTCTTTAAATACTTTGGCTGCGGACATATTTCCGCCTATTCCCGCCATATTAGGGCTCATTCAGGCACTCCTGATTGATTAGGCAAGTGTCTGAATGAAATTAAATGTATTCAGCCAAAAACTAGAAGAAAATAGCTTCAAAATTACACCAAAACGAGCTTCGTAGCTCGCGGGCTTCACCCGTAGCGCTACCATAGACATTCGCTAAAATTAGCAATTATCTCTAATGTCGCGCTATATTTGCCTTTGGCAGCGCTGTATATCTCTGACTCAAGAGTCGTCAGTGCCGCGGCTGGCTGGCTGGGGGAAAGACGTGTGGCCTGTCGCGCTCACGCTCCCTCGCACTCGATTCTACACATTCACTCGATCTTTATAATTATCATTATAATTATAATTATGTCATTCTCAGAAACAATAATAATTAATAAAATGCTTAGCACACTTTTAGTGTTCTTTAAATACTTTGGCTGCGGACATATTTCCGCCTATTCCCGCCATATTAGGGCTCATTCAGGCACTCCTGATTGATTAGGCAAGTGTCTGAATGAAATTAAATGTATTCAGCCAAAAACTAGAAGAAAATAGCTTCAAAATTACACCAAAACGAGCTTCGTAGCTCGCGGGCTTCACCCGTAGCGCTACCATAGACATTCGCTAAAATTAGCAATTATCTCTAATGTCGCGCTATATTTGCCTTTGGCAGCGCTGTATATCTCTGACTCAAGAGTCGTCAGTGCCGCGGCTGGCTGGCTGGGGGAAAGACGTGTGGCCTGTCGCGCTCACGCTCCCTCGCACTCGATTCTACACATTCACTCGATCTTTATAATTATCTCATTCATACACCAGTTCTCTCACATATTAAAATGTAAAACTTGCAAACTAAACAAACCAAAATTGGGACAAGGACAATATAAAGTCAAATTAAAGATATTAAAGATGAGAAAATCCCAGAGGATTGGCTCCAAAGTGTAATAGTAAATATATACAAAGGAAAAGGGGATGCACTAGATAGAGGAAATTATAGGGGCCTGAAAATGCTTGACCAAATCCTCTACTTTAACGGCACATGTTTCTGAGGAATATGTCATTGCACTTCTAACAAATGAGGCATACACCTTTCCCTTCAGGGGAAGAGGCATTCTTTTCATGGTCAGAATTGGCAGCAGTTCTCTGAACTTCCCCCAGCCACATCTAATTCTAGCGACAGTGGCAGCCTCGGCCGCACCGCCGGCAGAGATGGTATCTCCTAGGTAAATATTCGCCAAACTGTCCTGATGGTGTAATGATTTGAGTGTTTAAGATCTGTATGTAGTAACCCAGGTTCGAATCCCGGGAGGATCACATGCTTTCATTAATTTAATTGGGAGGTGTTCGGTGTTGGGAGTGAAATTAAGAAATTTGATTACTGTACAGTATAACTAAATATAGTCAGCTAACCTGCAGTTGGTTCTTGACATCAAAGACATATCTGACGAACATGTTGTCGTAGCGCCCCACCGTCTGAGAGTTGACTTGCACCTCTGCCACCGTGTCCAGACCCTCAAAGATCAACGCCACTCGGGTGTAGTTCAACAGGGAGGCGTCGGCTGGGGAAATATAAAGACAGTAGTTAAGATATATATGTACCCAAGGGCCACTTCATTCCACTAGCACTATAGTCTAATTTTTTCCAGCTGACAGTAAAGTGCCATATCTTCATCTTAATTCCTTAGCTATAACAATGATTTTGTAGCGAAATACAGTATGTTGATAATCATGAAAAATTGCCCCACTTTGGCGTGGTTTTGGCAGTCTATAAAAATTGCCAAAGTGGGGGCTCCACTGTATATATATATAATAGGTCATGGCTGATTGGTAGGAAGCAGAGAGTTAGTATCAATGGTGTAAAATCGGACTGGGGATTAGTTAAAAGTGGAGTCCCCCAAGGGTCGGTTTTGGGGCACCTTCTGTTCATTATATACTGTACATAAATGATCTTGACTCAGGCATAAAGAGTAGGATCAGTAAATTTAGATGATACTAAAAGGGGTAGGATAATAAGAGTCGGCTAGCAACAGGGAATGTCTTCAAAAGGATCTCGATCATTTGCACGAGTGGTCCATAAATTGGCAGATGAGTTTCAATGTAGACAAATGTAAGGTATTAACACTTATGTTGCGAGCATATTTCCGCCATATTAGGGCTCATTCAGGCACTCCTGATTGATTAGGCAAGTGTCTGAATGAAATTAAATTTATTCAGCCAAAACTAAAAGAAAATAGCTTCAAAATTACAGCAAAACGAGCTTCGTAGCTCGCGGGGTTCACCCGCAGCGCTACCATACATTCGCTAAAATTAACAATTCTTGCTAATGTCTCGCTACATTTGTTTTTGGCAGCACTGTATATCTCGCGAGACTCTGACTCAGAGCCTTCAGTGCCACGGCCGCTTGGCTGGGAGACTGTCGTGCTCCTGCTTCCTTGCACTCGATTTTACAGGCTTTTAGAAGCTTTCAAAGCCTGTAAATTGCCATGGCGTTTGGGAACGTCTCCCGCAGCCAATGGGTGAAGGATTGGAAATTGTAATTTAGAAGCGAAATACAAACTAGACGATTAATCTAGAATTAGATAACTCAAGAGTGTGAGAAGGATCAAGGGGTGCTCGTTAGTAATGCAGTAGGGTCCCCATTTGTGCGTGTTCGAGCTGTGCGTTTCACGAGTTGTGCGAGCTACCAAAAATATTAATTTAATAATTCCAATCTGTGCTAATATTGTTCGAAGTGTGCGAGCGCCGGAATAAAGGTAAGCAAATCCGTGGAGAAACCCAAATGTACGAGTTTCTTCACAGCTGTGCGAGATACGTCATGCGTCACAGCCAGCTTGGGTACCGGGTGGGAGGGGGTAGTCGGCCATATTTTTTTGCCCCCGCTCTAGTGCACGCATAGCTCCATGAGAAATTTGTATACCTTGAGCGGCTGACCATCACACTGGAACTAAAGCAGAAAGTTATCGAGTTAAAGGATGCTGGAAAAGGAAATTCAGTAGTAGCCAGGCAGTTGGGACTTAGCGAGTCGAATGTTAGATCAATTTATAAGAAAAACGGAGACGGGGCTGGGGCCGGGGTAGCATAGCTGCAGTCGCCCTGCCGCGGGGTTTGCCTCGGAGCCAAATAGCTTAATGTGAGTAAACAATGACTTATTATTGTTTAATTATTGCTTACTTTTATTTATATTATGTATTGCTATGAATGTGTCAGTTTGTGTTGTTTTGTATAGGTAATATGAAATTGAACCCCTAAACTTGGGACCGTCCATCCACCAAATTAATTATTTCCCATAAGATACATGTTTTGAGTTATACGATTTTGAGTTGTGCACCCTCATTCATCCACCAAATTCTCGCACAATTGGGGACCCTACTGTGATCTGAAACCCAGAAAACCATGTACAGTATAAGTGTTAGGAACAGGGCAAATAGAGTTCCAGGATTCATATCTAGGAGTGTTAGCAACAGGACCGCTGAAGTTTTCTTAAAACCATACTTAGCACTAGTAAGACCCCATTTAGACTATGCTGTCCAATTTTGGCGCCCTTATTACAGAATGAATATCGACCTTTTAGAGGCAGTCCAAAGAAGAATGACGAAAATTATACAAAATATTATAAACTCATCGTATGAGGAGAGGTTGAAATACTATTCATATACAATGTCAAGAGCAGTCTGGATAGTAAACAATTCTGCAGTAAAAATTGAGGCTTGAGCAGGGAGCGAACCCCTTCGCACACGAGGACGCGATTGCATCCTTTTGGGGATACTGTACTTTAAAACCTTTGTGACTATCAGGGGTGTTTGGAAACCTTTAGTTTAATTACTTCAACCTCTGCAGTTGTCTTTGAACGAGTTGTGGGCAAAACCTTTGTGACCATCAGGAGTATTTAGAAACCTTTAGTTTAATTACTTCAAACTCTGCATTTGTCTTTGAGCGAGTTGTGGGCAGAAAACTAATTTTGGAGAGGTAATATTGAGATTAAGATAATTATATTTCTGAATACTAAACGGCAACCCCCGGACCTGAAAGGGTTAACCCATTAACCCGGGAACTGCGGGGAGACTCTTAAGAGTTCCCCCGGCGGACTGCGGGAAGACTCTTAAGAGTAAGGGAAAAAAAAAATCCATAAAACACCCAAAAAAAAAAAAAAAAAATTTTAATTTTTTTAATTTTTGTTTTTGTTTTTTGCCCCTGGGCCATGCCAAATATCACTGCTCCACCTCCCCTCCTTCAGTTATCACCTATTTCCCTGTTATTCCCTTATTCTGTGGTTTATTTTCGTGCTAACATTAGCGAGTTGGTAGCAGGGCGTTGTCATCACTGTTACCAAGCGTGGGAAAGAGCGAGAGAGAGACTATTGCGGAACAGTGTCTCTCCAGACAAGGGGAGGGGTGGAGGGCAGGGAGGTTGCCTCAGCCATACATTATGTAACTCCCGGCCTGTATCGTCGATTTTGACCATCCAAACACTGTTTCCACTTGTTTTATTGTTGTAACAGGTTAATACCTTTATAATCAACCTATAATAGGCGCATATGGATAAGTATTAATGCTATTTATGGTAAAATAACGATGTTAGTGATGGGAACAGCTCAAATACGTCAGCACAGGAGTGTGGTGTCTCATACCCCCCATGCGCACTTCTTAGGTTAAGCGCGCACAGGGGGTAGTGAACACCACAGTTCTGGGCGGCAATATTAGGCTCCATTCCTGCCTATAATCGTCCTTTTACGATAAATATCATTATTACTTATTCATATGCGCCTATTTTACCTTTAATATGAAGATAGTAACCTGTAACAACAATAAAACAAGTGGGAATATAATTTTTCTGGTCAAAATCGCGAATTGTAAGCGAGCGGTTCATTCATCAAGTGTGAGCCAGCAGGCAGCACACCCTCCTCTCTCGAGGGTTGAAGCAGTACGGAGCTACTCCCACACACACTTCCGGTCTCTACCTTATGTAACAGACACATGAACATACACTAGGATTGGTTTGCAGATGTTTACACAAAATATATCAATGAAAAAGGGAATAACAGGGAAAATAGATGATAATTGAAGGGGGGGGGGGGGATGTGGAGGAGTGAAATGAGGTATGGAGCAAAACAAAACAAAACATTAAGTGCTACTGGGGCCATTTAAAAAATAAATTTAGGCCTTCCCACTTAAGAGCTTTCTCGCCGTCGCCCAGTAAAACCTCTTAAGTGTTCTCGCCGTTCCCGGGTTAATACAGGAAGTGGAAGATACCGCAGCACATCCCACACCATAGGAAGATTTGGATTCATCAGTGTAAATTGTAACGTTGGGTTATTTTCCGCCGCATATGTTCGATGACATGTTTGCATTGAACAGTAGAATTGGTAATAGGTAAATAGGATAAATATGTGCATACTTGTGGTAAACGTAAGGTCCACAGGGGATATGTAGGAACAGGAGGAGGTAGGCAGATATTGTGGGAAGTAGAGGTGAAAAGACGAGTAGCCCTGCTAGGAAAGGAAAGGGCAGGAGCTCGAGGGTCGTGGAAGAGCTCACTAGTGGGGGAATCACTACCTTGAAAGTATAAAGCCCTATGCATAGTAACAAGATCACGATGGTACTGTAACGGGGGTTCTCCAATATCGGACAAAACCGATAGAGAGGGAGACGATTGGAAGGCTCTCAAGCAAAGGCGTAAACCCTGATGATGGACGGGGTCAAGAAGTTTTAAAATTGTTTCAGAAGCTGCGCCATAGATGGAACACCCATCATCAATGATGGAGAGAATGGTGGCTTTGTAAAAGGAGAGCATTGTGGATCGTGTGGCGCCCCACGAAATATAAGAATGTTTTTTTGAAGAGGTTGAGGGCAGAATGACATTTCGCCCGAACATATGCTACATGGACAGCCCAATTGAGATGGGAATCATAGACAATGCCTAGGAATTTGTCCTCTGAGAAAACCGTCATGGGGGTGTTTAGGATCCTGAGATGGATATCCTGATCCTTGAGCCAGCATTTGTCCTTATAAAACATAATAGCTTTTGCCTTTTCTGCCAAGAATTGGAATCCAACAGACTTAGTCCAATCGGTTATATTACAAATGGCTGTATTAAGAATCCGTTGGAACTGACGGAGTGAGCGGTAGGAGTAATAAATTGTGAGGTCATTGACATAGACTATGGTGGACTCCCTGTGGAAGACTTGCAACACCATTGATCGCAATGGTAAAGAGAACAGCACTCACTCTCTTGTGGGATGCCACACTGACGCTGGAAAGTGCCCGAAAGGGTGCCTTCAATCCGGACAGTAAACATACGATCAGTGAGGAAGTTGGAGAGAAAGACCGGGAGGCATCCATGTATACCGTGATCATAAAGAGTACTCGGAACTAAATAACGCCAGGTAGTATCATACGCCTGTTGAATGTTGAAAAAACTGCTACGGTGATGTGATGGCAGTCAAAACCATACCTTATAGTAGAGTCAAGGAGAATGTGGGAATCAAGAGTTGTTGTTGTTCCCCAAGCTGCCTGGCCGAACAGCCCCAAGGCCCCGAGCAAGGCCAAGGCCATAACTGAGCGCCCCCACAGAACCCTCTCTGCCTACCACAATAAAGCCTGGGTGACCGAAGCCACTCCATGGCGGGGAGCTGAGGAGGGTGCGGAAACGCCCGGGAAACCAAAGTCCCACCCAGGGCCCTGTGCCCCTCAGCAATTATGAAGAGAAAGTTGAGGGGCAAAGGAAAAATGTGACGCTTTGGCTTCCAATCTTGGTAGATTGGGAGGTCAATCCACGGAAAAGACGCCGTCACTTGAGATCTAGGAAATACATAAGTAAAAGGAACAGTCGGAGTAAGCTATGGGTATGGCAGAGATCGCTCAGTTCTCACTCTGAGAGACCAGCCCATCACCATGGGAATCAAGAGTAGATTGGCATGGTTGCAATCCAAACTGAGGAGGAGAAAGGATGTGAAACTGGCGGATGCACCAAGACAAATGACAGTTAACCATCTTCTCCATCAGCTTGCAAGGACAACTAGTTAAAGATATCGGCTGATAGTTAACGGGGGAACGAGGATCTTTGCCTGGTTTAGCTATCCGTATCACCAACGCACGACGCCAAGAATGGGGAAAAAGGCCATTAGTCCAGAGGTAATTAAAATATTGTAAAAGATACGTTTTCGCCAAAGGATGAATTTAAGCAGGTCAAAACTGACATCATCAGGACCTGGGGCTGGAGGTACATAACCTTACATTAATAGGGTTCATAATTGTGAGACATATTTAACTTGCCACTCCCAGCTATGGGGTATATGCCTGAGTATATACATACTGTACATACATTTAACTTGGAAAGTTCTGGCACTGTACAGTTAGAGCAAAAAACTCTACAATTTTGATATTTGTTTTATCGTCAAGTCCAAAATTAATCTTACATCCCTGAACACAACATGTTCAGATGTTTCATCAAGTTATTCCATATACTGTACTGTATACAGACAAATTATGTCAGACTATTGACTAATTAGGATTTAGGATATATGAAATAAACAAATAGTTTTGTGCTTTATTAACTGCCATAGCCTATAGGATGATTATTCACAAGTTTACATATTTTACAGGTATATTTACAATTTACATATTGTTATGGTGAGTACTTAGGAGTAATGAAGGTTCTTAAGTTGTTGTTGTTGTTGTTGTTGTTCCCCAAGCTGCCTGGCCGAACAGCTCCAAGGCCCCGAGCAAGGCCAAGGCCATAACCGAGCGCCCCCACAGAACCCTCCCTGCCGACCACAATAAAGCCTGGGCGACCGAAGCCACTCCATGGCGGGGAGCTGAGGAGGGTGCGGAAACGCCCGGGAAACTTAAGTTAACAGTAGCATAATGTCAGGGACGAGATCATTGATATTTGGCAACATTCCACATCAAGTACTGTATTATATCCAACACAGCTAGTTGGTGGCAGACTGTGTGCAGAAATATTAGTCATTCTGGAAAATAGTAAATTTATGACAGTAAAAAGTCTGCTAGAGATTGAAAATATTATTTTGTTTTAAATTGAGTATTACAAATGTTATAATTAAGATATTCCAACACTATAAAGCCTGTTGGTGAAGTAAATTAATGTATGTATTTCATTGTTTCTAATAAGATGGTATATCATTTTCTAACAATTTGCATAATTATGCTTGATGGTGAAGTTATCCTTGTAGAGACTAAAGTGTTTATATCATGGCAGTACAGTATTTCCTGGGTATGTTGGTTTCCATCAGCTACAGCTATTTATTTATACACATTCAATATTGAAAGTTAAAATATGGTACAATGTGCATATTTGTAAAGTTAACCAATCTGTTAATTAGTATCTTCCTACTCTGATATTGTGAAGGATACATTTTGTGTGTGCCATGTACAGTACATCAAAATTTCATTATATAAAGCTTCCATTTGAAATGGGTGGTACATTCTGTGAGTTCCCAAACTTGACTACTTCCTTTAACGTGACGATAGTGCGTTGTTATATGTGCGATTAGTTTGCTTGGGAAACAGATTAACTTGCTCATGTAGTAATGTACACCCTATGTGGTGGATTGTGTTCTTTTATTTAATAATTTTAATTTTAGTAAGGGTTGTTTCCACATAGCGATTTTGATAATTTAATTTGACTTTATATTGTCCTTGTCCCAATTTTGGTTTGTTTAGTTTGCAAGTTTTACATTTTAATTTAAAGTATTAGAACATTTTTTGTGTAATTACTTTAATTAATTCATTTGGTAATTATGGTAAATACTGTACTCAGGGCCTGTCTCGAGTCAGACAACCCCAGCTGTGGGGTATGTGCCTGAGTATACACATACATACATACTGTACTCAGAGTGAATATTCATGTTTGCACTTTGAATAAATATACAGTACAATTATGAAACATAGACAATCAAATGAACATGAAGCAGCTCCTATGCAGATACTTTTAATATAAAAAAAAAACACAGAAAAAACTCACTCCCATCTACTGTAGGTCACCCAAAAGACCCAGAGACCAAGGATGACGAGGGGCATCCAGCAACCCCCAGGTCCCAGACCTCCCGGAGAGGTTCTGGTCTCAGCAGGCAGCCACGCAGCGGAACCATACCACAATGCCCGCCCACATCACTTCCAGGCATGGCTTTACACCGATTCCCCGGGCGAGACGCCTGACGGACTATTTTCTAGTTCGACTGGCACCCAACCACCACTCCCTACGACCGCATAGAGACCGCCGAAGAGACTAATCAGGTCAGGAGCCAACAACCTAGCCAGCCCAGGGTAGCATAACATATAGGCTGCCCGAAGGACAACCGATTGAGACAGAATAAGAACAGAAGGGGAAAAACATAAAAAAGAGGAATGAAAAACTACGCAAAATTAGTCAAGCGGACGACAAAAGATCAAAGGGAGAGGAAAATATCCATAACCCTCCCCCAACAGTGTCAAGGAGACACCTTCCACATACTTCCCATTGCTCCGAAACCTTTCCTTCCCTCATACACATTCTGTTTTATCTCCATTCCCACACCTGCGTCACTGCTTATCACTCCTAGATATTTTAAACATTTCACTTGTTCTAGCATTTCCCCATCCAGTTGCACATTTAGATTCACCCTATCACTTACTTATATAGTGATGTACATTCTATGAGGTGGTTATGTGTTCTTTTATTTTAAAATTACCAGTATATTTTGCTAAATTGTTATTTCCACATACTGTTGTGATTTTAATAATTTCTTTGGTCTTTATATTGTGTCGTCCGTTTTGGTTTGTATATTTTGCCAGTTTTACATTATAATTACACACTATCACTTTACTTTTATTGAAATTCACCCTCAGCTTCCTCCTCTCACACACCACACCAAACTCTTTTACTACTTGTTGCAGCTTCTCCTCAGAATCTGCCACCAATGCTGTGTCATCAGCAAACAACAATTGATTCAACTTCCATTCTTTCCTACTAAACCTAATCCTCTACCCATAGATCTTATTTTTACCTCCCTCACCACGCCATCCATATATAAATTATTAAATGGTAATTTAATAGGTAAATGTTGGTGCTAATGACGATATAGATAAGGATATAGTATTATATTATTTAAAACAAAAATATAATCCCACAAGGAAATAACAGAACTAATAAATTAATGAATAGTTGATGAAAAGAGAGTATTATATTTAAAAACATAAATTAACCTAAATACAACATGATATAGTAATTATAATGGAAAACTTGCAAAATAAACAAACCAAAACAGGGACAATACAATATAAAGACAGAACCTTAGCATATTTATAATCATTGTGTATGGCCTTACAAACTACTTCATTTGTTTAAAAAGTATCCTCTAATTTGTGTGAGGGATGGTCCTATCCAGAGTGAGGTTTGGCATCATCTACCCAACCTTAGTAATTTCTGTCAGTCTCTTTTCCTCTACTACTTTTCTTATTTCGGGGGCGGGAGACTAGGAATCCTCCTCCCCTTGTAAAATGCACCTACTAGATGAGATAGAGAAAGGGACGAGGGAACACGAAAGTGGTCCCGAACCCTAGGAATTGGAACTTCAAATGTTGTTTCTGTTCAGGCTCTGTCTCGAGTCGGCCACCCCCAACTATGGGGTAATGTTCCTGGGTATATACATACATACAATGCTGACAGGAGTGGTCTTCTCAATCTTATTCGCTTTACAAGCCTCTCAACAGCACTGTACAGTACTCTGTTTATCTTAACCCTTTGAAGCTCTGACGCATTTTAGCAGCTTATTTTGGCTATTATTAGAAGATTTTATGCAACTTAGGAAGTATCTGTGGGTGTTAAAAGGGTAAATACTATCTCAATCAAGCCTTTGACTTCCATATACCATTACTAATCTGAATAAAATCGATTAATAGTAGCCAGAAACAGAACAGAAATACGTATTGGACTTGAAAGGGTTAACTGAGCACAAAAGTTCATCCACTACCAGCAGAAAATCTGACATATGATCACAGTACAAGTTTTTCGCCTGCTTAACCTTCTGTACTGCAGCGTCTTTTTATTTTTCATCTAGCTATATTTAGCATTTATTTTAGACGATTTTGTGCAGCTTTAGAAGGATCTGTGGTAGTAAAAAGGGTTAAGTGAGATAGTTTGTAGCCTTTTAATGGGTAGACGTCCTTCCTAAACTGAATAAAATCACCTAATAGTTGCCAGAATTTAATCCAAAATACGTCACCGGTACAGAAGGGGTTAATATTAACAGAATACTAGATCATAAGCCATTTCCAAAAACTTACTGAATCTGTACCATTAAAGTGTGGTATAACTTTCAGCATAAGCTCACATAAATAGCTACTAAATTATAAATTATCCGGGTGGTCGGGGGCCGGGGGAGTGCTGGAGGGACCTTGGTGACCCTGGTCTCTGGGTCATTCTCCTGGATGACCTAGATGTGTGTGAATTTGTGTGTTTATTGTTTTCTGTTGTGTTGTGTTGTGTTGTCTCTGTTCGGGCTCTGTCTCTAGTCGGCCACCCCCAGAAAAAAAACAAAAAAAAACATGGGGAATGGGCCTGAGTATATACTGTAGATAGACTACATAGATGATTGACATACATTATCAACTCCTTTAATCATGACAAAATATAAATACAGGAAATGTGATATGAATAATGAATTACAACTACAGTAATTGTTAGCCTTTTCTGATGGTATTGATATTAGCTCAGGCAGGTATTCTCTGAATTATATAACAATATGAGAAGTACTTGGATTTTTTTTTTTTTTTTAATTATAGGCATTTGGGAAAATTTGTAGATTAAATATAGGTAGCATTCAAGGAGACTACATCAGGACTCTTCTTCTTCTTCTTACCTCTGACCGGGTATAAGCTATCCTAGTGTTTACTAATAATAATAATAATAATAAGCATGTTACTTATTTCTCATAAGCGCCAATTTTTCCGAAGAATTCACTAGCGCTCGGAAAGAGAAAGAAAAAAGAACAAAATCAATGCATCAAAAGAAGGCTTATATACAACACACATTTAACAATCACTAGCAGTGGCAAAATAGCCTAAACTCTATAGCCATCTGTCATGACACCTCTCTCAAGATCATTGCTTCTCTCAAAGAGAAAAGTCTTAAGTTGTCTCTTGAAGCATTCAACAGAACTCAGTTGTCTCATGGACAGCGGAAACCTGTTATACAACCTCGGAGCCATGTAGAATGACTTCTCAAAGAAAGAAGACTGCTGGAAAGTCCTTGGTTCATCAAGACGAAAAGGGTCATTGTCATGACGCACAACTACACCATGGTGTGCCGGTGGGCGCCTGAGCAGCTCCACAAGGTACCTAGGCTCACCAAATTTGAGAATCTTAAAAGTCACCAAACACAACTTAAATTCTATTCTTGCTCTTACTGGCAGCCAGTGCAGTTCTATGTGAAGAGATGTAGTAAGAGTTCTAGGTGGAACACCAAAAATGAGTCTTGCGGCCCTGTTAAGAACAGACTGAACTTTCTTTAAAATATAATTTGGAAGACCCACGCAGGGCATTGCAATAATCAACACGAGAGAAGACCAATGAGTGAACCAACGTCAGGAGGCAACGTCTGGTTATAAACGGCTTCACCAAATAGAGATTTCTGATGTGCAAGTAACAACTTTTAACTATCTGGTTTACATGCTCTTTGAAATCTAATCGGGAGTTCACATATACACCCAGATTTTGAACAGAGTTGGCCGGTCGCAGCTGAGATCCACCCACATTGATGGAGAGGGCACCTACTATATCATCAGCTCTTCTACTTCCTCGGATGATGAGAATATCAGTTTTACCATCATTTAGTTTAAGTTTTCTCGCTCTCATCCACTTCTTGATATCAGACATCAACAATTCCATCTTACTCCGTATATCAACTATATTTGTGATTCTCAAATAAATCTGGGTGTCATCTGCATAAAAGTGAAAGGTGACATTATGTGCACGAAGCAGAAGAGACAAACTGCTGATATAAATTATAAATAGGATAGGACATAAAACTGATCCCTGCGGAACACCATACTGCAGGGATGTCGAGTCCGAGACCATTTGATTTACCATCACACTCTGGGATCTACCTGACAAGTACGACCCAAGAAGCAAGAGAGTGGAGTCACGCACACCACAATCATAAAGATCACTCAATAACAACTCGTGATCCACTGTGTCAAAGGCCGCAGAGAGATCAAGCAAGACCAATAGTGAGGCCACACCATTGCAAATGTTCTCAACTAGATCATTATGTACTCTAATCAATGCTGTTTCAGTTAAATGATGGCTGTCGGTAAGCAGACTGAAAAATTGGGATAGTTTCATTCTGCTGAAGTAGTGGTTGTAATTGGTCAAGTATTGCATGCTCTAATATCTTTGATAGGAAGGACAGGTTGGAGACAGGACGATAGTTCAACATGTTCTCAACATCAAGTCCAGGTTTCTTTAGAGTAGGTCGGAGTAGTGCATGCTTTTCAGAATGTGGGAAGCTACCTTCAGAGAAACACTTATTAATTATATTGGAAATAAACTCAACTGTGTGATCATAGACTAATGGTAGCTTGGAAACATTTATGGGATCCAACGGGCAAAATGTTTTATTGAGGTTTCTTATGTAGGACGAGATCATGTTCACCTCTACTGAGTGAAAGGATGAGAGGACATTATTAGGAATGTGTCAGGGTTGGAGTACAACTGAAAGTTCTTCACCAACAGAAGCATCATCCAGTTCCTGTCTTATGCGAGTTATCTTGCCAGCAAAAAATGCCACAAAGTTGGCAGCCAACTCGGCATCGGGTACAGAAGGTCTTAAGCTGACTCTTGTTTTTCCAAGTAAACTGTTTACAATTGAAGCCAACCTCCTCTGGTCGTTACCACATGAGTCAACTTTTCCCTGATAATACACTTTCTTTTCATCTTTGATTGTGTGGACCACGGCTCTTCTGGCTGACAGATATTGCAACCATGTAGAGTCTGTTTTATTTTTCCGCCATTCACGTTCAGCTCTTCTACGCGCTCTTCTAAGAAATTTAACTCGAGTGCTATACCAGGGTGAATCATCTCGTACTATGATTTTCTTCTCTACTTCTGGAGTGATGATCGAACACTGGACCTACTGGTTCCTATTTCCAGAAAATTCCTGTGCTTGGTATGCTTCCAGCCAGGGCCCCACTGGGGTAAATAAAATAGCAAAACAGTGGTGGAACTGCCATCCGGGTGAGGGACTGCTCTGAGTCTGCTCCTTCAGTGTTCATGGTTATAATCCACTTAGTGGAAATGGCACTGTGGAGTGGGTCAGTCGGGGCATGTCTGGGAACCTGGAGGCAGTTTCTGCCATGGCCATCCCTTTTGGGGGTGCTTCCTCTGGAAGCGAGGCGTCAGATTTGATGATGATGATGATGATGATCGAACACTAATTTAAGTGCATTTCCATGTACCTCCACCAGCTCATCTGAAGTAAGGTTGGAAGTATCAATACTTCCCAAGTACTGTTTTACTTCACTGCTAGCCAAATTTTGGTCCGTATTTTTATAATTTCTAAATCTGATTACTTTTTCATGTGTGAGTGGCTTAGGGAAATCAAAGCTGAAAGTAATCAAAGCATGATCAGAGGTATTAGGGTCAGCATTCTCAACATCAACATCCAGAACACCACCACAACCCACAGGAGAGAAAACCAAGTCAAGGGTGTGTCCTAAGATATGAGTTGGGTGGGACACATGGTTTACAAAATTGTTCTGATCAGTCAACTCAAGGAACTCAGGAGAGAATGGCTTCAGATGAGGGCTGTCAACCCAGTAATTAAAATCTCCACATATCAAAAGTCTTCCGGTTTTAGCAGAAAATTCCTCGAGAAACTGCCCAAACTCTTCCATAAAACCCCTATCTGTGCCACGATGGCCAGGCCTATAGACAACTGCCATTCTTAGAATTTGTTGATGGAGTTTTATTTCCACTTCCAACAGTTCATAATAAAGAGGGGCTGGGTTATGGCTTATTTGCAAGATATTCACCAGAGATGTGGCGTAGACAACTGCCACTCCACCACCCGGATGATCTCCCCTAGGCCTAGGAACATTTATTATGGAATGGGTTTTAGGCAATGCCGCCTGGATAATATTCAGATCTGACTCGAACAACCAGGTCTCAGTGAGACATAATACATCAAGGTTACATTCATCCAAGATCTCGCAAATATGATCCATTTTGTTACGCAAGGAATGAACATTCAACAGACCCAGTTTCAACCGGCTCCCGTGTGCATTTTTCATTTTTTTTAACCTACAAAATTGGTGTTTTCAATAACTTTATTTCTCTGAGCTGTCATTAGAGGACAATTTCTACTCGAGGCGAAATGATTTGGCGGCTCCGTAACTGATGTGGAGCTCATACAGTTTATACATTTGGGGGAAGTCTTGTTGGTGCAGTCTTTTGAGTTATGAGTACCGGCACAGAAGTTGCATTTTGGATCCTCATTTTTCCGATAACACCTGTCACTGGTATGGCCAAAGCCCTGGCAATGGTAACATTGTGTTACCCAGAAGCGATCGTATGCACGACATCTCACAAGTCCAACATACACAGAATTGCCATCATCCACAATGGAAGAGCGTATTTCAGGTGACATTTTTACTACTGCAGTCTTTGTGTGTGCATCACTCTTTTGCTTGGTGAATAGCAAATTCATAGCTAAGCCATCGTCGACCAGGGACTTTATTCTTGGGTTCTTGTGGAGGATGCTGGGAATGATCTCATTATCCTCAGCGTCATTAGCAATGCCTACCAGAGTCATTTTTGGCATCATCTTCTTTGGTTCGGAGACACTGAAGGCACTGTCCACCCCCAAACACTGATTGATGGCCCTTCCTGCGTCTTCTTTGGCTTTCTTGGATGGAAGTCGTACCACTAGCCTATACCCCTTTGAAAGGACATTAGCCTAAGCTAACAACTTTGCCTAACCTATCCTAGTATTATGGGTGGGGGCTGCCGCCCCCACACCCCCGCTATTAGACATCTTATGACAGATTTTTGGTGTATTTTTCTGTGAAAAGGGTATTTTTTCAATTTGTCAATAACGAAAATCCTCCATGCGGACTATATGGAGAAAAATATGGCGAATCTGTTGGTGCCTATTTTCCCTAATAAATTGTTTCTAATAACTTGGCGGATGTAGTGTCCTTGAATATTATCTAAATATATATTCCTGGACAGTCATATACAAAATACATAAAATTCATAACCAATATTTATTTGTCTCGAGTCGGCCACCCCCAGTTATGGGATATGTGCCTGAATATATACAGTACATACATACAATTTGGACAACTACCTACCTAAGGTCACCTAAGGTTGTGTTCGCCACTCTCCTAGCAGCACCGAGGAGCGCGTCGCGCATTACATATTTCTGAAATTCCCATGTTACAGATCAGCAGGTACTGTACCAGAGGGTATTACCATAAATGTACCCTCCAGTACCAGGAAATAAGGCCAAAATGGCTTCAGAGTCAAGAGAGAATACCCTTCCACCTCAAAAGTTGGAGGAATACTGAGCCAGCTAGGCTGCGAGACCTTGAATATAAGCTGAGAATTGTTGCCAAGGTCTCAATACTGTGCATACAAGTCACGGTACCTGGTACCGCTCGATACGGGCAGTTACAACTACCGCATAGTACTGACGGCGATCTTCCGTCGCTGGTACTGACGAGTGACTTTATTACCGACGGTGATTCACCGTCGCTGGTGCAGTAATAATAATAAAATAATAATCTTCTGGTTACTTATATAGCGCCCGTATCTCCTCCTTCGAGGATTCACAAGCGCTTGGCTTTCTTTAGTCTACCAGAGACCATTACCCATCCCCCTTGCTCATGGGGAGATGGTAACCGCCGGCTATATCCCAGAAAAACTTTTCAATCTGAGCGGGGATTGAACGCGAGACCTTCAAGATGGGAATCAGGCACGCTATCAACTGAGCCATCCGGACGGCTGGGTTAAGTAAGTAAGTTAAGTAAGTAAGGGTTAAGAGCTTTAAAGAGTTGACTGTAACTGGTCTATAGAACGTGTCAGTTTGCACACCAGCATAATGAAACTAAACTGTTCATCTAAACTAGGCAGGACCCTGGATTATGTACAAACGTACATACTGTACATTTCAAAGTTTTAGGTGTCCACACGAGGTGCGGCATCAGTCTCACATCCTAATAGCGGCGTTCCAGGCAGCCTTGTTCTGAGCTGCCTCACTTTTCTGCTTTGCTATTTTTGTGTTCAGACTTTAGTTAATGTTTTGTTTGCTGTGTTCAGCATACATTTTAGTTAGAGTTTCATATATTTACCGAGATCAAATCATACAACATAATTCCACGTCATCCTACGTCTACCCCATGGTGAAGCTCTCCCCTCCACATTCAAGGACTTTTAGCTTTTCACCCAATAAAGATCATCCATCCTCTATACATGCCCAAACCATCCAACCTTGCTTGTGTCATGTTCCTATTTTGATAGCTAACCTGTTATTTTATAATTAACAAGGAATATATCAAGTTATCAACCCCTACTGTACCAGAGGGTATTACTATAAATGTACCCTTCAATACCAGGGATTGTGGCCAACATGGCTTTCACCCCGAAGGTTGGAGGAATACTGTCCCAGCTAACTCCCACAGGCTTGGATCCAGACTGAGAAGTGTTGCCAAGGTCTCAGAGCAGTGCGTACAAGTCACGGTACCAGGTAGTCAGATACCGATCGATACGGGCAGTTACAACTACCGCATAGTACTGACGGACATCTTCCGTCGCTGGTACTGACGAGTGACTTTATTACTGACAGCTGTATGCCGTCGCTGGTGCAGTAAGGGTTAAGCAGAGATGTGGTAGTTAGCATTCAGCAACTGTCAAGTTATTGCCAGCTAGGATACAACATTTAGCCCGGTTACAATGCAGAGAGTATAATGATTAAGTTACCAATAAAATTATAAAAAAAGGAGACTTCAGAGTACAGTACATTAAAAGAAACGTACGACAATGATGCAGTTCCTAGCAGAACATAAATTCATCAAGAATTCCCATTTTAAAAATTAGTACAGTATGTTGATTATTAGATTAATTTGTAAATGCTAGGCACTAGAGCAAAGCAAAAATAAGAACAATGAGAGAGATGAGGAACAGATGAGAAAGAGAAGAATAGAGAAGAGCCAGGAACAGAAGGGGAGAAAGAAAAGATGATAAGGAGACAAAAACATAAAATGATAAAGAGAAGGAAAAGAGATAAGAGCAGAAAACACAAAAGAGAGGAAAAGAGACAAGAACAAAAAGAAGAGACACGACCAGAAAAGCAAAATGATAAAGAGGTGAGAGGAGATGGCAATAGAGAAGGAGAAAGAGAAGTATAAGAGACAAAAGAAGAGAGAAACAAGAGGAGAAAGAATAAAGAGAAGAGAGAAGACAATAAAAATGTAAAAAATACATTTATCTTTTAGCGACTACAATACCAAAGTGGCTAGTAATATTAATCTCCCTTTACAGACACAATGAACATAACGAGGTACTTCTGCACGGGTAGAGATTCAAGGCTTACACACTTAAGGGAGCCCACCTCACTTTTTTTTCTCTTTCTCTCCCTCTCTCTTTGGCTTGTATCCATTTGGCCCCATTCAGCCTACTGTTTTAAGACGTTTTACCCCCATCCAGGTGTCAATATTTTCCTGGCGAGCAGTATCGAGCCAGCATATATATATATTTTTGTTTTGACAAGCTAAATTTGTACATTTTTCGATTGAAAAATTTCTCTGGCGAAGCCAGATTTCTCCATACAATGCTGGCTCGCTATTGCTCGTCAGGAAGAAATCGACACCTGGATGGGGATAAACGTCTTAAAACAGTTGTCTGAATGGAGCCGAATGGATACAAGCCAGGGAAAGAGAAAAGGAGAGAAAGATAAAAAAAAAAACGGTGACGGTTAAGGTGGTCACACAAGCAGTTTTTTTTTTGGCTAACATTATTCATCACATTTTTGCTCATTCAGCCTATAGTTACCGGAATTATATATGACCATAATCAAATCAAGGTATTATCTTAAAACTAAAACTGTGAGTTAATTGATTACTGTATATCTATATGGCTGACTTTAGTGTTATTTTTGAAGAATCACAAACCATAATTTGATAATAGCTAGTACAGTATACACGCCAGAAAACTGCTTGTGTGATTTTCCAATCTATATTTTTCTCATCCAGCCATATAAGGGCTCTTGCCCAGTAAGCTGCTGACAAATAGTTCTTAATATTGTTTGTTCTAGCTATGTCTTTACAATTCAATTTTGCATTCAAAAGTTGCTCTGGATATTACTTTCTTCTCCACAGTAAAATTCCTGCTGTCAGAAGTACTACTGTACATGATTAAGGGGAGACTGACCGTTTTTTTGGTCTATTAATTCATTTATTCATATATTTATTTAGTTTCCTCCCTAGACCTCCATCAAGCTTCGAAAAACACCCCATAGACCCCCCTTCAAGATAAATTTGTACATTTTTCGGTAGAAAAATGTCCCGGCCGAAGGCAGGTTCCTCTTAAAATTGCAGGCTCGCTTTCGCTCGCCAGGAAAAAATCGACACCTAAATGGCACGAAAGGTCATAAAATTGACAACAAAATAAGGCGAAAGGTGTTAAATCGCCAAACTAATGGGCCGAACGTTTATAATTTCAAAACTAGTGGGGCTAAACATTAGGGAGAAGGGGGTCCAGAAACACAGTCTGCCTCCCCTTAAAGGAGCCCTGAGATCACAGTTTGTGCTGATGCTGATATTTACTGACAGGAAGGACTATTTTACTGTGGAAAGAGCTAAACCCCAAACATTAACATTAATTCAGTAGGCTATTAGTTTTGGTTGAAAAGACAATTCTCTGTTTTACATAGGTATGCCTGGGTCATCTGAACAGTAATTGTATTAATACAAAACATACATATTTTGGTTCAGTGCTCTGTGATGCGTGTTCCTTACATCATCCTTGGACAAAGGTTGTTGTTGTTGTTCCCCATGCTGCCTGGCCGAACAGCCCCAAGGCCCCGAGCAAGGCCAAGGCCATAACCGAGCGCCCCCACAGAACCCTACCCGCCGACCACAATAAAGCCTGGGTGACCGAAGCCACTCCACGGCGGGGAGCTAAGGAGGGTGCGGAAACGCCCGGGAAACCAAAGCCCCACCCAGGGCCCTGTGCCCCTCAGCAATTATGTAGAGAAAGTTGAGGGGCAAGGGAAAAATGTGAAGCTTTGGCTTCCAATCTTGGTAGTATTATCTATATTTTGTTAATTTCACCACAACACCAAACACCCCCAATGAAATTAATTAACAAAAATTCATGTATGTTAATCAAATACAGATTTAGCAACCCTGTGACAATAAACTACTGTACAAACACAATCCACCCTAGGTGAGCAGAGACCCAGGTTTATTGAACATTAGAGTATGTCAAAAAAGGTTCTTCAGGAATAAAGTACAGTACAATGTGTAATTCCCATGGCAAAACACACAAATAAACCTGGCTCCCTACTCTGTTTTTAGTACCGGGTATTCTTATATTTGTACTGATATACTGTACATTAGTTTTTTTTCTTTCTTCAGATTATTTGTTGGGTTTAACACTTTCTTCTTGTCACACGCAAGTGACGTGTAAATGTTACTGTGGGAAAGATAGTGATGTATCACAACTGTTAAAATTTAAAGCTAATAATTAAATAAAATACTTTCAGATTCACCATTACTGCTATCTACAGTATAGGCTATGCATTATGTAACAATATTATAACATATATTCATGTTAAAGCAAACCTGCATAGAAGTACAGTATATTATGATTTATCTCAATATTCATCATGCTTTATAGTCATATTTACACACTTCAAATGACATGTCTTTATTATTGAGTTAGTATGAAACTTTAGTACAAAATGCTATTACAGTATCATGTCTTACTCAGAATAATAGATCTTGTAATAATACAGCTATCTCAAGGGACCATTGATGAATTATGAAATGCAATACTGTACTGCAGATATATAAGAAGGCAGTGACATATAAAAGGCAGTGCACAAGGGTAATTAAAAAAGAATACTGATATGTTAACTTGTGTTAAAAAAAGTGTTTGATAAACTTACCAACATATTTAAATAAAAATAACTGGTAATGAATGCCAATACAGAACTGACTTTCACCTTCACTATTGAGTCACCAGAAGTTCTGGGTACTCTAGGTTATCCATAAATACTTGTGCAAAAAAGCCGGATTGGATATTAGTTTAAGGTTGGCATGTGAGCAAATACTTCTAATAACATTAACCACATAATAAATGTGACTGTAATACAATATACATAATCTTTGGAAGATCACAGACACAGGCCCATATATTCTAATCACTTCATTGTCTGAAAGGTTATCTAGAATGTTTCAACACTGTTAACACCACAAGTTATTAGTTTCTTTCTGAAGTAGGATTCACTCTATGGATACACTGTACACACAAATCAAAGCCATCAGTTCACACGCTTATCATTACCGATACTTATTTAGTCATATAACAGTTTCTGAATTTACACCAAACATGTAAGGTGGTGGTCTTTCAGACTTCATAGTGCCTGTGCTATAGGTTGAACTTCTTATGGACCCAATAGTGCCAGTACTGTTTGGGCCCGGAGGAATAAAAGAATTTATATGGCCATTTGAGTGCATCATTGACCTGCGCTGGGGAGTCCCACCTATTAGTCCGTTACTGATGGTCTGTACAGGTGGCCGACCATATGGATTTGGATTAATGGAGGGCCTCTGTCCATGGTAGTTAGAGTATGATGAATGAACGGAGGGCGGCCGCTCCACCGGGTCATGTATGGGAGCAGCATTGTTGACTGAGTAAGTGGAGTTGGGTCTGGAGTGGACATACATGGGGTTGGAATGTCCCTGCCTCCCCCCACTGTTTGACCGACCGTTAGCATGGTGATGGTATGAATCTGTGCTGGTGGAGGACTCGTTTGCCTTGTCCATGAGTCTGTTAACAGGGTTGAGGTACTGGTGTCGTCGTGAGCGCTGCGAGGCTCGTCCCTGGGAGCTTCGAGTCTGGGATCGGCCTGAGGCTCGGTGTCGACTCTGACGTTTGACTCGGCGCGGCGTCATTGGCTGCTGGTACGCTCCATCATCCAGCCCCAGGTCTGGAGACTCGCTACCCTCACGCTGGGGGCTGCAATATACACTTAATAATAAAGAATCGAAAAATAAGTACCACATCAAATGAAACATTATATTTATAGATAAATTCAGCTTATAAAGTACCACACATAATATATACTGTATTATAATAGCGATTAATAAGTAAAGCAATATAAGTATTTAATGACTGCTGTATACAATACATTGTATCTCACACAAAGAAACTGTTAGGGACACTACCTATATTCAACTGAGTAGATTGATGTAGGTCTGCTCTTAGCTTTGCCTGTAAAGAAAATAAGATGAATCATTAGATCTGGTATTGCTACATCATAAGAAGTACATCTCGTTAATTTTGCTTTATTACTGTAGTTATCCTGGCACAAAATTATCTGTAATATATTTCAATTTTGTCAAGTTAATGCGTAGACAAATGAATACTGTAGTAAGATCTGAATATAATATGAACATAATTTTTGTGCTAATTGACAAGTTTCACTGGAATTCAATACATTAAGAACTGCATGAAAATACTTCAATGAAAAGACTAAAATATTAATCCAGAAAAACAAATCCGACCTGTGATAAGCTTACACAGGTTGTTATCGTTAGTCATTAATGTAACACCACAACTCTAAAGTATTACACAACAAAAAGCAACACCAAATGAGATGATCAATCCTGCACAACACACCAGGTACAATCAAAACACAAAGTTTCTTTTCATCTTTAATATCAGTAAAGCCAAATTTAGGCCACTGAATGTTTGAACACCTGAAGAACAGTAACCATCCTGCCCTCCTTATTGACACCACTATTTGTACAGTTTTTCAGGCAAACTATCATTGGCCTAGATTTTGACTTCTCAAGTATCAAAGTTGGGAAGGCACTATGTCTTTTGACTGTATAGAACAGGAGCGCCCCATGGCACTCTAAGGATTGTCACCAGGGAAGCAATTAAATACAGCTGGAAAAAAAATCTTGCAGCATCTCATACAGCAACAAACCAACAACCCTCTATCTACAGAAATCAGTTATTAAGGCTTTGTGATGAATACAAAATGATTGCACAAGCCTATATTAAACATTTATAAACTATTCACTTTCCCAAGTCCCTGTTTTTGGCTGCATCCTTTGTTACTTTGGAATACCATACATAGGACGATTATTTGGTGTACCAGGTACCGGTACTCTGTCAAGTCATCATATCATCTCCAATGCCTTTCTTCCTCCTGGGAAGCTCTTGTTAAAAGGCTGCCATATGACTGAAATGTCTCTAGGCTATTTGTGTTCAAACATGCTGGTTTTGCCCATGCAACAAAGCTTCTTCCACTATGTGGAGGATTTACCCATATCTGCCAGTATCTTGAAAAAGTGAAACTCTGTCTACATTAATAAAGGCTTGCTCTTATCAAGAAGTTTCCACCATAAAATGTCAGAAATGTGTGTGTACCATACATAATGAGGCTCATTATTTGTGTGCACACTTAAGGGTCATCAGGGAAACAATCCAACCCTTTAGCTACAGAGAAGTCAATTAGCTTTATTTATATTACTTAGGTGCAGAGCAATATGGCTTGAGCTGATCACATTTTGAGTGTGGGAGAAGCTGGAGGTGGTGGGGTGGAGGTGGGAAGGGAAGGCTGATGATGATGATGGTGGTGGTGGTGTTGGTGGTGGTAGTGTTGATGGAGACAGCCATGCGAGTGAGAGGTCTGGCCAGGCACCGGCACCCCCGAGAGGCAATAATACCTGGCATATGTGGGCTGAACAGCCGTGTTACCAGTCACGCCCTGCTCAAACCCGCCAATAAAGTCGACTGCAACACCACAAAAGTGCATCAGCATCCATACCAGGTATAAGGCCCAATAATTTAACAGGAATTAAGTTATAGGAAGTTTATTCAGTATGGAAAGGCAAGAAATACAGACCCTCAAACCACTCAACTCCAAAAAGGAATACAAAAGGACTAGAGCAATCAAGCTGCCAATTTCTACCATTTGGGAAGAATCAAACAGGAAATAGATGTGGGAATTTACAGACAGTTTGCTCCAGCCCTCCCTGAGTTACATAAGGCTATGGGGTCGTGGTTTCTTACCAGTGTCATAGAGAATAGACTGTAAGTAAGCACCCAGACTAAAGATACCATAAATCTTATATACCGGTACTGTAATATAGATATAATGCAATGTGCTCAATTAAATTTCCTTCCAAATTACTTTATGAATACACCAAGATAATTGAGTAAATCATTGTTGTTATTATTAATATAGAATTACACATTGGTTACTTACAACTGTCATCCTCCTCAGAAAAGACCTTGATCAGGTAAATGGACACACACAACCCCAAAGTCTGTAATGAAAAAGACAATACAGTGAAAAATAATTGTACACTTGTATTTAAAAGTAGTAGCAATAGTACCGGTAGTAAAAGAAATAGGAAATATATTATAGTCGCAAGTACCAAGGGCCACATTCACTAATGCCGACTAAGGTTTATCCGGTCCATACACGGTCGATGAGCCTTAGACGCCACCAGAATGTCAGTTATAATTTGACAATTTGACCCTTATTGCTTAGCCTAAATCCCCTCTATAGAGTATGAGAATATGGTACAGATCTTTTATTTCAAAACTATTTTATTAAGCGTTATCTCCACATATCGATTTTGATAAGTTATTTTGCATTAATCTTGTGTCGTCCCAGTTTTGGTTTGTTTATTTTGCAAGTTTTACAATTTAATAAAAAGAATAATCACATGGAGTATAGTATGGAGTAATTAACGGACTGACTAACTGATCCAAAACGGTATAGTTTACAGGTATGTTTACAGGTATGTTAACTAGCCTTATGAGGGTTGCAGCCCAGTAGGCTGTTGAAAAATAGCTCCTTCTTTCTCTACAGGTATGTTAGTGAATCTGACCCCAGATGGCTTGGACATGCCTTACTAACGCCCACTTGTACACACACATATATTAACTGATTCTGCACTAACAGAACTTAGAAATACATTTACTAGCCAATGTGGTTTATGTTCTACGATTCTACCCATCTGATGGATGATCCACATTCATTCCTGGTTATACAACTACCCATCACTTCCCAGAAGGAACTTTACAACGGTTCACTAACACTGGGTACTTATTTATTGCTAGGTGAAGAGAGGTATCAGGTTTAAGGAAATTGTCAATCTTTTTGTTCTTCTAAGGGTCTTTCTTAATTTAAACAAACAGCAGAACAGGCCACAAACAGATTATACGAGGTACGTACAGCGAAGGCACACTGTGTGGCAGCATGGATGGTCTCGACGTAGATGTAGTCCACCAGGCAGTTGTTGACCTGCTGAGGCCGCATGGGTCGTAGTGGGTCCAGGGTGGTCAGGTTGGTTGGGTACTCTGCCACACACCCGATGCCATTCACCTGGGGGTACGAAGGAAAGGGTCACATTCATATCCATAATGGTTTTACTCATATTTTTACATTTTATTTATATTTTATTCTTTTATTACAGTTTCCTTCATGGGTCACTTGTGAGAAACTGCCATTCAGTAAACAAGCGCAACATCTTTACAGGAATATAACCATTATATATCAAATGCAAATGGTGTGTAATAGGGATGTTCATAGAGTAAATCTAAATGCACGACTTGATGGGGAAATACTGGAACAAATGGAGTGTTTTAAAAATCTAGGAGAGTGATAAGCAGGGACGCAGGTGTGGAAATGGAGGTAAGACAGAGAGTATGTGAGGAAAGGAAAGTTTTCGGAGTAATGGGAAGTACAGTATTAGGAAGGTGAGAAATCTTTAAATTAAAGCTAAAAGTGCAATGTATCAAGGGATAGTTGTACCAACAGTGATGTATGGGGCTGAGACATGGGTTTTGAAGCCACAAGAGAAAAGAAAGTTGTTGTTGTTGTTGTTGTTGTTCCCCAGGCTGTCTGGCCGAACAGCCCCAAGGTCTCGAGCAAGGCCAAGGCCATAAATGAGCGCCCCCACAAAACCCTCCCTGCTTACCACTAACAAAGCCCGGGTGACCGAAGCCACTCCAAGGCAGGGAGCTGAGGAGGGTGCGGAAACGTCCGGGAAACCAAAGCCCCACCCAAGGCCCTGTGCCACTCGGCAATTATGAAGGGAAAGTTGAGGGGCAAGGGAAAAATGTGACGCTTTGGCTCCCAAATTGGCAGTAAGGAGGTCAATCCACGGAAAAGACGCCGTCACTTGAGATCTAGAAGATATATAAGGAAAAGGAACAGTCGGAGTAAGCTATGGGTATGGCAGATATCGCTCAGCTCTCACTCTGGTAGACCAGCCCATCACCACATGACTAGAACCCAATCCTCTCAGCATCAGCTAGGAAAGGCTCTAGAAAGCCGCCTTTGGCAGGGTGATAGCTCCCCTATTTCAACTCCTTTCGGGGTTGGGCATCCGCCCAGAAGAAAGTTGAATGTGATGGGAGATAAGCTGCTTGAGGAGTATGTGTGGATTAACGCATAGAGACAGATTGAAGAATGAAGAGGTACGTAGGAGAGTGAGACAACAGGAACCCTTATCAGCCATGGTGGACAGAAGGGTGCTATGTAGGTATGGATAAGTTTAACAAATGGGAGATGAAAGGAATCCAAAGAGAATATATGAACCAAAAACAAGGTAAAAAAAAAAGGGAGAGGAAGACCTCAGCTGAGATGGAGTTATGGTGTAATACAAGCATTGAAAGGTAGAGAGATGACTGAAGAACAGGCAAGAGAAGTGGTGATGAATAGGAATGAATGGAGAATGCTTGTGAATAGATGAGTGATAACGCGGTCGGGTGCCAGTTGGACTAAATAATAGTCCGTCAGGCCGTATTGTCTATGGGGGGCCTTTATGGGTGGTTGGACTAGTACCGGTACTGCTTCATGTGAATATACAAAATACAAACTAAATTAGCAGCCAGCCAGATTGAACCCACTGGCAGTCTGGATAGTCTATCCCTAAACTGGAGGTGGATAGTGCAAATCTGAAGGCCCTGTGATGGGTACGGTAGGTTATAACAATACAGTCTCCATACTTCTTACCTCCCACCAGGAGACACTGCCAGTTCCAAAGTTGAGCCAGTCTTTACTGTTGTCAAGAAGGCCAATGTTGAGGTAGAAACATATGACAAACACGTTCCATCCCAACCATAGTAGTTGCCACACCAGGTACTGCAGGGGAAACAAAATTCATTAGTATATATCATAACTACATGTACAATCATGGTCAACAATACTTGAACGCCTTCAAATGATAAAACAAAACGGTGAGCATTAACTACCGAATCCCAGTAATTTGATTTTTATCACCCAAGCAGTTCCTAGTTCGCTTGTGTATCGTAATTGTCGATCCAAATAATGTTCAGAAATTCCTCGTCACGACTGAACAATTGCTTGCACAAATAACTGGTACCAGTACACTATTTAATGATGAACTTCAGACAATGTATATTGATTAAGAATAGGGGTCCAAGTCTCTTCAATAAAATGCCAAAGAACGTGAGAAACCTGATGGATGTGCCAACGAAAGTCTTCAAGAGAGCCTTAGACAACCATCTCAATACCGTGCCTGATCACCCATGTTTTATAGAGGAGAGCTGCTCCCTCGAATAGTTTGGTTATCAAGCAACGGCAGCAAACAGACTCGAGGGGGAGGAGGTCTCGCCGAGGCCATTGAAACAGCGCAAGGTAAATAAATGCAAGTTTAAAGTGTGCATCAGTACATTGTGGGGCTGTGTGGTATGAATCAATGTGTTATAGGTCAGTGTAATATGGATCAGTACAGTGTAGATCAGTTGGTGTAGACAAGTGTATGCTAGATCAATGTGGTGTGTATCAGTGTAGCGTATTTTTTAAAGCCTGGTGACTTTGCACTTGGTCGATATAAGCAACAGAATACCTCTCCGGGCTGATTGGCTGATGGTAGTGTATCCGATTAACTTCTTTCAGTTGCAGAACCAAAAGCAAAAATTATATTATACAGTACAACCAGCCGATCAGTTTGAAGTAGACTTATATAGCTCAAGTGCAAACTCGCCAGGGTTAAAGTATAGACTATTTTTTTTTTTTTGCCAGACGCAGGAATTCCTGAGAAGGGGTGGCCATGAATATTAGGCATACCGTATATCACGAATCGCTAGGTCAAGTTGCCCGGACTTGACATATACCAACAACATTTTGACAGTGCAAGCTAGATCCACCGACTCTTTGATCAGCAGCTGACACTCTATGTATTCTGTTTATGTGTTTATCCATTTGTAAGCAGGATTGCTCAATAAACTAATGAACGGATTTATAAGAAACTTTGTCAGCATCTTCATTTGGATGCGGTTGTGAGTGTTGTCTGTAACCAGTGTAATCAGCTTGATCATGCTGATTGGGGTAAATGCGACACACTGCCGTTATTTTGTTTTGAAAGTGTTCCTTGGCGTGTTGCAAGGACCAAGGTTATGTGGGATAATTTGATCAGTTACCCTTATCTCATTCAATGAATGAATACACACACACACACACACACACACACACACACACACACACACACACACACACACACACACACACACACACACACACACACACACACACACACACACACACACACACACACACACACACACACACACACACACACACACACACACACACACACACACACACACACACACACACACACACACACACCTCTCTCTCTGTAGGTCCTGTAGGTAGTAGTTGCAGGCAGTGTTGTCCGCCCGTGGTCACGCTGATGCGCCACCACTAGTACATTCCATGTGCCCGTCTCCGCGCCAGCTGGTCCATGATGCTGTTGCTAGCGGCGCGGAGGTGGTAGTGGGGCAGTTTGGGTTGATCAGGTAGTGTCCAGAGAAATTTGTCCAGTTGATTTTTAAATTTCTCGAGACTTGGTTCAGTTGAGTCACGCAGATATCTGGGTAGGGCGTTAAAGAGAAGAGGTCCTCGTGTCGCAAAGGCGTTCTCCTTGAGCGTCTTAACTCTGGTGGCTGCTCTGGGGTGTACCCGCTGTATGTGGCAGAGACGGCCCAGTCGTTGATGGATGTGAAAACCTATATTAAGGTTGTTGGTTGTGATGCCAATCAATATTTTGTAGACATATAAGATGGCATATCTGTCCCTGCGTCTTTCTAATGAGAAAAGATTGAGAGTTTCCAACCTCCCCCAGTAGTCTAGGTGTTGGACGGCAGAGATTTTATTGGTGAATGAGCGTTGAACTGCTTCGAGTAATTGCTTCTCTCCCACCTTCCATGGGCTCCACAGCTGACAGCAATATTCCAACAGTGGAATGACCAGTGACTTGTAGAGCGTCAGCATTGGGATCATGTCACGTGTTCGGAAGGTTCGTAGGATCCATCCAGCTTGGTTACGAGCATTCTTTGCCACATTGGTTATATGCATTCCAAATGTACCATCTCGACTGAGTGTAATACCAAGATCTTTTACATAATCATTAGTATCAATGCAAGAGCCGTCATCTGCTGTGTATGTGTGGATATTCATATTTCGGTCTGCACTGTAGTTCATGTGTTCAAATTTGTTATTATTAAAGGACATGTTGTTTTGCTCTGCCCATGAGTAAATTGTAGTGAGATCTGCCTGAAGTAAATCAGCATCTGTTGTAGAAGACACTTCCTTTAATACACGAGTGTCGTCAGCAAAGGAGGCGACAGACGAATGCATGACATGTTTATTTATGTCTGATATGTGCAGCAAGAAAAGTATAGGTCCAAGAACTGACCCTTGTGGCACCCCACTAGTGACGATGGATGGCTTGGACACTGCACCACCAACCGCGACAGCTTGTTCCCTGTCAGTGAGGAAACAGTGCAGCCACACCCCAAGTTTTCCTGAGATTCCTGAGTCTCTTATCTTGTGGAGGAGTATGCCGTGGTCTACCTTGTCAAATGCTTTTGCAAAATCAAGGTAGACCACGTCGATAGCATTTTTATTTTCTAGCCCTTCTATAATTTTTTCATGGTGAGCTAACAGTTGCGAGAGGCACGAGTGGCGCTTCCGAAACCCATGCTGGTCCTTGTTTATTATGTTGTTTTCTTCAAGGTATATGGACATATTTTTAACTATTAGCTTTTCGAGGATTTTGATGACATGCGAAGTTAAAGCAATAGGTCTATAATTTTTTGCTTCACCCCTCGAACCCCTTTGTGGACTGGTGTAATTTTAGCACATTTTAATTGTTGTGGTATAATTCCAGAGTCGAGAGAGTTTCTATAAAAAATCTGTAGAGGAGCACTAAGGTCTGCTGCGCAATTCTTGAGAAGTGCGGCCGGGAATTGATCTGGGCCTGCTGCTGCATTGATACCAATTTCCTTTATAGCATTTACTATATCATTTGTGGTAAATTTAATGTCAGTTAGATTTGGCATGGATACTTTGTGGAAGAAGTCGGTCGGTGAGTCAATTATTTTATCACCTCGAGGGTGGCTAAAGACGCCCTCGTACTGTAGCCGTAGTATATCGACAATCGCCTCAGGTTCGTTCTTGGTTTGGCCGTTCGCATCTGTCAGTGGACCAACACCCACCCTTACATTTGATTTGTTTGCAGCATACTTATAAAAGTATTTTGGGTTAGTTTTAATGCAGGACACGGCTTGGAATTCTTTTCTGCGATTTTCTATTTCTACTGAAGTCTTGAGTTTTTCTTCAATGGAGGTAACGTTGGCTTCAATTTGTTGTTTATTTAGTATGAAATCTAAGACCATGTCTAGAAGCAGCTCGGCGAGAAAAATCGAATCGCACCAAGTAGAATTCCCTAGGACTTATAGTTTGGGCTACAGAGGACTTTTAAAGTCCAAAAAACGGTCCCCTGGGCCCTCCAGGAAGCCCCGTCAAAATCTAAATCCTAAACTAATGGTCCGCCCTACCCCCCTCCCCTCCCCTCCCTACCCTCCTTCCTTCCCTTCACCCCTGCCCCATCCCGCCCCCCACCCCCTCCCTACCACCCCCTCCCTATCCGCCCCAACCCCCTCCTTCCCTCCCCCCCCTCCCAGCTCCGCCCCCCCCCTCCCGCCCCTCCATAAAACACGTATAGCCTTTTTTAGCCCCTCGTCTTTTTTTAAAGTTTAAAAATTCCATAGACGAGTTATTTATGAACCGATTTTGTTTAAATTTATACCATAAGTACACTTTGGCAAGCTGAATCGAATGGCGCAAACAGAATTAAAATCGGACCATTAGTTTAGGATTTAGATTTTGACGGGGCTTCCTGGAGGGCCCAGGGGACCGTTTTTTGGACTTTAAAAGTCCTCTGTAGCCCAAACTATAAGTCCTAGGGAATTCTACTTGGTGCCATTCGATTTTTCTCGCCGAGCTGCTTCTAGACATGGTCTTAGATTTCATTTCCGCCCAGCCATTCGCCCAGAATCGAAACAAAAATCTCAAAAAACCTTGGGTTTGGGAGGCCCCGGCAAATCGGTAAATTTTGAACGAATTATGACCTTGTCAATATTATTACATATTTGGATTCGTCTCGCCGTTGCGGATTCAACGGTATATTTGTTTTTAATTTTGACCTATTTTTAGTCCCCCTAGGCCTATTTTAAAGTTTAAACACTTTAGGATAGGTAGGTTAGGTTAGGTTAGGTGAGGTTTAGGCGAGGTTAGGTTAGGTTAGGTGAGGTTTAGGCGAGGTTAGGTTAGGTGAGGTTTAGGCGCGCACACACACACACACACACACACACACACAATCACTTACTCTCATGGTTATTTTATGATAATTTGTATTCTGCACATGCATCATTATTGTATTTATTTATTTTGTTTGTAAACTAAGCTTACCATCCTCATATCTGTACATCTCATGTTCATCCACTAAATTGTAAAATGTGTATTTTCAGCTCATGAGGCTGCCATTCTTTAATAAACCGTTTATTATTATTATTATTATTATTAACACACACACACACACACACACACACACACACACACACACTCTCTCTCTCTATTTATATATATATATATATATATATATATATATATATATATATATATATATATATATATATATATATATATATGTTTGAGAGAGTGTGTGAGAGTGAGTGTAGGTCTGGGAAGAGGTAGAGTTAGTATTGATGTATCATGAGGTGTTAACTAAATTATTTACAGTACTACCGTAACGTAATACTGAATTAGTATGCGCACGTAACTGTCACTGGTCAAGGTACCGACGATTTATATATGGTATTAGATGTGTAGCTATAGGTAACGCCAGCAAACTTGACAATAATATTGACCCCTTAACTTCTTCTAACTCGAAATGGATGAAAGCAATCGGGCTGACGTTTCTATCATTTGGGAAGAGTCCACCAGGAAATAGGTGTGGATATTTACAGCCAGTTTGCTATAGGCCCTTTTGAGTTACGGAGAGGTCAGGGATCAATATTATTGTCAAGTTCGTTGGCGCTACCTATAGTAGCCTAAATGCTGCCACTTTGACCAGTCTAAGTTAAACTAAATATTAAATCACAAAACTATAAATGTCTATACAACATTCAAGATGATAATAATTGCTAAAATACTACCACACGCTATAATCAAGTTATTGTCGACATATTGGAATCAAAGTTTAAAAAAAAGTTTAGTTAGCTTGTATGCCTAATTGTATGATCACACATAATTTTGGTAAAGGCATGGATATAACCCCGAGGATAGTCAAGGTGTCCAATGAAATTATTAGACAACTCAAAAAGATACCTGAACAACCAGAGAGAACTTTTCTTTTCAAATAGGTTAATCAATCAAGGACCAGTAGCAACTCTCGCCTAGGCCGCTGATGACCAGCCGAACCACCTCAATCAATCAATGGGGGCATACGCTGTCACAGCGCGTAGCCCCACTCACTCTCCGAGTCCACTCCAAAGGATCCCCATGAGCGAGACCCCAGGTATCTGCCTCAGGTTTTAGAAGAAAACTTTGAAACTCTATACATTGATTATATGGGATCTACATTCTGTTTATTTTAACCGAGCGAATAAATATAATTTCCTATAAGTCGATTTCCTGACATTTTCCGATATTTGCAATGTAAGAAACTTTATCTTTCCTTCGTATAGAACAAAATAGAGTAAAATATAATCACAGTTCTTTTTTAATCCCGTCTCAGCATATATATTTATTTTAGATACTTATAGTTGGCTGAATGTTTATAAAAGTAGAATAATTTAAGACATTCCAGACCAGACTTGCTAAGAACAGATGCTAACAAAAAAAACCACACACACACACTTGTGTGACTCAGCCTTAATTATGCCAATCAAATGAAGCCAGTTTCTACCTCCAGACGATTGTATTTAACCTAGGAGGGATCTGTCAGGGTTGGCTGGTAAATTACAATAATCTTGAACCTCTTTCACTGTCAAAGGTTTTCTGTAAGTTGAGCAAAATCCTCTGGCTGAAGCATTAATAAAGTAAAATAATCTGTCGAGAGTTAAGGAGGGATGGGCCGGTTTTCTGGACCACTTTCTCCCTCATGTTTAGCCCTATTAGTTTTCAGATGTTAAGATGTTTGCCCCATTAGTTAGTCGATTTTAAGACCTTTCGCCCCATTTCTTCGTCAATACTGTATTTAGACCTTTCGTGCTATTTAGGTGTCGATTTTTTCCCTGGCGAACGATAGTGAGCCTGTAATGTTGGAAGAACCGGCCCTTGGCCGGGAAATTTTTCTACTGAAAAATTTACAAATTAATCTAGAAGGGGGATCTAATGGATGTTTTTTTAAATTTGATGGAGGTCTAGGGAGGAAACTAGAAACATAATAAATACATGCACAAATCGCCCAACAAGTGAACCATCTCCCTTAAAGCACTTACTATTATGATGTACTTGGTCTTGTACTGGTAAGCGCCGAAGAAACCGAATATGACTAGGATGAAGTTGAAGAAGTTGGCGATGATGGGGAGCCACATGTAACCTAGGAAGTCGAACACCTGACGCTCTGCTGTGGAGACCTGTAACATAACAACAACATTAGCTCCTCAGTCATTATAACACACACACACACACACACACACACACACACACACACACACACACACACACACCAGTGTATAATGCTATGGAATTAAGATTTGTGGATAATAATGCCAGAAGTAAGGATATATCTGTACGGTACCTTGTTAGCCTCATAAGATGATAGGTGGTTATGAACCTCCCCCACAATTACCCTTTCTTTTCGTTAACACAAAGAATGAGGGACTTGGTATACAAATTTCAGAATTCCACTAAAGACACCATTATGTGTCCCGACACACACACACACACACACACACACGTACAGAATAGAGCAAATTACATATTTATTTAAACAACATCGATAATTGTTCGACATAGCCAGTATCACAAATACATCAACATATTATCTTAGCAGGAATTTGAGTGAAAATGTGCAAACGCTGACAAATCTACCAGGCTAAATTGATCGACAACATCAAATTAGAAGAAATACCGAGGGTTAGTGCAATAAAAAAACTCTCCACACTACTTGTATGTGGTGTTATGATTAAAATGTACGGTATGTGGCGGACGTGGAGGCCTTGATGGTTACACTCAAGACACCAGTGGAAAATATATACAGCATGTCTCTAACCGTTATACTTGAGAGAGAGAGAGAGAGAGAGAGAGAGAGAGAGAAAAAGAGAGAGAGAGAGAGAGAGAGAGAGAGAGAGAGAGAGAGAGAAATAATGCAGAGTACGGTACCTTAACCAGCACTATTATTTTGCCATTTGATACATAAAACGTACCGGTATGTTAAATGACCTAAATAGTGTTGCCTAGGCCTATATGCATACAGTATACACGTGAAAACATTAAGGTATAATACAAATTATGTTCACTTAAAGGAGGGGGGGGGGGGGGGGGGGGGAAGGGGGGGGGGGGGGGTCTGGACCCCATTCTCTCTCATATTTAGCCTCATCAGTGTTGACATTGCAAGACGCTCACCCCATTAGTTTGACGATTTTAGGACCTTTCATCCCATTTTTTGTCAGTTTTAAGATATTTCATTTTGTTGTCAATTATTTGTGACAATATAGCGGTAGATCAGTAAGGGGTTATTAAAGTTTCATTTACTATAGTGTCTCCAATTGCAATCCCGTGACTTAACCTTAGTAACCACCACCACCCATCCCATCACACCACCATACCACCTCACTCCACTTTCCCCTCCACTCTTACCCCCCTCCCCCCCGCCCTCTGTCTTGAGCTGTGTCACCTTCGCCACCCGCGTAATTGCTTGGCCACGCTCATGTTGAAAGTTCCTTGGTGCTGCAACATGTTCAATACCTGACAGTGGACCATACATGTGCGTAGTTTAGTATTACGTAAATATTTATCGATTATACCACACACACACACACACACACCTCCCCGTGGCGTAACGGATAGCGCGTCTGGCTCACAACCGGATGGTCCCGAGTTCGAGACCCGGGCGGGGAAGAGACATTTGGGCAAGTCTCTTAACGGTGTAGCCTCTGTTCACCTAGCAGTATAAATAGGAACCTGGAATAAGTGAACGAAGTTGTGACGTTCCATCTGGGGTTGGTGATCGGTTACAAGGTGAGATGGGTATCGTACTGGTCAACCTAAGCTACTGGTCAACCTACTGTAAGCCTTCGGGTGAGACTGGTACCGTAGTGAGAATGGTACCGTACAGATTAACCCTAATCCTTCGTTTCCAGATGTCGCCAATTGGCTAAAATACAGACTACACACACATCCACAGCCATTCCAACGATACATAAACACTTAACATGCATTGCACACAATACATTCCCAGTTAAGGAGGCGCGATAATAATGAGCCTTCGCAAGAAAAATCATGAACCAGCTTTCTTATGTTTCTTATGTTCTTATGTTTATATATACAGTATATATATATATGATTTCTCTTTTACCTCTGTTTAAAATTATTTAGCTTTATAATACGGTATAACCTACACCTGAGAAAAGCTCTCATATAAAATATTTACTCACATAATTTATGTTATGCGTATGCATTTAACTAATGTACCTATTTACTTAGTTCATGTTCGTTTATTAATTTATGGTACACTCTAACACACAAATCCTGGTCCAATATGAAACCTTGAAAACAAAAAACTCCTAAATGTAAATAGGGCCTACTAAAATACTAAGTCAATAATTAATGAGGAGATTCGATTCAGTTCGGGATTGAGAAGTGATACAATGGGGTGGTTGGGGTAGAGTGATTGAGTTGGGTGAGGTGAGAAGGTGTGTCAATGGGGAGGTTGGGTGGTGTGGGCGAGGTGGTGGTAAGGATGAGTGGTGTAGGGAGATGAATGGGACCGGTGGGGTGACATAGGGGTACCGAGGAGTGTGGTGGGCTGATGAGGAGTGGGATAACAGGGTAGGGTTGGTTGTGGTGGAGTATGGAGGGTAGGTGATGATGATTCTGGCTGGTGGGGTAGGGTGTGGTTGAGTGGGGTGGGGTGGGGTGGGATAGAATGGGATGGCAGGGTGAGGTGGTGGTAGAGTGAGGGTGGGGTGAGGAACAATGGCAAGAGGTAGGATGGGGTGGAGCTGCTTCACAACAACAGATCCACCACCACCATCCTAGTCGGGAACAGAGATCTGTCCTTGTAAGGCTTCACTCATTCACTCAACAACAAATTCGTACTTCGCTATTTTTATTCTTATGATTTGCTTGCATCACGAAATGCAAATTTATACATAATTGCAATAAATGTGCGTGGTAACACACACACAAGGCAGATACGGTAATACATAAGAGGACTTAGGATTCAACTTCATTAATCGTCCGCTAGACTGGTAAACGGAACAATCACTCTAGGCTGCATCTTGACATTTTCTTCGACTAAATTAATACCGTACAGTTTGTTAGCAATCAAGCAATAGTGTAGATGGTTAAGATGGCCAAAGTATGATACAGTAGTCAGCAGGGTAACCCTTGGTAGTGATTAAATTCATTGTTGAGTAGATAAGCAGCTTGCAGTGACCATTAATTATTAGCTAAGTCTCAGCTTCATCGCTGGTTCATTTGGCCAATACAGTATATCAAAACCCTTCACAGTATCTATACCACCGATGTATTATATATGACAGAAAACAAATATAAAAGTAGAAGATACCATTATCTTCAAATAGAAAAACAAAACATACCCTCGACATTACAGTTTACATTCCAGCTAAACCAACAGTCCAAATAAGGCTCTTTCCAACACATTAAAATACCTGGATATTGTATAACGTGACATGTAACGTAACCTGTACATCAATGGATAAGTGAATCTATTAAAAAAAAAAAAAAAAAAAAAAAAACATTGGGGATTGGGCCTGAGTACATAGATAAAGTATGTTGTAGCCAAGTGTATTCCTTATGCAGTGTCAGACAAAGGGGTTGGTGACAGGTAAGGTAAGGTGTAAGGTAGCGCGAGTGTGCGCTAAGGGGTGCGGGGTTAAGGTGGTCAGGCCCCCAGGGTAGGCGGAGTCACAAGGATTACTGACTATTCCGCCCTCAGACCATTCCGACTAGAAGATCCCGCCCGCTTAGCTAGGTCCTTCCCGCCCGAATGTTGTGGGCGGGAAGAGCCAAACTATCATCCTTCCTTGGCTGATTCCGCCTTCTAAGATTAGACCGTCCCGCCCGACCTAGCTAAGCGGGCGGGATCTTCTAGTCGGAATGGTCTGAGGGCGGAATAGTCAGTAATCCATTAGCATATTTCCCATTTTTATAGAAATCAGTTATTTTGCAAATAGAGTAGCGAAATATGGAGTGATCATGAAAACGTGACATTACCCCTTGAGGTTTAGGCTATGTCACCTTTTTATTAATTCCGGCTGTCATTAGACGATCTCATACAGCTTAGGAAGGATCTGACGTGATAGTTGAAATGCTTAAGACTGTCTCGAATAACCGTCTGTCTTCCATCTTCCATATATCCTTCCTAATCTGAATAAAATTACCTCATAATAGACAAAAGATCAGCTGAGGTTGTGTGAACCATACAAATGGGCGGAACGGTCTAATCTTAGAGGGCGGAATCAACCATACAAATGGGCGGGACGGTCTAATCTTAAGAGGGCGGAATCAGCCAAGGAAGTATTGATTGCTTGGCTCTTCCCGCCCACAACATTCGGGCTGGATGGACCTAGCTAAGCGGGCGGCATCTTCTAGTCGGAATGGTCTGAGGGTGGGAAAGACCTCTCCCGAGTCACAACACACAGTTAAGCCGGAGTCACACGAGCCCTTTTTCGAGCAATTTATACGGGCAATTATGGTCTGGAAGCTTAAAAAATTACACTTTATCAGAATTAAGCCGCCTAACAAAATCTACCTTCAGTGCTAAAAAGTCCCCAAAAAGTACGAGAAAAAAAACTTGCTCATTGAAAATTGACGGAAAAAGCGCTCGTGTGACACCGGCTTTACCACACAACTTTACTGCAGCAATATTATTCTGGCTACATTCCGGGATTATTTTGCACCAGTAACCACGATTTGATTGATAGCACACTATAGGGGAGGTGTGGTGGAGTGGTCTTGCCACTGGCCTGGTAATCCAAAGGTCCCGGGTTCAAATCCCGATGTATCAATGGGAAGATATTATTGGGATGGAATTTGTGCTGTACCTGGTATCAGTGCATTACCACAAGCCCACCGAAACGTCAATAAAATACCCTCATTGTTCCCTGATTAAATAGCACTGTATGAATATTCCCATATTCAAAATATGCTATAGGGGTGCAATGCCTGGTGAGTTATCTGCTGAACAGGTGGCGTTGTGTGTGTGTAAGTGTGAGAGTCCGAGTGTAGGGGGTGAGACAGTGAAGCATGGGAACGAGGTGGCTTCAGAGATGGGGTCGTTTCGGGCCATGAGTGAGCACCGTGCCTCAAGTGAAGGCAAGATGGCAGGTGCTCGTTGTACTCTACGTGCTTCACATGTCTCACTCCCTAGACTGGAACAAGACCTCACGGGCTTCACTGTTCATTGTAAAGCGGTGAATGTTAAGGCTCTCAGCCTATGCCCGAGAGGAAGTAAGTTAGAATATAGAAAAAAAAAAAAAAAAAAAATTGTATGTGTCTGAATTTTGTTGGAAGTATACCATACCTTTGGATACCTTTGGATGTGTTCGCCGCTCTTCTAGCGGCACCAAGGAGCGCGACGCCCCTCGTTATGGGTGGTGATTTGGTGCAGTAGACTGTTTGAAGCGACAGCTCGCTCCCTTGCGAGGATGGGCTCGTCTGGCACTTTTTGCAGTTCGACATCTAGGGCTCTCTTGAAGTTGTCTAACGAGATGTCCCTCATGTCTCTTACTCGCCGTGGGAGTTTGTTGAAGTGACGTGGGCCTCTGTGTGATAACCAGCCCTCTCGCAGAGAGCCCATAGCACCCCTGTTATTCATCCGGGGGATTTCGCATTCCCAGCCTCTCCTATCACTGAATTTCATGACTATCGGAGTATGTAGGTTTGGTACTAAACCCTCTGCGATTTTCCACGTGTATATTATTAGGTAACGTTCTCTTCTACGTTCCAGTGAGTACAGATTCAGTGCTCTTAAACGCTCCCAATAGTGTAGATGTTTTATCGAACTTATATGCGAAGTGAAATTTCTTTGTACACTCTCTACGTCATTTATTTCACCTGCTTTGTATGGGGATGTTAATATGCTACAGTATTCAAGCCGCGGTAGCACTAGAGATTTGAAGAGCGTTATCATAGGCAATTCACCGCATGTTTTAAAAGTACGCTGAATCCAACCCGTTAGACGTTTCGCAGCCGCCACTTTGACCTGGTTATGTACTTTGAAACACATATTTTCAGACATTAATACCCCAAGGTCTTTCACACTGTCTTTCCGTTCTATTATGTGGTTAGATTCTGTTAAGTAATTTGTAATTTCTTTAACACCATTATTATCTCTGTACCGTATTAATTGGAATTTTTCCTCATTGAATTGCATGTTGTTTTCCCTGGTCCACTGGAACACTACATTCATGTCTTCCTGCAGTCGGCCCGTGTCCTCTTGTGTGTTTACTATCTTGCTTAATTTTGTGTCATCAGCAAAAGACGACACCGTACTGTGTCTGGTGTTGGTATCTATGTCGCAAATTAGTATGAGGAACAGAAGGGGCGCTAGCACTGTTCCTTGGGGCACTGAGCTTTTGACATCCGAAGGCTCAGAAGTGACTTGGTTTACTGCTATCGATTGTTTTCGGTTTACGAGGAAATTGTATATCCACCGTCCGATTTTCCCAGTTATACCTTTTGCTTTCAGTTTGTGGGCTATTATACCATGGTCACATTTATCAAATGCCTTAGCAAAATCGGTGTAAATGACATCCACGTTTTTCTTTTCTTCTAGCGCTTTAAGAATTTTGTCATAGTGTTCCAAAAGTTGTGAGAGACATGATCTTCCCGCTCTGAACCCATGTTGACCGGTGTTGTGTAGTTCATTTATCTCCATGAATGTTGAAATATTGCTTCGCAGGACTCGCTTGAAAACTTTAATGATGTGAGAGGTTAGAGCTACTGGGCGGTAGTTTTTTGGTAGTGCTTTACTCCCTCCTTTATGCAGTGGGGCAATTATTGCATTTTTCAAGCTATCTGGTATGTCACCAGTGTCTAGACTCCTTCTCCACATTATAGCCAGGGGTTTTGAGAGGTTTTCCTTACATTTTTTCATTAGGATCGAATTCCATGAGTCCGGGCCTGGTGCCGAGTGGGATGGTATGTTGGAAATGGCCTCTTCTATGTCTTTTGGACCGAAATCAATATCCAGCATCTGAGGGGTTTCCGTGGGGGAGGTTTCCATGAAAAATATATTTTGGTCTCTGATGACTTTTGTTTCATCAGGCTCACTGAATGCCATTTCATACTGCCTGCTTAAGAGTTCGCTCATTTCCTTTTTGTCCCCTGTGAAAGAGCCGTCCCCTTTGCTCAGTGGGCCGATGTTTTATGTTGTTTTAGCCTTTTGTTTGGCGTATAAAAAGAAGTATTTGGAATTTTCCTTTATACCTGCAATAGCTTTCCTCTCCTCTTCCATATGTTGTAGTTCATATGATATTCTTAGCATTTGTTCAATTTCCACAATTTCTCTATCTATTTCGACCTTTTGCCTATCCTGTAGATTTTGATGTGTGCGTCTTTGTGTGAGTAATTTTCTTCTTCTGTACAGCCTCCTCCTTTCCCGATCTTGTTTGCTTCTTCGTTTTGTTTGTCTTGCAGGTATATGGTGGCTACAGATTTGGGTCATGGTTTCTGTTATTAAGACTAGACATTCTGCTGGTGTCAGGTTATCCACTAAATCTTCCCAGTCTATTTCCTCCATTTCTTGATTTACCTCTTCCCACCTAATGTTTTTGTTATTGAAGTTAAATTTACTGAAGGGGCCGGTTTTTGTTCTCGATTCTGAGGTTGTCTGTACACTTTCTAAGGTTGTTTTGATCTCAATTAATTTATGATCTGAATATGTTGTGTCCGATATGTTAATGCTGTGTACTAGAGAGTCGTTGTTAGTGAAGACCAGGTCTAAGATATTGTTTTCCTGTGTGGGTTCAGCAATATGTTGGGTAAGACTAAAAAAATCACAAAGTTCAAAAAGCTCTCTCGTATTAGTATTTGCTTCTCCGGTGTTATTTGCCACTAACTGGTTTTCTAGTTGTCTCCATTTAATGTTTGGTAGGTTAAAGTCTCCTAGCCATATAATATTTGGTGTTGGGTTCCCAGGGTTTCCACTTCTGATTTTATTTTGTTGAGCTGGGTTTTGAATTCTTCTCGGGATGAGTCTGGAGGCCTGTATGTAACAATAACTGCTAAATTTAGGGATTCTATTTTAACTTCAAGTATTTCCACCACTTCATTACTGTTATTTAGGAATTCAGTACATATCAGTGAGTCATGTATGTACAAGGCTACACCTCCATGTGATCTATGCGTTCTGTCCGCCCTATGTACCACCAGGAATCCATACCTCACTATCTTCCTGATCTTTAATGTGAGTTTCTGTGAGAGCCGCAAATTTAGCGTTTCCTTCTTCTAGCAGGCCCCTAATAAATCATTCAAAAGCTGTCAGACCATAATTGTTGAAAAGACGAGTGGTATAACGAGGTGTGAGTGTGCCTTTAGCGAGTGGTGGCGCCCTGTGACCTCTCATAACAGAACCTGGATCACCTCGTACTAATAACAACACCCGGGTTACGCTACATACTAACCTAACCTAACCTAACCTAACCTAACCTAACCTAACCCAACCTAACCTAAGTGGGCCCAATCCCAATACCAGTATATATTCACGGGTACGCTCACGGACATAGTCTTATACACATACACATTACACAAACAATCATACCAAGACACACACATTTGCGCGACCAATCATTATCTAACTAGGCCTATCGTATATTATAAACATAGCAGAGCCTTCCTTTATTATTTATGTAAGGGCAACACATTATATTATAGAGAAAGGAGACATTAGCATGTTAAGCTAATTTAATTATAAAAATAGATACATTTATCTAGGACTGCATACAATAAAGTTGTAGATAGGTGGAAGAGGCTACCAAGTGCTATAGTGGGATCAAGAACGATAGAGAGCTTTAAGATAAAATTAGATAGGCATATGAACGAGATGGGTTGGGTGTGAGGGGGATCTGCAGGGTGTTGGCCAATCGGCGCTCTGCAGACTCCGGTTTTCTGAATCTGACCATTTTGGTGAGATCGGTCCTCATGGTATTTGTGAGCTGGGCCTATAATTAGGCCTTGTGATTGGGGTTGGTGAGAGAGGGATATGCCTTGTGTGGGTCAATCGGGTTTTTGCAGACTCCCATTTTCTTATGTTCTTATGTTCTAACATGAACTCGACCAAACTTTGGGAATATGCGGTCTAGGTCAGTCTGGTTGGATCATATTCCCAATGGAGTGCGGCATCTTTGGCTCATGACTCCTATGGTTGGCGGCCGAAATAACTGCATATTATCAGGACTAGTGCAGGAGATACCATAATTTATATAACCAAATAAATGGGTATGGTTGATTTCCTTGTCCCTGCAGATCGCCTTTACTCCTATTTATTTGTATTTTCCATTTGTCATTTATTTATGTATATGTTTTTAAACTAAAAAAGAATACATTTCCGTCCCAGTCAGCACCCACCCACGACCTGACTCTGTTATGCCCCCCACCCATAATGATCATAGGGAAAAGTTAAACCGGAAAAATGACTCACACTATTATATATACTGTGTGTGTGTGTGTGTGTGTGTGTGTGTGTGTGTGTGTGTGTGTGTGTGTGTGTGTGTGTGTGTGTGTGTGTGTGTGTGTGTGTGTGTGTGTGTGTGTTTCATTTATTTTATATTATAAATATATATTTTAATCTTGTGGTGAATCCCTTCACTTGATGTTTGTAAAGTTCTAGTAATTACTGTTTAATGACATGCACTTCCCACAAAATACAGCCAACCTACACCCTTACCAAGCCGGACTAAGCCAACAAGGTGAGGGTACGTAGACTAACATTACCCCCTTGGAGATCAGCCGGTCCCCAAGTGGACTATTATTTTCAACGCCGTTCTTAACACCAATGACCCCCCAAATTATATTAATGAAAGCATGCGATCCTCCCAGGATTCGAACCCAGGATACCACATACAGAACTTACACGCTTCAAACATTACACCATCAAGACGTTAAAGGTACAACGCATAACTACCATTAATATCCATTTATCGAATACTGCATGTCAATCTATCTAATCGATTATAAAAGACTGATGATACTGATGATATATATATTTGTTTTTTCTCTTTCTCTCTTTCTCTACATATGTGTGTGTGTGTGTGTGTGTGTGTGTGTGTGTGCCAACGCCCAACAGTGGTGGTAAAACTGGTATTTAAGGTTCTCATTAACCATTTACACACACACACACACACACACACACACACACACACACACACACCAGCATACACTTGCCTCAAACTCGAAGGCTGTGAACTAAATGTATGGCTATAGTACACATTGTGTAATCGGTGTAATGGTTAAACTCTCCTTATTAGCGGCATCTCTGTACAACCACAAGTGCACAACCACACTTACAACAGGTTACTAAATTACAATAGTAACGCTGACAACACTAAAACGTAACACATCGACCCTCTCCTCTGAAGCCACAACCACAAAGACCACAAAGACCTCAACAAGTTACCAAATACAGACAAATCATAACAACACTACTGCATAACACGCTCCACTGACCGACTAACACAATAACAGGTATCACTCTGTCTTTCAGTCTTATATAATCGAAGGGATGCTTGTTTACTCCATTATATTCGTACAGTACTTGTATAAGGATATATATATATATATATTTAACACTGCACGGTTTCTAAAAGTTCATGAGGGAAGGAGTTGAATATTGTTTGAATGGCTACTGCCTATAATACTATTAATACATACTATCTATCTATCTATCTATATACTCAGGCCCAATCCCCACTTGTTTTTTTTTTACTAGTACCGGTATATAATTATATATATATTTTTTGTTCTATGTGAATGAGGGAGACAAAAGGCATAACTGCCTGCAGCGAGTGCCTCCCCCAGATTTCAAAGAGTGACAGGGCCGAAATCAAGGGACGTTCGAGCTAAAATGCCTGGACACACGGAGTTTGAAGCAATTTAAGTCATAGGAAGAGGGAAAGACTGATTCTGGGAGAGAGTTGCAGAGCTCAGCAGTTGAATAGAAGAAATTCTGAGAATAGCATTTCACTCTTGAGTTGGAGAGTTGCACAGAGTAGGGGTGGGATTGTGTTGCAAGGTGGGTACTACGTACCCTACGTAGAGGTGGTATACACTGGAAAAGCTCCGACAAACACTGATTATTGTAGTAGCGATAGAATAGTGAGAGAGATGCAACATTGCGGCGAAGAGAGAGAGATTGCAGAGAGTTGGTGAGTGGATAATGATACGAAAGGCTTTCCTTTCTACTTTATCTAGGAGTGCGGTGTGAGAGGATCCTCCCAACACATGTGAACAATACTCAATACAAGGACGCACTGTGCCCCTGTACAGAGCAAGAAGCTGTGCAGGGGTAAAGAACCCCTTGAGGCGGTTGAGCACACCCAGCTTCTGGGAGGCTACCTTAGCGAGACTGGTAATATGGTCTTTCCAAGTGAGAGCAGAAGAAAAAGAGACACCGAGAACATTGAGGGAAGATGAAGGGTTGATTTTTGTATTGTTGAAGAATAAGGGATAGTCCTCTGGAGGTTCCTGACGGGTAGTAAGATGGATAAATTGAGTTTTGGAAGCATTAAATGTAACAAGGTTTTCTCTACCCCAATTGGAAATAGTAGTTATAAATCAGAAGATACCGGTAAGCATTTTATGGCTTCGTTAAGTTTACTTTTGAGGGACTGCTGGCTGGGGCGTTCTGAAAAACTAATTGAGTGGTGTAAAGTAGAGTCGTCTGCATATGAATGGATGGGAGTGGATGTACAGTCGAGAAGATCATTTATGAAAATTAGAAAGAGAATAGGAGATAGGACAGAACCCTGAGGAACACCGGAGTTGATAGGATGAGGAAATGAGTGATGGCCGTCCACAACCGCAGCTATGGAACGGCCGGAAAGGAAATTAGAGACAAAGGCACAGAGGGAGGGACAGAAACCGAAGGGAAGGAGGGCAGTTTGGAAATTAAAGATTTGTGCCAGACTCTATCGAAGGCCTTCGATATGTCTAGTGCAACAGAAAAAGTCTCACCGAAGTCCCGAAAGTTGGATGACCAAGAGTTAGTAAGATATGAAAGATCACCAGTAGAGCGACCCTTAACCCTTAACCATCGGCGCTCGACATATGTCGAGTTGAAGAAAACGTGCCCATATGCGGGCCACGACATATGTCGAGTGCAATTTTGAGCACGTAATGTGCTCTGAGAGAGAGCTGAGCGGTGCGAGGAGCATAGATTGCTTCCTGACCGCTCGCCACCACTGCCGTGGGTCGACTGAAATTTATTACACCCTCCTCCACCCTCTCTCACTCGCTACACAGGGAATTATGTAAGGAAATTACCTTATTTTAGGGTTTTTGCATTCGTGTTGCACGATTGTTGCAAGAGAACCAGTGGTCGTAGAAGGATGGTTCGGCTGTCATTGGAAAGCTCTGTTTACACCCTTTCAGGGATAGATACTTGTATTACGCTCTGGGTCTTGTTTATGCATGAAAAAGAGCACGGAAACAACCCCATTTAGGGTAAAACCACCCGCTTGGCGGGTAGTAGAAGTTACCGACCCACCCGCTCTTATTGTGTTAAGGAAGCCATACTGGCAATCTGAGAGCAGGTTATGAGAAGAAAAGTGCTTAAGAAATTTGGAAGCAAGAATAGTTTCAAAAACCTTAGAGATACGAGAGATGAGAGCAATTGGACGATAGTTGGAGGGTTGAGAGCGGTCTCCCTTCTTTGGGACAGGTTGAATGAGAGCAAACTTTCAGCAAGAAGGAAAGACGTTAGAGGAGAGACAGAGACGAAAGAGTTTGCCTAGGCAGGGGGTCAGCACGGAAGCACAGTTTTTAAGTACAACAGGAGGAACACCGTCCGGACCGTACGCCTTCTTAGTATTAAGCCCAGAGGGTAGAAAGTACATCTTTAGAAGATATTAGGCATAAGTAGGAGAGAGGGGGGTGGAGAGGGAGGAATAGCACCGGAATCATCCAAGGTAGAGTTTCTGGCAAAAGTTTGAGCAAAGAGTTCAGCTTTGTCAGAGGAAGAAGTGATGGTTGAGCCATCAGAGTGGAAAAGGGGAGGGAAAGACGAGGAAGAAAAGTTGTTAGAGAGGTTTTTGGCTAGATGCCAGAAAGCTTGGGAAGAGCTAGAGTTGGATAGTTCAGTGCATTTATTATTGATGAAAGAGTGGTTGGCAAGGCGAAGAACATATTTGGCTTGATTCCGGGCAGACACATAGGAAGAATGAGATTCTTGAGTTTTAAGGCGTCGGTACCGTTTGAATGCTTCCTCCTTGTTGTGGATAGCAGTAGAACAAGCTTGAGTAAACCATTTTTTGTTTTGCATTTTTGCATATGCCGTATATATATATTTGTTTTCTTTCCCATTCACTCCTTTACAATAAAAAACAGTCTACATATATTTTGAATGTCTTAATCTATTAAGTGGCGGACGTTTGAACCATACCTTGTTTAGGAGGACGCTCGTTTTAATTCGTCAAGAGTGTAAACAAGACTATATACACCACACACATACTCTCATATCACCCCAACCCCCACCACACACATGATAGACACATCAGTCTCTACCGTAGTGTAACTAGTGTTTGACCCCACACAACAACAAGCAATGCCTGCGAGGAACACACACACACACACACACACTCACAAGCAAACAAACAAACACACTCACTCGCTCTCTCTCTCTCTCACGCACACACACACACACACACACACAAATCAGTGTTTCTGTAGTCTGAGCCCCCACACACTGCCTACGGGGACCACCACACACACGCCAGATGTATCTATGGACCTTGCTGTGGTCCTTCCTCACCTGCTACCACTCGCACGCAAAACATATTCACACAATATCAACAACAACAACAACAACAAACACAGAGAGAGAGAGAGAGAGAGAGAGAGAGAGAGAGAGAGAGAGAGAGAGAGAGAGAGAGAGAGAGAGAGAGAGAGTACATATATACACACACTGCAAAGATCTTGCGGTCCCTACTAGGCAGTCCGTACTTAATGTTAAAATATAATTTACTACAAAGTGGAAGGCAAGGAAAGTATGATATTATTCAGCTTAGGAAGGGCGTCTATCAACACAAAAATCTACAGACTATTTTATTTATTCCTTTTAGCTACCGTACCATATATTAATGGAATAATACTTCACCGGTAGTGAATGGGTTAACCGTGTAGGCTATAGGGGTTATTTCCAAGTTCTATTTTCAACGTCAAATGTAGTGAGTGAACCTCCGCGGTGACAATACTAGAATGACCGAGATTACGTAGGGTGAGTGGGGTTCAAGGTCTTGCTGGGGTCGAACCTTGGGGATAAACATTACACTGGAGGGAGAGAGTAGAGACGAACACACACACATACACATACACACACACACACACACACTTCACTTTTGAATTAAAGCGTACAGGTGCCGACATTAATTGATCTCTGTATGGATGGAAATAAATGTAGCACAAGTGATTTACATGAATAATTTGTAATAAAATCGTGAATTGATGATATGGATCAACTATTGCATTTGAAACTAGACTCCTAATTCAACATACTATTGTTTTCCTTCCATACATACAATCCTCGAGTTGATTCATTTGTGTGGCCAACTATAGCCTATATTATGAAGGAGAGAGAGAGAGAGAGAGAGAGAGAGAGAGATCAAGGGAGTGAGCGACCATCTTACTACTACTAATGCCCCCCAGGCTTGCTTCACCTTACCTCAGGGCAATCTCTCTCTCTCTCTCTCTCTCTCTCTCTCTCTCTCTCTCTCTCTCTCTCTCTCTCTCTCTCTCTCTCTCTCTCTCTCTCTCTCTCTCTCTCTCTCTCTCTCTCTCTCTCTCTCTCTCTCTCTCTCTCTCTCTCTCCACAACACACACATCACGCCACGGCCACCATCATTATAGTCATCACAATCATGACAATCATCATCGTCGCCGCTACTGACCTCATTGTTGTGCACTGCTTTATCATCATCATCATCATATATATCGTCATCATCTACACCATCATCATATGTATCATAATTATCAACTATATTCATCATATAATATATTATATCTTCATCTACTGTACATCATCATATATATCATAATTATCAACTATATTCATCATCATCTACATCATAAATATCATAAATATCATAATTATCAACTATATTCATCCTCATCTACACCATCATCATATATATCATCATCATATACACCATCATCATCATTATCATCGTGCAATTCAGTACCACCACCATCACCATACTTCAATAATTATTACTCTGCTCTGTAATAATTACTTGAGGACTGATTCAGTTGATTTTGGTTCTCAATAAACAATTGTATACAGCTTGGGAAGGATCTGTGGCAGTTAAAAGGGTTATGACTATCTCAATTAACCCTCTGACTTCCATATGCACTTACTAATCTGAATACAATTATTTAATAACAGCCAGAATACCGGTAAACTGTCAAAATGCATCATAATCCTAAAAGGGTTAAACCGGGCGAGTACTTCCATCCCCTGCCAGCAGATTTATTAGCCATTAAGTGTAGCATAAGAACCTATATACTACATCTCGGCTTCTATTTTTTCTTTTTCTTTTCTTTAGAAATGTACACGCCAGTCTCTATAGTCTACTGATACCCAAACAATGTAAGGCCTTGGTGCCATCCTCTATGGTCTACTGATACCCAAACAATGTAGGGCCTTGGTGCCAGCCTCTATGGTCCACTGATACCCAAACAATGTAAGGCCTTGGTGCCAGCTTCTATGGTCTACTGATACCCAAACAATGTAGGGCCTTGGTGCCAGCCTCTATGGTCTACTGATACCGTACCCAAACAATGTAAGGCCTTGGTGCCATCCTCTGTAGTCTACTGATACCCAAACAATGTAAGGCCTTGGTGCCAGCCTCTATAGTCTACTGATACCCAAACAATGTAAGGCCTTGGTGCCATCCTCTATAGTCTACTGATACCCAAACAATGTAGGGCCTTGGTGCCAGCCTCTATAGTCTACTGATACCCAAACAATGTAAGGCCTTGGTGCCATCCTCTATAGTCTACTGATACCCAAACAATGTAGGGCCTTGGTGCCAGCCTCTATGGTCTACTGATACCCAAACAATGTAGGGCCTTGGTGCCAGCCTCTATGGTCTACTGATACCCAAACAATGTAAGGCCTTGGTGCCAGCCTCCATAGTCTACTGATACCCAAACAATGTAGGGCCTTGGTGCCAGCCTCTATGGTCTACTGATACCCTAACAATGTAGGGCCTTGGTGCCAGCCTCTATGGTCTACTGATACCCAAACAATGTAAGGCCTTGGTGCCATCCTCCTCTGTTAGTGGCCACTGTGAGATCTACTTCCTCAGTCTCTGTATTTTTGCCTTCAATAGTGTTGTGTCTATACTTTGAAGTTGGTTATGCTATGATATGGTTGTAGTTGTGGGCTTTGAAGTTGGTTAAGGTATGACATGGTATAAGTTACGATAGTTGTGGGCGAAAATGTGAAGGCAAGAAGACTGTGACACCTCATAAAGTAACAATTACAGAGATAACACTTTCAAGGAGGAAGTTTACCTTTCGCGCTTATACCGTATATTTCAGTACCAAATGAAGGTACTGATCAAGTTTAATACAAATCTATTCATTCGTTTTCATTTTATACATTAACAATGATATCCTAAGTAGGCTATATAGGCCTATTCACTATGGGATAGACAACACAGTACCGTATCCCATATGTTTCAGAATACGGGTGTAGACGCCCACACTGAAAGTCACCACAAGTTAATGTGTTAGTGACTCAGCAGGTTTATGACACACACACACACACACTTTGACTTAACACCTTTCTTAGATTGTAAATTTATGTCTAACAAAATATACTTTAATGTGGACGACCTTACACATACTGCAAATATCTAGAGGTCCACTGGTATGGTATCTAATCCCATCAGGCCATCACTCTTTCTCTTTAAAAAAATAACAACAACAACAACAAAAATTAAGGACAATTTGCTACATAAATAACAAATTAACTGTATATATTTCGTATATTCCAAAAGTAACTTATTTCAGTAACAATGAGTGAACCATTTAGTAGGCTTCACTCCACTGATAACGTAAAGGACCAGGATTCTAATGACCAAGTTAATTAACAAAGATATTGGTATTACGTATTGGTGGAGCAGTTAGTGTACACACTGTACAGTATATCTCTTTCTTATGTACTGTAGTTGTTTGTGAAGATTAAGTTTCAATGTACTTTTTGTATATATCTTGGTCTTATGAAGTTGTTAATAAAGATTAGGATTTAAATTATAATTGTATATTTTTGCTGGGAATAATAAAACGCTTGTATGAATCATAGCAGGATCCATCGATGTCGTCATAGTGGTGTTACTATATCACCTAGAAATACATTATATATATAATTATATTTTCATAAATTATATTTCATAACAAAATCTAATCAGTTGTAAAAGGTAATATATTATACATGGTCATAATAGACTACTGTGGAAACCGTGTTATTATATTTTACATATATACGTACAGTCGCGGTCATTAATTCTAATAAACTTTGAAGCCCCAAAAATGCAAAAAAAACAAAAACAAAAAAGAAGTATCAGGTAAGGAGTACAGAGTTTCAGTTCAATCTGAAACAGCTTCGAAAATTATGTATCAGCATTAATGACCGCGACTGTATTACCGGTATATATATATATATATATATATACCGGGTATATATATATATACCGGTATATATATATATATATATATATATATATATATATATATATATATATATATGGTATGCTCATAAAGTATACTCGTATACAAACGTAGCAAACATTCCGTATGTGTTAATGTACCGTATGAGAAAACCCAGTAAGTTATGATTGAGTCATACCAAAGGAAAGTGGATGTTGAAATGTGACAAAACAGACTCACTTCAATAGACGAAGCATGTAATTCTGGGAAGTTGACGGCCATTGTATCTTTCAACAGTACAGTGAAAGTCAAGAAACAAAGAAGCCAAAACAATGTTACTAAGAACATTTGTAAGAAAATTAGCTATAATGATGGGAAAAAACTTTTGCTTTCAACACGACCATATATCATGTTATTGTCTAGACAGGATGAACCCATGTTGCTTCAAAGCTTACTCCTTCATTCTAAAAGTTCCTCTACAAACTGAAAAACAAAGTCTGATGGTAGATGAAACTCCTACCAGTACTGATCCAATTGATTAGGATTCTGTAGCCTACAGTATTAAAAATCATTGAACCATATAACTGGATCTGGTGCGAAGCGGGCATTTTTGGATCATCCCTGTTTCACTCCAATACTTATACATCTCATTTGTTTGGAGATTGTTAAACATTGCAGCGAGCTTCCAGTTTAAAGCGTATTTTTTATTTTTTATTTTTTTTAAGTTTAGGGGATACAATAAAATACATTGCTAGACAAAAGTAAAACAATTAACAAATAGTAATTACATGAAATCATAATGGATATATTACGGAACGGTACTTGATTAGTACAGTATATTGGACTGTTTCCATGACTGAATGCTATACTTAGCATCAGTAAGACCTCATTTAGACTATGCTGTCCAATTTTGGTGACCTTATTACATAATGGATATCGACCCTTCAGAGGCAGTCCAAAGAAGAATGACGAAAATTATACATACTACTAGAAACATCGTATGAGGAGAGGTTGAAAGCCTTAGGCTTGCACTCACTAGAAAAACGAAGATGTACGGGAGACATGATAGAGGTATTTAAATGGATAAAAGGTATAACTAAGGGCGATATAGATGAGGTGACTGTTCATCCCGCTCCATACCAAAGAAGCTACGGGAGGCGGGTGTGGGAATCCTCGGGAGAGTTAGGCCATTTATTACCGCGCTTCCCTCAATTTCCTACGGATCAGTAGCATATTTCCCAGGCTCAAGTGGAAGGAGGGGAGAGTGTACGGTGATGGCTCAACTACACTAACTTGGGTGTATATATTGTGGGAATTTGGTGATTGTATTATAATTTATGTTGTGGTCACTATCGGTAAACTTATATCCCATGTATGTCTATATAAGGGTATAGTGTGTGTGTGTGTGTGTGTGTGTGTGTGTGTGTGTGTGTGTGTGAGAGAGAGAGAGAGTGCGTGCGTGCGTGCGTGCGTGCGTGCGTGTATAATAAATAATAATAATAATAATAAACGGTTTATTAAAGAATGGCAGCCTCATGAGTTGAAAATACACATTTTACAATTTAGTGGATGAACATGAGATGTACAGATATGAGGATGGTAAGCTTAGTTTACAAACAAAATAAATAAATACAATAATGATGCATGTGCAGAATACAAATTATCATAAAATAATGTATGTATGTGTATGTATATGTATGTGTGTATGTGTGTGTGTGTCACATAAGATCACATTCTGGGCTGAAAGCATAGTGAAACTGTTCGTCGGAATATATGGTGATCGTCAAGAAAATATGCTTAAACTTCCCCTTATACAATCAACAATAATGTCCTTAGCTTGAGTTCCATAAGGGATAGGAAACCCCAAACCATGTTTAACCCCTTCAGCACGATGAAACCTTTTGGCCTTTTATACTGGCTAAATTTAGACGATTGTATGCAGTTTAAGAAGGACCTGTATTATTCAGAGGGTTCTATTGAGATCGTGTTTACCCCTTTCAGTCCTAAAGGTATCGTAGATTATAAGCCAAAGAAATCGTTTAATGGTAACCCGAATATGATGAACATTGCGTCAACGTGCTGAAGGAGTTAAGCCTAAAACTGAAGGTCTGTAACCTGTGCTATGGTTGAAAGAGGCTGTGGGATAAGGCGGATGGTGGAGGACAATAAGATAGGGGGATTACAAAGGTTTACAAAGGAAGTCAGTGGATGGAGAGAGACAATTTAGCAAAAGGAAATCATCACAGACTGGACAACTGTCACTATTGTTGAGAGTTCGTCGATAACCAAACTCTTGATGTCAATATATAAAATGAGGTGACTTTATGAACCATAGAAGGCTAAAAGACGTGTTTAGTTAGTCAAAGACGTTACATAAGATACATAGTAAACTTGCATACTAGGCTGTACTTTAGCCTCAAACAAGAATATACCTGGTACCGTACTATACTGCTTAGTAATACAAACATACAGAGTACTAAATAAGTATCTGGTCATGTACAGTATACTGTATATGCTTACTAAGTTCAGTGTGTAAAGAATGATAGTGGAAAATATAAATGTGTTCACTAAAGAACAAATGTCCAAGCAAAAGAATGACAATAACAATAACTTGGTTTTATTTTCTAAATTATGATTGAAAACTATTTCCACTAGATGCGAATTCAGCTGTGATCTGGCAGTGTTGATGAAGGTGGAAGGGCTGGGCTGGTAAAGAGAGCGAGAGTTTCCTGGGGAGAGAGAGTGTGGAGGTTCTCATGGCCTCTGACCCTCACCCAGGGTTACAAGTGACTGGAGGGGGCACACGGGATACTCTCAACCCTTCACATTAGTTTGTCTCATCTTGGTGTTGGTGGTGTAATGGTTTAGGTGCTTATTTTCTGGGTGTGGTGTCCCGAGTTCGAATCCCGGGAGGACCATATGCTTTCATTAGTTTATTCAAGTACATTGGGGTTTGTAATTGATGATTAATGTTAAGAACGGGGTGTTACTTATATATAGCTTCACATTAGTTGCAGTCTCATCTTTGTCTTATATCTAGTCTCTATTTCGTACTGTTTGGATAAATTAGCCACAAGCAGCCCATTCAAAATAATATACCGGATGTTTTGTGTTTAACTTTCCTCTGCATTTCTTCCACTCACAATTATTATTATTATATTAATTTGGCTTCTCCCACATCACAAACTCTCCAACAAGTTGCTTTCTCTTCCTCTTGCTATGTTAACCTTTCTCCCTTGCATGTAGGTTGGTTAGATTGGCCACAAACGCACAATGCCTCTTGATTATTACATTTACTTACTAATGTAAACAAAATCGTCTAATATTAGCCTAATCAAATAACGATAACACATCCGTTTTGGAAACAAAAATAAACTTTTTGTATATAGTCTTTCCTAGATGTCTCCCTGTTTATCTTCTCTATTTGTCCAGTCTTTCCTTAAGGGAGCCCACCTCGCTTGTTTTATCCTTCTCTCCCTCTCTCTTTGGCTTGTAAACATTTGGCCCCATTCAGCCTAAGACGTTTACCTCCATCCAGGTGTCAATATTAGATCTGTCGAGCGGTAGCGAGACAGTATAGCCTATATATTGTTTTGTTTTGACAGAAAGCTAAATTTGTAAATTTTTCGATGGAAATATGTCTCTGGCGAAGCCGGATTTCTCTATACAATGCTGGCTTGCTTTCGCTCGCCAGGAAGAAATCGACACCTGGATGGGGATAAACGTCTTAAAACAGTTGGCTGAATGGGGCCGAATGGATACAAGCCAGAGAAAGAGAGAAAGGGAGAGAAAGATAAAAAAACAGCCGGTGACCCCCCTTAATGTCTCCATGTTTACCTTTACTTTTTGTCCAGTCTGTCCTAGATGTCTCCCTGTTTACCTTTACTTTTTGTCCAGTCTGTCCTAGATGTCTCCCTGTTTACCTTTCCTTATTGCATGACAAAGCCTCATATTATCTTGCCAACTTTACCTAAAGGGAGACAAGCATGGGAATGATTGGGCACCGTCCTCTGTTCCGTCCACTTTGTTTTTTCCTGAACATTACATTAATTATATAACGGATATGGGTTACCAATAAGATCAGATAAAGTGTAACAAAATGAAAATAAACACCATGTGAGGAAGAGCACTTTATTGACAACGTATCGCATATAGCGAAACGTTGTCAATAAAGTGCTCTTCCTCACATAGTGTTTATTTTCATTCTGTCTACTTTTCAAAGTATATTTTTTTATCAAAGTGTAACAACCCTAATTTACTCCAGCTAGGTCAGGTTCAGGGTTAGCTTTAAAGAACAGAGGATATAATCTTCTCTTTGTGTCATCTGTATACACATTATGTTATACTTATGAACCAGTAAATTTCTTATGACGATGGGCTTTTCCTTTCCTGCTGTTTCTTATCTAAAACAAGATCAATGTGATCTTGTGAGTCTAGAGAAAGGCACAAGGGAAACTGCAACCTCACCATACTAATTTTGATTAAACCTGGGATTGAATGTAATGAGATTCAATATCGTGTCAAAATCCAGTTCATAACCCACATTGAAAATACATAGTCATTAATATTTTCAACATCTGCATAACTCAGTAGTGTAGAGGTGTGTGTGTGGGGCGGGGTGGGGATTAAGAACCAAACACCAAGATCCACTAAAAAGACAAAATCCTTCCCAGAACAAAAAATAAACAATATACAAAATACAAATAAACATTATATATAATATATATATATATATATATATATATATATATATATATATATATATATATATATATATATATATATATGATACATATATGATGTGTACTCAAAAGATGATTGCCCCTACCATCCTAGCAAGCAGTGGGTGTAAGGCACAGATCAAGCAACCAACCACTCCACCACCACCACCACAAGAAGTAGATGAGAGGGCACGGATCAAGCAACCAACCATGACGCCCTGGCAAGAACATAATAAGGTCTGAGGTCACGCCCCCCAGACACCACAGGGGGCAGAGGTCTACGTATATCAGGGCCAATCTCGGGAGGGGGCTATCTCCGGAGTTTCTCTTCCACGAGTTTTTTTCCCCCTCCGTTTGACTTATCTTGTTTTGTCTTCTATTACCTTACGTTTTCTTATATTTACTTCTCTTCTCCTAAATAATTTAGTCTTGTCTTCTATTCTCCCACGTTGTTAAATTTTGATCTTGCCTTTTCATATTATGTCATCTATTCTCCTCCGTTGTTATTTCAACTTATTTGTTCTAGTGTTCTCTTATTTTGTCATCTCTTCTCCTACGTTGGATATATTTGCATAAAGAAAATCGCAAGAGCTCACGAACACTTGTCAGTAGCTGCACGGTACCTGAGTCGGATAGATCTGAGGTGAAGGTGGCTACAAAGGTTCACCCTACAGAGCCACGGACATGCCTACCTAGACACCAAAGGACACCCCCCCCCCCCCTCCCCCAGAACCCCCCAATAATCCCACGAGCCCTGGTACTAGCACGATCAGTCACAGCCAAATGTCACGATACAACCACCACAACATCTACGGTACCGGTACTCTTGGTATTATTATTTTTTTTTTTTGTCTATGTGAGTGAGAGAGACAAAAGGAAGAACTGCCTGTATCGAGTCCCTCCCCAAGAGTTGAAAGAGTGACAGGGCCAAAATCAAGGGACGTTCGAGCTAAAATGCCTGGACACACGAAGTTTAAAGCAATTTAAGTCATAGGAAGAGGTATGTTCAAAGGAAACTGAAAAACCCTTTGTTGCCGGGGTTGTAAAACTACTTAACCCATTCAGTACCGGTCACATCCTTTTCATTATAGCCTGGTTACTAGTAAACGATTATATTCAGCTTAGGAAGGACGTCTAACCATTAATAAAATACAGACTACCTCAATTCATCCTTTTAGTTTCTATACATCTATCGTAAACTTCATAACATCGTATAAATGCAGCTGCAATAATATAAAAAAAGACGTCACCGGTACTGAAAGGATAAATATAAAGAAAGAACATGCCATCACACCAGTACACATAGACAAATACATAGTGTAATGCATTCAATATTCACTCGTTACATGTTGTTGACCCAGTTACATATTATAAGCTATCTAATCCATATGTGGGTGCTGGCTAGTGTATGGTATAATGTTGGTGGTGTAATGGTTTAGATGCTTATGTTCTGGGTGTGGTGTCCCGAGTTCGAATCCCGGGAGGACCACATACTTTCATTGTTTATTCAAGTGCATTGGGATTTGTAATTGATGATTAATGGTAAGAACGGGGTACCGGTATTACCGTACTTAATATGATATAAGAAGAATCACAACTAAAAACATCACTCATTACATATCCATAACCTACCGTACACCCCTTCGCTAACAACACAAACCACAAACGTAGCTAATCCACCTTCCCCTCTATCAGCAGGCACTATCCACGTACAGTTGGCCACATAAATTTGCGTACATTTAACGTTTTTATGTATGGAAGGAAAAATTAGTATGATTGAATTATGTGTTTTTTTTCTTATGCAATAAATACAAAAATTACCAATTTACGGTTTTATAGCATCTTATTCTTCTTATATATCAATCACACTATGTTTCCTAGCAAATTCTTCTTCGTATGTCAATAACCCTATGTTTCCTAGTAAATTCTTCTTCGTATGTCAATAACCCTATGTTTCCTAACAAATTCTTCTTCGTATGTCAATAACCAACCCTATGTTTCCTAACAAATTCTTCTTCGTATGTCAATAACCCTATGTTTCCTAGCAAATTCTTCTTCGTATGTCAATAACCCTGTTTCCTAGCAAATTCTTCTTCGTATGTCAATAACCCTGTTTCCTAGCAAATTCTTCTTCGTATGTCAATAACCCTATGTTTCCTAGCAAATTCTTCTTCGTATGTCAATAACCCTGTTTCCTAGCAAATTCTTCTTCGTATGTCAATAACCCTATGTTTCCTAACAAATTCTTCTTCGTATGTCAATAACCCTGTTTCCTAGCAAATTCTTCTTCGTATGTCTATAACCCTATGTTTCCTAGCAAATTCTTCTTCGTATGTCAATAACACTACGTTTCCTAGCAAATTCTTCTTCGTATGTCAATAACCCTATGTTTCCTAGCAAATTCGTCTTCGTATGTCAATAACCCTATGTTTCCTAACAAATTCTTTTTCGTATGTCAATAACCCTACGTTTCCTAACAAATTCTTCTTCGTATGTCAATAACACTATGTTTCCTAACAAATTCTTCTTTGTATGTCAATAACACTATGTTTCCTAACAAATTCTTCTTCGTATGTCAATAACCCTATGTTTCCTAACAAATTCTTCTTCGTATGTCAATAACACTATGTTTCCTAGCAAATTCTTCTTCGTATGTCAATAACACTATGTTTCCTAACAAATTCTTCTTCGTATGTCAATAACCCTATGTTTCCTAACAAATTCTTCTTTGTATGTCAATAACCCTATGTTTCCTAACAAATTCTTCTTTGTATGTCAATAACCCTATGTTTCCTAACAAATTCTTCTTTGTATGTCAATAACCCTATGTTTCCTAACAAATTCTTCTTTGTATGTCAATAACCCTATGTTTCCTAACAAATTCTTCTTTGTATGCCAATAACCCTATGTTTCCTAACAAATTCTTCTTTGTATGTCAATAACCCTATGTTTCCTAACAAATTCTTCTTTGTATGTCAATAACCCTATGTTTCCTAACAAATTCTTCTTTGTATGTCAATAACCCTATGTTTCCTAACAAATTCTTCTTTGTATGTCAATAACCCTATGTTTCCTAACAAATTCTTCTTTGTATGTCAATAACACTATGTTTCCTTCTATACATACAATCACGGCTTGGATTACTAAAGGTCAGACGTCCACTCAGCAGCCTTGGGGTTGCTGTTGAGTCAAAGGCACCTGTGACCCGGGAAGTGAAGCTCATTTTCCTCCCTGCTATAAAAAGTATCCGTCGTCAGTTTTGTAATATCAAAGATTTTTTTGTTTTCCTCTTTACGTGACATCGTAATTGCCTAACATACAGCCGAGTACAATGTAAATGCATGGACAGTAGAGCTTGCAAAAAATAATATAAAAATATTTAACTACTAAAACATCATAGCTATATTATCTAAATATAAAACATAGTAAGTTAATAATGACAAATGTTTAACTCGTACTATTTACCGTACCGGTAGTATCATATTAATATTAGCAACGCCAAAAGAAGTTCAAGTGTTTTATCTTATGTACGGTATATATAATAAATAATAATGCCTATAATGGTGGCATTACAATAATAACCTTGGTTGAATACCTTTAGAAATGTCCTCAATATCTACTGTACTGGGTATATCAAAAATATGAAATATATAAACAGCATACTATAGATCTATTTCCATATTACAGTACCGGTATGTATTTTCTTTACTTGAAACATAATTATAATTAAGGCACTTAAAATTATATATATCGTTTGGTGCTGAATAAATGAAGGTAATCTCAAAAAGGTTACCGGTACCTAAGCTATTAAACTTTTTTGGGTAGAGGCGCTTTTGACACACGGGCAATAACTCAATTTCTCTGAGGCGAACCATGGCAAGAACCTCCTTGTCATGGTTCGCCTCAGAGAAATTGGTGCATGGCATAGCACAGTTGTAGTCACTCACCCTTGTCATATTCAACAGCCTTTGTACAGTGTACTTTCAGTCTCACGTGAATTAGTTAAAATGGCATGTGATATACAGTATACTGTTACCATACAATCGCACGCCCATTTGCGCTTGTGAAAACTGAATATATCCGCGAACATTGACCATACACTGATTCACTTATACACAATGTTAATATCTCACAAACATACTGTACCACTACTGTAAACGTAACATTAGCCTTCCGTACGTATACTCTAGGTTGGATATTTGTTTAAATGATCTACAGTAGATGAATACATATACAGGTATACTGCAGATAGACAGATAAATAAAGATAGATCAAAATCGATATCACACATAGCGTTAAAACAGAGAAAGCATACTACAAATTAATTGTCTTCATTAAAGCTGAAATCTGTGGGATGAGTGTGACAATGGTGGGAGGAGAGGAAATACCAGCCAGACGGATCACTTCCTATAACACTGACTGGAACGTAGTAGCACCTCCGCCACCACCACCGCCAGCCAGTGTCTTCAACCCTTTGAGCTTCTTACATTCCTTTGTTTTAATTTCTCATCAATTCGTTATATTTAGATGATTAATTTTCCTGTCTCCTCTCCTCTCCTCTACATCATCTCTCTCTCTCTCTATATATATATATATATATATATATATATATACACAGTATATATAATCGGCATACCCCCTCCCTCGCAAAGACGAACATATTCGTCTGAGACTGGTTATACTCCTGCTGCTTAGTGTTGTCACTGGAGAAATGCAAGGTCTCTCAGGTGGGTTTTATATCAACGACAATTTTCCCACTTTCATATGCGCACACATACACGAGAGAGAGAGAGAGAGAGAGAGAGAGAGAGAGAGAGAGAGAGAGAGAGAGAGAGAGAGAGAGAGAGAGAGCTAAAATTCAAAGCACGGCGATGTAATAGAAGAACCTATCCCTTTCCCCAATAATAATCCCAGTCTCCCCCTGTGAATCACGGGTTTTACACCTCGTTTACAATCCCATCAGCGTTATAGCCCACTGCCTCATTAGCTGGTCTTGCTTCACGCTTCACCTTTGGCTCGTGGGTTTGATAACACACACAAATCACAATACTTAGATTCACTACTTGTTTTTATCAATGGTAAATGTTCAAGATTTCACAAACCAGACTGTAACTATCTCTCATTGGTGTAAGGGTTCACTGCCTCATTAACCTGGTTTGCCTCAGTGCTTCACCGCCTCGTCACCATGTTGAACCCCTACACATATCATTGGTGTAAGGGTTCACTGCCTCATTAACCTGGTTTGCCTCAGTGCTTCACCGCCTCGTCACCATGTTGAACCCCTACACATATCATTGGTGTAAGGGTTCACTGCCTCATTAACCTGGTTTGCCTCAGTGCTTCACCGCCTCGTCACCATGTTGAACCCCTACACATATCATTGGTGTAAGGGTTCACTGCCTCATTAACCTGGTTTGCCTCAGTGCTTCACCGCCTCGTCACCATGTTGAACCCCTACACATATCATTTTCTACATCGCCACCTGCTGCTAGGTCCAGTCACACGCATTAAGGGGGGATGGGCCGGTATATATATATATATATATAATTATATATATATATGCAACTGTGGAGTGACCTATTATTGGATTGATGACCTCACTCCTCAATTTTGGTCCAGCACTGTCTACCCTACAAAGGTTATTGTCCACACCACAGTCATGACGCATATCCGCACCTACACATACCTTCCTTTATCTAGTTCTAACAAGTGTCTAGCCTCTCTTTGTCTGTCAGGTATTAGAGTTAGTCAGAGGTAACGTCACATGAAAGTTTCTAAGGGGAGCTATTTGTATTTTTCTGGACCCGATTCTCCCTCACGTTTAGCCCCATAATTATGAGAGTTTGAGACGTTCACCTATATCTATGTGGAGTTCGCCACTCTTGCTAGTGGCACCGAGGAGCGCACCGCCCTTCGTTCGCCCCATTAACTTGGCAAATATTTCCTGGGCAGCGATAGCAAGCCTATGATTTAGTAGAACTACTGAAAATGTACAAATTTACCTCGAAGGGTGATCTTGGGAGTGTTTTTCTTATAGCTTAATAGAGGTCTAGGTAGGAAACTAATTATATATATATATACGGTATATATATATATATATATATATATATATATATATATATATATATATATATATATATATATATATATATATACAGTATACTGTATATATAATAATAATAATAATAATAATAATAATAATAATATCAAATATCCCCCCCCCCCCTTAGAGCTGAGTAAATCGAGTGTTTTTCACGGTAACTGTTCATCGTGATACTTCACTGTTTGTTTTCCATTGGTACCGGCAACTAGACTTAATATAGATATCATTATACTTCACTGTTTGTTTTCCATTGGTACCGGCAACTAGACTTAATATAGATATCATTATAGGATTCGGAATTATTGTACAGTCTTTAATTCAGGATTTTCCAGACCAAAGTTGTTAATAATATCACAGTGAAAGACAAAGACGTAGTGTGCCTCCACCGTGTAAGAGGTCACACTAGACATGTTGAGGCGGATTTCCTCTTGAGTCACAGAATGGAGTAAATATATGCCGTAGTGAAGTCAATTATACGGTACCGTATGTTCAGTTATATTATTATGAGTTTTGAGACGTTCGTTACATTAGTTTGGCGATTTTGAGACCTTTCGCCCCCTCTCTTTGTCAAGATAAAGACCTTTCGTGCCATTAAGGTGTCGTTTTTTTCCTGACGAGCGATAGCGAGCCTGTGATTTTAGAAGGAACCGGCCTTCAGCCTAGAAATTTTTCTATCGAAAAATGTACACATTTAAGAACATAAGATCGCGGGAAACTGCATAAGACCATGCGGCCCACACGAGGTAGAGCTCCCATAAATTTATCTTGAAGGGGGTATTTTTTAAAGCTTGATGGAGGTCTAGCGAGGAAACTCAAAAATACAATAATAGATAAGTACATGGGCCAAAAAACAAGCACTACCCCCTTAAAGAAACTGAAATTTAAGTGCAATCTCAAACACACGGTGGTTGTTGTTGTCACTATCCTATAAGCAAGCTCTATCGTGGACTCTTATCTCAACAAACTATATTATCTGTATTAATCTTATGATTAGTAAAATAGGCCCACGATACATATGGCCAAGACATTGATATTTTGTGCCGAATTGTAACTGAATTTTTGTACAACAAATAATTAATGTATCGAATTGTATTATTGTCTGTCCGCATCTGCTCTGTGAGGCGGTAAATAATGGTTATTAATCCAAGTCTCTCTCTCTCTCTCTCTCTCTCTCTCTCTCTCTCTCTCTCTCTCTCTCTCTCTCTCTCTCTTTCTCTCTCTCTCTCCCAATGTTCCAGTGATCGACCCTGGACAGACCACTTCCGCCACTTGACCCGGTACCACCACAAAGAATCACACCCAGGCACTGTGTCACTTCAACATCACATCATAGTGTATCTACCAATAGACCATTTGATTAATAGCATAAAGTAGTACCGGGTATATGCTTTACTAAAGATAAAATAGCATACGGTACTTAATCAATATCAAAATACCCGGTACCGTACTTTACAGATGAAAACACTATTGTACTTGGTAAATAATGTACAGATAAAATATAGACTGATTAATGATTGTTTTATAGATGACGTAGCAGTATACCGTCCTTTACACATAGTGTATTCAAAGTAACACACACTATAAGTAGCGCCAACGAACTTCACAATACTCTTGACCCCTTAACTTCTTATAACTCAAATGAGTGAAAGCAATCAAGTCCACCAGGAAATAGGTGTGGATATTTACAGCCAGTTTGCTCAAGGTCCTTTAAGTTACACAGAGGTCAGGGATCGAGATTGTTGTCAATTTCGTTGACGCTACCTATAGCATCCTTTACACCAGTACGGTACGGTAGTCAGGCTTAAGGGGAGATCTCCACTTAAGGGATTTTTTTCTTGACCCCTTTCTCCCTCATGTTTAGCCCCATTGCTTTTGAGATTATAAAACGTTTGCCCCATTAGTTTAGCGATTTTAAGAACTTTCAACCCATATTAAGACCTTTCGTGCCATTCAGGTCAATTTTATCCTGGCGAGCGATAGCGAGCCTGTAATTTAAGAGGAACCGGCCTTCGGCCGGGACATTTTTCTACCGAAAAATGTACAAATATATCTTGAAAGGGACTCAAGGGGGGTGTAATTTTAAGCTTGATGGAGGTCTACGGAACAAACTAAATACCTCCCCTTAACCCGTTCAGTACCGGTCACTTCCTTTGTATTATATGCTGGCAACTATTAGATGATTTTATTCAGCGTAGGAAGGAACTCTAACAATTAAAAGGCTACATACTATATAATTTAATCCTTTGAGCTACCACAGATCCTTCCTAAGCTGAATATAATCGTCTAATAGTGTCCATAATATAATGCAAAGGACGTCACCGGCACTGAATGGATGCTCCATGTAGCCTACCTTAGGTCGTTATATAATAATAGGGTTCCTTTCAATCTCTATCTTATCCCCAACTTATACCTTCCCCAACCCACCTTCCTCACAATCCCCTCCCCCCTCATCACAGCCTCAACTACCCCTCCCTATCCTACTCCCCACAGCCCTCATATATATATATATACAGTATATGGGTGAGGTATGTGGGGGGAATGGTGAGGAGGGGAAAGAGGAGGACAAAGTAGGGAGTGATAAGGAAGGAGGAGGGAAGGGAGGGGATGGAGTGGGTGAAGAACTTGGAGGGATTGAGGAGGATACGGGAGGGGGATTATGAGAGGGGAGAGGATGGGGATGAGGTAGATGGGGAGGGGAGGGGAGGAGGATGAAGCAGATGGGGAGGGGAGGGGGATGAGGCAGGGAGGGGTGGGAAGATAGGGAGAGAGAGGTGTGTGTGTGTAGGGTAAGGCAGATGGGGAGGGGAGGTGGTGAGACAGGGAGAGGGGTGTGTGTGTGTGTGTAGGGTGAGGCAGATGGGGAGGGGAGGGGAGTGATACAGGGAGGGAGGGGAGAGGGGATGAGGCAGGGTGGGGAGGAGAGATAGGGAGAGTGGTGTACCGTATACAGTATGTGTGTTGGCTGAAGCAGAGGACGTGTGGGTGTACACTTGTCAGCTTGGAGAGAATTTTGCTAATATGGTCTGGTGGCAAAACATGAGAAAAATAAACACTTAACCCCTTCTGTACCAGCGACGTCTTTTTTATTTGTGTTCTAGCTATATTCAGCTGAAGACGGGCTTCCAGCAATCAAAAGGTGTCGAACTATCTTAATTAACCCTTTTTACTACCACAGATCCTTCTCTAGTTGCACATAATCGTCAAAATAAAGCCAGAATAAACTAAAAAAAGACGTCTCCAGTACAGAAGGGGTTAAAATCTCGAATAGAATGTGAACGTCTTGTTAAGCCCCGGCCGATGAGATTATACCCTGATACTAACAAGAGTACAGTATTTTGTTGTATAGTATCTCTCTTTCTTTCCCTCTCTCTTTGGTTTGTATCCATTCGGCCCCATTCAGCCTACTGTTTTAAGACGTTTACCCCCATCCAGGTGTCAATATTCTCCTGATGAGCGGTAGCGAGCCAGCATATACAGCAAGCTAAATTTTTACATTTTTCAATAGAACAATTTCTCCGGCAAAGCCGGATTTCTCCATACAATACTGGTTCGCTATCGCTCGCCAGGAGAAAATCGACACCTGGATGGGGATAACCGTCTTAAAACAGTTGGCTGAATGGGGCCAAATGGATACAAGTCAGAGAAAGAGAGAAAAGGAGAGAAAGATAAAAAAAAACGGTGACCCCCCTTAAGTTGAGATGGAAGGCAGTGAGTGAATCTCCCTCCTTCAGTAATAAGATAGGAATGTATCCGTTGGTCAAGCTGCACCCTTCCACCCTCCCCTGTCCTCACCCAAACCTTCCTCATTACAACTTCCAATCACATCATTTCCCAATCATGAGTACAGTCGCGCTAATAAGTCATGTTCCAGCTGTCATTACGTTTGGCTCGCTCTGTGCTGTATTAATGTACCGGTATGTCAAATGTTGAATAGGGTGGGTAAGTGTAGGAACATGTTTGTATATTTCACTCGATATGAAAACATTAAGCTTAGATATTGCTAATACTAATTATCGATCAAAACATAATTGGTGCCGAGTCATCACTTATTAGTGCGACTGTACAATCGGCCTAATAAGTGATGTATCGGCACCAATTATGTGCTGATCAATAATTGGTATCAGCAATATTTACACATGATTTCTTCTTTTTGAGTGAGATATACAAACAGGTTCCTACACTTACCCACCCTATTTAACATCTGACTGACAATAATACAGCACAGGGCAAACCAAACGTAATGACAGTAGGGACATGACTTATTAGCGCGACTGTACATATAATTATACATACCAAGCTTCATACCTTAACCCCTTGAAGATTATGATGCGTTTTGACATTTTGTTCTGGCCATCATTAGACGATGTTATTCAGCTTAGGAACATAGGAAGGTATATATTGTGGGAGTCAGAGGGATGATTGAGATAGTTTTTACCCCTTTGATTGCTAGAGGTCCTTCCCAAACTGTATCAAATAATATCAAGAGTAAACTGCCAAATATGTCATGATCTTCGAGGGGTTAAGCCACCGCATTCTTAAGGGGAGATGGGCTGTTTTCCTGATCCCCTTTCTTCCTCATGCTTATCCCCATTAGTTTTGATATTTTAAGTCGATTGCCCCATTAGTTTGTAGATTTTAAGACCTTTCGCCTCATTGTTTTGTCAACATTAAGACCTTTCGTACCCTTTAGGTGTCAATTTTAGTTTCCTGGCGAGCGATAGCGAGCCTGTAATTGTGGAGCCCTGACATGTGTAGAAAATGTACTCATTAATATTGAAGGGGGATCTACTATGTTAGTTAGTTAGTTGGTTAATGGATTTTTTATTTTATTTATTTTTTTAAAGTTTGATGGAGGTCTAGGGAGGAAACTAAAACATAAATTAATATATAAATAAATAGACCCAACAAAATAACCACTGTCCCTTTAATTAAACAAGTTAGATGTTACTGATCTCACATTGAACAAAGGCTGAGACTTAATAGGAACTGTTTATATCCCAGGCGCCAGGCGGCCTTATCTTCAGTTTCCGGTAATTAGTGATTCACAATATGTTTCTATATTTAACCCATTCAGAAGCGGCGACAACATTTCCATCATATTCTGGTAACTAATAGACGATTTTATTCAGCTTAGGGAGGACTAGTATAATCAATCTCAATCTACCCTTATAACTAACATAGACCGTTCCTAAGCTGCATAAGACTGCATAGAGTTGAATACAAAATAAACCGCATGGCACCGGTACTGAAAGGGTTAATTGCCCAGTCAACCTATTCTCCTCCATGGCTATGTATTTCCAATATTACTATCCATTTTCTAGCAATATTATCAGTAATATCCAATTTCCATAAGTACTACTATTTATCCAATAGCACTAGACATCTTGTAATAGCACTACTCTTTGTCGATTAGTATGGTACTATCCATTTTCCGTCATAATAATCTATTCTCTACCAGCAAATTCAACAATACTAACCATTCTGGACCTATACTATCCATTCACCTTCCACCACCACTACTATCCAGCCATCCCTCTCAGTAACTCCCAACCTTAGCCTCCCTACCAAACAAACACCTGCCCATACTATATTATGTTTCAGTCACACCTGTCCCCATCATCACCACCACAAAACACCACCACCTGCCTCCCTTCACAGCTGTCCCATCCACTCTATGCTACTCTTCTACCCACTCTATTCTCTCTCTCTCTCTCTCTCACACACACACACACACACACACACACACACACACACACACACACACACCCCCCCACCCCCCCCCCCCCCACAGGCACCTGCATAGTGGATATGAATGCGAGGGGAGGCAAATGCACGCGTTTTCTAATTATTTTCAATCAAAACATTTGTACTCCGAAATGGCTACGACAAAAATGTTAATACAACAAAATAGCTACAATTTCCTAACCAAACCTACCATAACGTAATAACAGCTAAATCAACCAAACCTAACCTAAACTAAGATAAGTCCAATACCATTTAGGAATGTAGCCAGTTTGGTTTACATTAGGCCGTTATGGTTATTGCCGTTCTGGCTGTGGCCGTTTAGGAGTGTGCCCGTGTTGACCTGGTTGCCTTCCCTCTCGACCCGTGCCACCTCTCTGCCTTTATAAGTCTCTGGAATCAATATAGTGAGAGGGTTTTGACATGGTTCACAACACAATGAGGAAGGCACTGCAGGCACCCTTCTCACACCCTTACTATATACTGTACAGTATACTACAGTCCTATACATCACACCAAATCAATCGGGACAACTTACAAATACTTAGGTAATTTATACTTGTTCTGGCAAGAAACGAAATAACCATAGTTATATTATGAAAGAGGATTATTAATTTCTTGCCTAAACCAAAATGGCAGCCACAATCCACTTATACGTATAACATCACAAGTGCGAGGGAGCTCTAAAATTACCGTACTGTATAACACCAAGCCTTGGTGATTGTATGACACAAAGGGAAAATACTTAATTACCTTATATCTTATAATGGAAGCGTTGTCTTTATAGTTTAGGAAATATACCTAATAGCTACCTCTATCTATCTATTCAGCTGGCGGGTGACCTTACATTAACAGCATAACATAACCCGCATTCATAAGTATAAACAAAACAAAATGTGCAAGTATTCACTATCTGACTTTCACATACCCCTACATCTCGTGTTACGCTGTAAAATGGTCCAACCTTAACCCGTACATTACAGTACCGGTGACATCCTTTGCATTATATTCTGGCAACTATTAGACGATTTTATTCAGCTTAGAACGGACCTTTAGCAATAATAAGGCTTCAGGATACCTCAACCAACCCTTTTAACTACCGGTACCACAGATCCTTCCCAAGCTGCATAATATCATCTAAATATAACCATTTTAAAATATAACACACGTCGCTGGTACTCAAAGTAATAAGGTACCGGTAACCTCAAACTTACATTGTAATATTTACCCTTGTCAATCTTGGCCAGCAGTTCTACATACCAGCCTCCTACATACCAGCCTCCCTCCCGCATCCCACAAGATACTCACACCATTATCTTGTTTAGACAATATACAGTTATTCTGCTCACGTTCATTGTGTTGGACTCAGCTGTCAACACTATACCCTGTTCCAAGTAAGCCGGTATCACACGAGAGCTTTTACAGTCAACATTCGATACTCAAAATTTTTCTGGTAACATTTCTGGAATATTATGTACTGGTAACGGAAACTAGACTGATGATAGATTAATTTAGTCAAAAGAAATATGTTAAATGTTGACCTCCTAAGCTGCCAGACCAGTGTTGAGAATAAATGTTCGAGGGAAAAAGCGCTCGTGTGATACCCGGCTTTAGTGGACCAAAACTCACACCATTACCTTATTTAGACTATAATGGAGTTATTCATCTTCACTGTGTTGGACTCTGCTGTCAACACTATACCCTGTACCAAGTGAGTACACCAAAACTCTTGAACATTCACCTCTATAACTCACGAACGACTAGAGTAATCGAGTTAATATTACTACCATTAGGGAAGAGTCAGCCAGGAAATAGATATATGTGGAAATTTACAGCACATTTGCTTAGCCTTCTTTGAGGTACAGAGGTTAAGAGTCACGATTTCTGAAGCCTATTTTGAACAGGGTATAGCTTATTGAACATTTTGCACTATAAATATATGACGCCACCACTTCTTCGTCATTTGTCTTCAACTTTTTTTTTTTTTTCGATTTTTTAAATTTTCATAATCTTGCCCTTATCTCTTCCAGATCTCTTATATTTCTCCAAAGCATTCCTCCAATTGCCCCCACTCCTATATTCTCAAGTAATTCTCCAAATTTCTTCTTCCTCCTTCCTCTCCCTTCCGTATAATCAAAATATGTGTTATCCTGTTTCATGTTTGCCTTTCTTTTCCCTTGTCCCACAGACCCTTGCACCTTCCATAGCCTCCTTTCACGATTTCTATATAGAGAGCTTCTTCTAGATATTAGTAAAATAATGTAAGTATCCTCCTTAACATAGCTTTGATCCCAGCAACCGCCAGCCGATTTTGTGAGGAACCAATCCAAGTCACTATGGCAAAAGTTCAGTTAACCTATTCATCAAGATCAACCTTTGCCTACCAGCACATATCGCCTTTGTGTTATTTTAGTTATGGCCCTTCCAAGTTAATGCAATTAGGGAGGATACCACTAATTATGAGAGATTACAGTATGTGACATTGCTATTCTAGACTAAGGCTACACCGTACGGATTTTAACTCGGCATTTCATTAACTGAAAAGTTATAGGAAATTTGTCCATGTATTCGAGTACTTTACCATAATTTTAAATATATTCAATTAGGTCTACCAGAACTCCAACTAGTGATAGATTTCCATGGAAGGGAAATTGTAACACATAAATATACAAATCATGATATGAGTGTTGCCAATATTACTGAATAACGATAATGCAAAGCATTTGCCACCCAAACCTAATGTTCAAGAGCATTATACCAGTGTATAAATAATACCCACTAGGCTCTATCAGGATAATACTAACGACTCATACCCAATGCTTAACAGACTGTGACGTCACCACAAACACAATTATAAATAAGAACGACACTGCGTAATACTCTTCACTGGCAGGAGCACGGGGCTAAAAATAGAGCTCTTTATAGTCCTCTAGTGCCTCTATCTAGGAGCTCTATTGTCTTACAAAGGGGAGGAGGCCAACGTGGTAGACTATGGTGGTGATGGTGGTAGTGGTGGGGAGGTTTATGGTTGTGGTTTTAGGGATGGTAGTCATGGGGATGTTTGTGGTTGTGGTTTTAGCGGTGGTAGTGATTTTTGGTAGTGGTGGGGATATTTGTGGTTGTGGTTATAGTGGTGGTGATTGTTGGTAGTTGTGGGGATGTTTGAGGTTGTGGTTATAGGGGTAGTAGCGGTGGTGGTTGTCGTGGTAGGAAGGGTGGTGGTGGTAATGGAGACAGTGGTGGTGGTGGAGATTATTGTTGTTGTGGATATATGGGTGGTACGGTAGTAGTAGTGGTGGTGGTCGTTGTGGTAGGAAGGGTGGAGGTAATGGAGACAGTGGTGGTGGAGGAGAGAACTGGTTGAGGTGATTGTATTTGTGGTTATACCTACCTACGTACAGTATGTCACCTATATGGAGTTCGCCACTCTGCTAGTGGCACCGAGGAGCGCACCGCCCTTTGTTGTTGTTTGAAAATTGGTGCAGCAGACTGTTCGAAGAGGCAGAGCGCTCCCCTGCGAAGATGGGCTCGTCTGGCACTTTTTGTAGTTCGACATCGAGGGCTCTCTTGAAGCTGTCTAACGAGACGCCCCTCATGTCTCTAAAGGCCGATTCATACTAGTCACACTAGCGCGAATATATTTAATCTACCATACTACTACAACTACTACACCTACTACTACTACTACTACTACCATTGATACTACTGCAACTAATCTGTTCCCCCCAGTGACACATTTGGCACCTTGTTTTGGCATCCTCTCCACCGCTCTTATAATATATGAGATGGCGACACTGATAATATTAACCAATGTACTACTACTACTACTACCACCGCCGTCACTATCACCATCACTACTACAACAACAACTACTGCTACTACCACTACTACTTTTGCTTCTATACTAGCGTATATTCTGGTCCCCTGAACAGCGTTCGCCAGGTCAGGCCAAAGTATATACACTCTTTGAGTTAAATATGATATACTTTGGGTCAGGCGACCCATTTGGCACCTTGTTTTGGTTCCCAGACTGGCGTTCCTCCACCAGTTGGCGACACTGACCTGATTAACTCCTTCAGTAGGTATACAGGTCACGTCCTTTATACCATATTCTGGTACCGGTAACTATTAGACGATTTCATTCTGGCTTAGGAAGGATCTGTGGTATATAAAAAGCTTACATAAGATAGTCTGTAGCTTATTAATTGTTAGAGGTCCTTCCTAAGCCGAATAAATAATCAAGTAGTTGCCAGAATATACTGAAAAGGACGTCACCGGTACTGAATGGGTTAACGCCTTCAGTACAATGGTTTCTTGTGTATTATATTCTGACACACATTATAGTATAGACATAATCATAAATTATTAGTAATCAAAGTGATAAACATTATCCCACTAATAAATTGTGCATTTCACAGTTCGTTCCACAAGAGAATACAAATAAAAAAAAGTTCAATGATAGCATATAATCGAAAATGGGATCACTATACTGAAATGGTTAACATTGCTTTATGGCTCCCGGTTATACTAAGGAAAAATACCAGAAAAACCCCCCAAAAGATGGCCAACAATCATGCAAGTAAAACAAATAAATAACTTATATAATTTTAGTCCAGAAATCGTGGCTCCTAACGGGTAAGTCGGGGTAACTAAAAAAGGGCTAGAGCAAATAGTCTGTAAATGTTCACACCTATTCCCTGACTGACTCTTCCCAAATGGTATAAATATTAGTTCAAATATTAAAGATTTTTTTTATATATATATAAGAGGTTGCACTCTGAATTTCTCGCCCACCATTAATGTATGGACTATAGTTTGTGTTTAACAATTTGGGCTTACAATGCAAGGATATTACATACTGGTATACGAGCTAACCAAATTAGCAACTAGATTTTCGCACCTGGCACAATACAAAACAATATGACAAGTACTCAAATTAGTATAGAAAAGTGGTATTAAACGTAGACTAAACTGAATAACCAAAATGATAGCCCAGAAAGCCTAATGTAGTGACAAGCCTTAACAAGTATACACTCAATTGAATATGTATATAATACAAACGAGATCATTGCAGTGCTAAATAATCTCTCAAAGCTTCACAGTTTGATTTTTGAGTTTCAAATATTCAAATGGATGTATACTTATTATAACTTACGAGTGTATACAACCAAGCATTCACAACAAAAATACAGTTTCAATCAAGGTAATTAACTTTCATAACAATTCCTCTATTGTGTACGGTACCTTAGCCAAGAGACAGTAGCTATCTTATAAGGCTATTAGTAAAGTCAAGTGAATTTATCAGGTTTGGCAAAGTCCTCATCTGTGCTATGATTGTATATCCATACAAGTTTCGTCATAACAAATATATTCACTCATAATATGTAATTACCTTGAATACTATAAAAACTTAGGGGGTAGATTTCAAGCAAGAACAAAAGTCTCCATGGAAAATATCCTGGAACTTCAGTATGCAGATGATTGTGCTCTTGTAGCTCACTCGCCAGAGGAACTAGAAGTCGCGCTTGAAGCTGCAGCAAGTGCTTATATTACTCCAGAATGGGCTGTCAGTTAACATCCAGAAAACACAAATAATTTCTCAGTGGTCAGCTCAGATAACACCTGTGCAGCCAGTGTTCAGATTAGCAGGAGAGGAGATAGCACAAGTTCCTTCCTTCAAGTATCTGGGAAGCTTCCTGTCTGAAACGGCCAGTATTGACGATGAGGTACAACACCGACTGAGACAAGCTGCAGCATCTTTTGGCCGCCTACAAGAGAGAGTTTTCCAAAATAATCACCTGACTCTTTGTACCAAAGTGGCTGTATATAATGCTGTGTGTTTAACCACTTTGCTCTATGGTTGTGAGACATGGACGACATATAGACGCCATATACGACCCCTGGAGGCTTTCCACATCAGATGCCTCCGAAAGATTATGGGTATAACCTGGCAGGACAGTGTTCCTGATATAACAATACTTGAAAGAGCCTTGAGATCCTTATCATCAAACAACAACTCAGATGGGTTGGGCATGTCATCAGTATGCCAGAGAGACTACCTCATAAAATACTATATGGACAGCTGCATGAAGGCCGCAGAGCAGCTGGAGGACCAAAATTAAGATACAAAGACAGTATAAAGACAATACTAAATAGGTGCAATATACAACCAACTGCACTTGAAAACTTAGCATCAGATAGACCACTATGGCGCTCACACTGCCAGCAAGGAGCGAAGGAACTGGAACGTCAGAGGAAACACCACCAGCAGGAGAAGAGGGCCCGGAGACATGCACGCCGGGAACAACCAGCACCTCCTAACCCGGACTACCAGTGCCCAGACTGTGGCAGGATATGTGCATCACGGATAGGACTCTACAGTCATCGTAGAACTCACAACAGATGAATGCAGGAAGGGAACGTCATCATCGGACTACGATGGACTACCATAAGCAAGCAAGCAAGCAAGTGTGTGTGTGTGTGTGTGTGTGTGTGTGTGTGTGTGTGTACTTACTCTAGTTGTACTTACTCTAGTTGTACTTACTCTAGTTGTACTTACTCTAGTTGTATTGCGGGAGTGAGCATGCTCGTTATTTCCCGCCTCCTATACGTGTTATATGTATCGTTGGAATGGCTGTGGATGTGTGTGTAGTCTGTATTTTTAGCCAATTGGCGACATCGGAAACGAAGGCTTAGGGTGGATCTGTATGGTACCATTCTCACTATAGACGGTACCGTCTCGCCCGAAGGCTTAGGTAGCCATCAGCTTAGGTGAACCATATGATACCCATCTCGCCTTGTACCATTTTTGCCAACCCCAGATGGGACGTCACAACGTCGTCCACTTATTCCAGGTACCTATTTACAGCTAGGTGAACTGAGGCTAACACATGAAAGGAGACAAGCCCAATTTGTCTCCTCCCGGCCGGGGATTGAACCCCCGACCCCTCGTGTGTGAAACGAGAGCTCTACCTACTAGGCTACGGGCTGTGTGTGTGTGTGTATGTGTGTGTGTGTGTGTGTGTAATAATAATCGGTTTATTTCAAGCCGGCAGCCAATGGGGCTGAAAATACACAGACTTAACCTAGATCTTATCCTAATGGATCAACAGACTGATCCTGGCAGCTAACGAGAGCGCCTACATACTCCCAAGGGAGTAGGACGTGGGCAGGAGACTTTGTGGGTCCCCCGAGACGATCCGCCCAGATCTTGCCTTCACGGCCAGGGAAAGTTTTTGAGAGAACTTCCCCTGCCGGCGCCTGGGATTGAACCCCCGACACCAGAGCTAGCGCTCCCAATACAGAGTACTAAGCGCGCTCGGCCACCGTGTGTGTGTGTGTGTGTGTGTGTGTGTGTGTGTGTGTGTGTGTGTGTGTGTGTGTGTGTGTGTGTGTGTGTGTGTGTGTGTGTGTGTGTGTGTGTGTGTGTGTGTGTGTGTGTGTGTGTGTGTGTGTGTGTGTGTTATAGACGACATAGAATCTCGCCAGTTGCCCAGGCCCTGTGTACTAAAAGGTCCCTAAATTGGTGGAATCCGCAAGAGGGTTGACAGTAGCGGAGGGATGTGCGGAGATGTAGCTACTATACTGTGTCTAGAGTATATTGTGTGGCTGGGTGTCTGTGTTGTGTGTGGTTGTGTTGTGAAGGTCTATCTTGTACTGTATGAGTGTGCGGTGTGTAGTAGGTCTGTATTGTGTGGTGTGGAGGTCATTGTGTGTAGGTATGTTATGCGTGCGGTAGTGGTGTGTGGGTCTCTCAGGTGTGTAGGTCTGTGTTGTGGGTGTCTGTAGTATGTGCGTTTGTAGAGTGTAGGGCCGTGTTGTGTGCGTCTGTGGTGTGTGCGTCTGTGTATGGTGTGTTTGTGCGTATAGAATGGACCCGAAAGGGCCGAAACGGCCATTTATTCTCAAGTGTTCAGAGTAAGTCCGGAGTGCTTTTGTCTGATATGGAGTGGGTCCAAGTATTTTGTATTTGCTTTTGAGTTTCGGCAAGCTATCCACCAGGGTGTTGGTATAACGTGTGTTTGGGATACTTGGAACTGTAAACCTAAGGAATAGGCTACAGTGCAAAATAAAGCCATCAACAGCAAATTTACTGTTCCTTACGGAGTCAGTATTTTAGGAATAGTGCCGGAGTGTCGGATTATTCTATTTTCCTATGCGTAATAAGGAAACAAAAGGCAAGGCTGCCTGTTGCTAATGTCCATTCAAATTGCATAAGTGATAGAGAGCTAAATTTAAGGTATGGAGTTCCAGAGTTTACATGTTGACGCGAAGAATAAGTGTGATAATCGGTTCACTCTTGGGTTAGAGAGTTTATTAGTATATGGGTGAAAATTAGTTGACTGACGGCTGGTAGCTACTCTCCATAACGGAGGAGTGTGTGTATAATGTATCCAAGAATGTGCGAGGAGCTACGTTATACAGTAAATATGGAAAGTCATAAGTGTACAAAATAGGTTCAAACAAGTATGCGTATTATTATATGTTTTACACCAACCAACTTCACATCTAAACTCAATTAATGAAATCAACAAATACATGTGGCACTCCGAGGACTTGAACCCAGGACACTCACATCGAAATTCCGCGCACTATTCTTTACGCTATCAAGACAGTTAAAGAAATATGGACAAGCCTACGATTTATTATGCAGTTTCGAATCCTGCATATTAATCTGAGCATGTACATATATTCCAACTGAGCAATGGTAGCCTAATGTATAGACGAATGGAAGGAGTAATTAATGGGGTGCTTAACCCTTAGGAAGGCCTCGCTATAAATACCATGTACGGCATATTTGCAATAACTTATAGTGTGAAGTGACGAGTGTATAAAAAGCGTGCCTGTATTACACATAATATGCCTACACACAAATAACGAGCTTATAAGACTGCGTGCCGTGGCGTGGGCATAGTGGTGGCACAATATTGGAGAACGAATACGAAGTGGTACATGAGCGCAACCTAGTCATGGGTAGGTCGTGGGTGGTGGGAGGGAAAGCTAGCATGGTAATGGTGGTAATAGGGGATGGGGGGGGGGGGTTATTCAATGCGGCCCTTATTCCATGGTTGTGTTGCGGGGACGGTTTGGGCATTGGTTCAAATCTTGCTGCATCTATTAATCAAGTCTGGCAGGTGGGTTTCACGTATCATTGCTTGTCCATACAGACATACACGCAAAAAAAATAAAAAAAAATAAAAAAATAAATAAATAAAAATAAACAACAAATTCATTAGGGTACCTTTTCCACTATCACAATCTTTGGTATCATCTCATTTAGTTACCTTGCCCCTGGCCATCCTCTAAAACGGTTCCCCCATAGCAGGAATATTGTTGCCTTGGTGTGTCTGTGAGGGTGAGGTAGTGTAGGGAGGCTGCCTGACTGACCACTTTCACTGCCAGTGGGCTCATCCGCTCTCTGCCCTCCACACACTTCCTGCACCCACACACACACAAGCAGCCATACTCTTCTTTCAATCACAACTCGCAGAATGCAATACAAATGTCACTATCAACTCACAGCTGATATTCAAATGCCGTATGGGCAATCTCCCCACACCAGTTACCTCTGCTTACCTAACAGTAAATAGGAACCTGTAGAGAGTGAACATTTGTGACATTCCATCTGGTTGGGGAAACTGGGGTAACTTGGAAAATATAAACTAACATCTATGTACCAGGCTGGGTAACTCGCCCACCAGAGGCTCCAAAGGCCACAGACTTTACCGTTTTACAAGAAACAATGCTGCTCATTATACACATTTAGTCCCTGAATATAAAACCAATCATTGAAGGTTAAACAGGATCACAAATACACACCCACACTGGCACACACTCGCGGTTGAGCATCAATTGGATATAATGAAGTAAACCCCTTTTTGGCCGTTGCTGAGGGGAGTACAGTTAACCCCTTCTATACCGACGACGTATTGTTTATTTGATTTCAGCTAGGCTATATTTAGACTATATTATTCAGCTTATCAAGGACATCTACCAATTAAAGGGCTACAAACTATCCCAATCAATCCTTTTAGTTACCACATATCCTTCCTAAACTTCATAAAATTGTCTAAACGTAACTGAAATCAAATTAAAAATACGTCGCCGGTAAAGAAGGGGTTAACCAGTGTACGTGTGTGTGTGTGTGTGTGTGTGTGTGTGTGCGTATGTAGAGGAATGTGGTGTGAGAAAGTACGGAACGGTGAAGCAGGTTGCAGGAATGTCAGGAAGCACGTGGTGGTGGACAGGGGAAGGCCTAGTCAGATGGGCTCATTTTCAAGATTTGTTGTTATCAATTTAACTTGGCAACTTTTGGGGGGTCGCTTTACAGTGGAATGAAGGGGAATTATTGTAGTTGCCTTTATTTGACCAAAATTTGAATTCAGAAACTTCCAGACTAGAGGTACCTACAAAGAAAAGGTAGGCTATCGCTAGGCAATCAATCTATCTATTGCCGGACATCTTACTCCCCTTAATGAGGGTAGGGTTAATGAGGGTGGCTACACAGTACACACAAAAAGCCCTCAAGCGGAATTGTTCCCCATGAGAAGGACAACCCGTGCCAGTATATTCACAGACTTACAGGATTGACCACTCAACTTAGGGTCCGTCCGACTCCGAGGCCCTCTATGTATAATTTTATCACTAGTTTTTTTAACAGTGGCGGGTGGCTAGTCCATCCATTAACCTGCTTCACCCTTAGGTGAGCAGTAAGAATTTGCATAAGGTTTACTCCCCTAGAAGAGTTGCCGACTAAGGCTGAAGAGTCTCATCCAACTATTACACTCTAACGTCGGGCAAGGCTCCGATACCCATGGCAAAGAGCCCTAAAATGAATGAAACATACTTGGCACTACCACACAATATATATATATATATATATATATATATATATATATAACCGCATACCCTATGTATGATATTGCCTGATTGAATGATGACGATTAAGCAAATATATTTGACAGCTAAAGTTGATATTAATCAATAATAACAGTAACTTTTCTATACCCGATTACCAGAGCATATACTAACTATGACAAGACACAGTACGGTGTCGTCTTTTGCGGATGACACAAAACTAAGCAAGATAGTAAACACACAAGAGGACACGGGCCAGCTGCAGGAAGACATAAATGTAGTGTTCCAGTGGACCAGGGAAAACAACATGCAATTCAATGAAGAAAAATTCCAATTAATAAGGTACGGAGAAAATAATGGCGTTAAAGTTATCACAAACTACCTAACAGAATCTAACCACATAATAGAACGAAAAGACAGTGTGAAAGACCTTGGGGTGTTAATGTCTGAAAATATGTGTTTCAAAGAACATAACCAGGTCAAAGTTGCGGCTGGGAAACGTTTAACGGGTTGGATTTTGCGTACATTTAAAACACGCGGTGAATTACCTATGATAACGCTCTTCAAATCTCTAGTGCTACCGCGGCTTGAATACTGTAGCGTATTAACATCCCCATACAAAGCAGGTGAAATAAATGACTTAGAGAGTGTACAAAGAAATTTCACTTCGCATATAAGTTCGGTAAAACAGCTACACTATTGGGATCGTTTAAGAGCACTGAACCTGTACTCGCTGGAACGTAGAAGAGAACGTTACCTAATAATATAAACGTGGAAAATCGCAGAGGGTTTAGTACCAAACCTACATACTCCGATAGTCATGAAATTCAGTGATAGGAGAGGCTGGGAATGCAATATCCCCCGGATGAATAACAGGGGTGCTATGGGCTCTCTGCGAGAGGGCTGGTTATCACACAGAGGCCCACGTCTCTTCAACAAACTCCCACGACGAGTAAGAGACATGAGGGGCGTCTCTTTAGACAACTTCAAGAGAGCCCTCGATGTCGAACTGCAAAAAGTGCCAGACGAGCCCATCTTAGCAAGGGAGCGGGCTGTCTCTTCAAACAGTCTGCTGCACCAAATCACAACCCACAACGAGGGGCGACGCGCTCCTCGGTGCTGCTAGGAGAGTGGCGAACACAACCTAAGGTAACCTAAGGTAAGGTATGGTACAAACATAATTACATACACACACATAACAATATTGAAGCTGAATGTCAATTGTCAATGTAGAAGTTGAGGTTTACAATTATCCTTGGAGTATACAGGCCAAAGCAAATGTATAAATAAAACTATATTTGGCCATGGCCTTAAAATCGTAGTGAAAAGTAGAAATGTAAGGTCTGTCAAAATTATTTTTCATAGAGACACTCCCACTCTCTCCACCACCCAGATAGCCGCAGGGCCTGTGGATGTGTCACAAGATCACTTTCCCCGGCAATTTCCTCGTTAGGGCAGCATCTGAATTAAAGTTTTATAAGAACTGAGCAAATTTAAATAATCTACATCCAGTCCAGTCGTCAATACCAACGTAAACAAACTCCAAACAACTTGACTATGTTGCCAGAATATATCAAAGGTTGCCGATAAATACTAGTGTGACTGGGCTTAATTAAGGCGGTGTCACACGAGCGATTTTTCCGTCAATTTTTACGGGCAATTGTAGTCTGGCAGCTTCAAAATATAAGTTCCGTAAGAATTAAACCACCTAACAATAATCTACCTTCGATTTAGTTTCCGATTACAATGCGAAAGAGCCTCAAAATAGTACGAGAAAAAACTTGTTCATCGAAAATTGCCGGAAAATGCGCTCGTGTGACACTGGATTTATATTCCCACCTTGCCGCAGGGTCGGTAGAGGTGTTGTTGTTTGGGCTGATAATTCCCACGTTCATCTTGGAAACTTACAGGTCTAGTGACCTTCAATGATCTTACATTCGATAATAATATGAACTACTTCGCGCGGCTAACCGATTAAGCTACAGTAATATACCGGTAATTTTTTTTACAAATTAACCTGTGCAAATTACAATTTTTTTTTCTAACAGGTGGTTAAATATATTAGTTAAGTGCATAATTATGACATCAATATAGAGTAGGCTTAATTCAATTGTAAATGCAAATAAAAATACGAATATTAATGGATAATATGAAGGAAAGCTGCCTATAGTGGCATAAATCTGGAAAAAGTTCAACAATTATTAAAAACCTTGAAGTCATTGACAAGCACGCGGAATTCCTACGCACGTAAGGAGAGTATTTTGTTATATAGGCCCTACATATTATGAAATACTGCAATCGATATATTACAAACTCGGGTTAAATTTAAGTAAGTACCTTAGCTTGGAAGGACAATAACTACTTTCAAACTGAACACAAGATCTTAATACTATTAAGACGCAAATACATGTGTGAAAACATACAGTACCGTACATCGTGTTGTGTGCTCCTTTACTCTGGTGCTAAGTTATATATTAACAAGGAAGCCAGGTTAAGGGATCATTGCCATACATTTGAATTGTGTAGACTCTGGTTGACAATTAGGGGTCCTGAGAAACCTGATGGATGTGTCAATGTAAGTCTTCAAGAGAGCCTTGGACAACCATCTTAAAACGGTAGCTGACCATCCATGCTTTGCGGGGGAAAGAGCTGCTCCTTCAATTAGGCTAGTCTGGCCCACCAAGAACCGGCAGCATACAGCCTCGGGAGGAGCAGCTCTCACCAAGGTCGCTGACGGCCGGCCGAACCTTCACTAGTTAGGTACCGGTAGACCATGGTATTCATAATGACATACCGGTAATTGATATACAGCAACCAACATGATTTATTTATGTACCACTATGCAATGTATTATAATAATTATAGGCCTATACCAATATTCAATGTGGGATACAGCATGACATAAATGTATTTACATCATACAATTAAAATATATATATTTAAATTGCATAAAAAATATCATAGCGTGCACATGATTATATATAAACGTCTGCATATTCCGTTTTCAATGCAATAATTCATATCGACAGATCGCATGCATGGACACCCACACATTTAACTTACCGTAATTATATAACGAAATATCTGAATCTTTTTAAGACAAAGTAAGACAAAACAGCGTCTAATAAGCTACAATAATATGGTTGTGTTTACATCTATCTACCTGCAGATGGCCCTGGTGATAGCCCCTCACACTCACCTGTGGGAAGAAAGGGCCAATATTAATGTTAATAAAGGGAATAACACCGAAGACAAAATAATGATAATGTGGGCTGATAATGACCCTCTACCCTTGAACTCTCAAGTGCCAGAGAATCATCGACCTTATCATATATATATATATATATATATATATATATATATATATATATATATATATATATATATAATTGGCTAAATCCATCATGTTGGATGAAAAGGGAAGAATATAGTGGTCAAAAAGACACTCACCTAGTCCATTTTCGCCCGATATGAAACCAATCTCGTATTTAGTGAGTTGAAGGTATCGAAGTAAAACAATACCCGGTAGTCTTTATTGGTGTCCAGCCGACTTACAACTGTTCCCACCGTCTGGTTTTGATGAATGCAGGCATTTTAAGTAGTGTTACGTTGATAATGGACTTCCGGTGCCTTTAGTATGCACACCCATTTGCGAGATGTACGTACGCGCATGAGAGGCACCATGGTTGCGCAAAGTACGAAAAATATGCATTTTGTATAATATGCTTTAAGTCTATTTGTGTCTTTGCAAACACACTTTGAGAGTATTTGGAGTAGGCTAACTGTGAGACATCTCAAACTCCCCTGCAGACTTGGGAATCGCGAAAACCGCTAAAAACTAATAATTTTTACCAATTTAGCCCCACCTTTGCAATATCGTTGCACGGCAACCAGTGGTCCGTAGAAACATAATTCAGGTGTCATTGGAATGGTCTATTCCTCTACTTCATTTGGACGCTTAAGATCACACCAAGTTGAGCAAATAATTATTATTTACAAGCGCTCCTGAAAATACGTAATGTACGATACAAAATATTTTTAAAAGTACCGGTACCATACCTTATATTTCTATGGAACACAATAAGACGAAGGAGAGATTAAAGCCTAGCATTCGTATATTGTTTAAACAAAATATTAATGCTTGCTACGAATATACATTAGTGTTTATTATAACAGATTATAAAATATCTAGAGCATAAACTAACAACATACGACATGCAGGCATTTAATTAATAGTGCCGGTGCGTATGACAGAATGTATTACTCTAATTAACTCTCTGTATCCATTACAAGATTGAAAGAACAGTTGGCTAATTAGAGACTGATGTGAGAGGTTGTGGGCTATATGTTACAGAGCTCAGAGAGAAGGTGTGTGTGTAAAAGGGGGGGGGGGGGTATGTGAATCTAAACAGACAAGTTATATTGGTCTGCTTACTCTCCCACAGGGACAACCAACACACCCCACACTTACTTATTATCTAACTCTTTAGTCATCTGTCTATCATCTACGGTATCTATCTACTTTCATCTGTCTATCTATCTACTTTCATCTATAATCTATCTATATCTTATTTGTGTTTATTAGTTATTGCCTAGAGAAGGGTTTGGAGTGTGAAGTTAAACTTGCGTTCGATCCCTGTTCAGGTAGGAAAGTTTTTCTAAGATAAAACCGGGGGTTGCCGTCTCCAGATGACCAATGGAGATGGACATTACAAGAGTTCCAAGCGTAATTGAACCTTCTCGAAGGAGAAGAAAAATGGCGCTTATTAAAAGTCTTGAGATTATTATTTTAGTTTATTATTACACTCCCACATGGATCTCAACAGCCCGCGGCACTTACATTTACATCCATGTATGGATTGGTACGGTACTGTATACATATATCCATCACCTATCTATTATTCATGCCTAATTGTTACTTACTAGAGCGGGGTTTGAAGGGTGAAATTAAGCAGACAATTGATATTGGTCTTCAACTATATCAAGAGGCTGGGGTACCGGTACTCCAGATATAGTCGAAATTGTCGTGTCATTATAATAAAACCCTTTTCCATCGTGTAGATATAATTTCTCCAAAGTGTCAGTGTTTCTGTGGTAAGCTCTGAGATGAATATAGAGACCGATTTTCTTTTAGGTTAACAAATCTTTTGATAATTTATATCCACCACCACCACCCTAATTGCATTCTGTTACACAAACTTTGTCATTCAACAAGCAGCTGACTGAGCATCAGCGGATCTTTATTGCTTGCTTTGTTTTGTATCAGTATGTAATGTGTTACTCAACAAAATAAGCCTGAGGGGGCGTGGAGGGTGAAACTAAACAGACAAGTTATATCAAGGTCTGTTTACTCTCCCGAATGGTCCACCACCACACGTTCCACTTTCATTACTATCTACCGTCTGTCTGTCCAGATGTGTCTGTGGGCCCCTATGTCTGTATGTCTTACTTTGATAGAATATACCAAAGGGTGTGTGGAGGGTGAAGTCCAACGGCAGAGTTATGCTTCATCAGGGTCTAATTACTCTCCAACATGGACCTCCACCTTACTTTCTATTCTCCTTCTTACCTACACATACACTCGCGCAAGCACGCGCACACACCTGAAATATAATGTAACGTACACAAAGACCTTCACGTGAGTCACGTATATTACCATACCCTATTTCTGTGAACGTTTTTTTAAAAGAAACGCATGTTTGGCTACAAAACTCATACGCACAATACTTCACAGAGAAGACCTATGGAACTATTAACAAATAATTATTTATAACTGTTCAAGTCAAACTGGGATAATTTAGCAAAATTGCACAAAGCATACCGAAACACACATACAATAGGCCAAACTAAATTTGTAAAAAATAATAATCTAGTTAGATTGGAAAGCAGAGGATAGACACTAGACAGATAATATATTGTGGGTAAATTATAAAGCAACAATAGAAGAGAGGTTAAGTTACATAGAGGGCGCATCCACTCCCCAACACTACAAGAAAGAGGTATAATTTACTTGAACCCTACCACCTAACCCCAAAAAGTAAAATAAATTAGTATAGCTTAGTAACCTCGAGTCCCACCAAACCAGCACCCCCCCCCCCCCCCACTCCCTATGTCCACAGGAGAGCTGGAGTCAACAGGGACACACTAGAGTACACACAGGTCAACACAACACACACGCGTCCACACATGCCCTACCGCACAACAACACTCACACTCTCTATACTATTACACCACACTACACTACACTATGGCTCCATTCAACAACAACAGTAAGCAATCACTCCAAAACTCATGGTACGGGTGGGATTGTGTTGCAAGACGGGTGATATGTGCTCTACTTAGAGGAGGTGGTATACACTGAGAGAGCTCTGAAGAACACTGAACACTTCGCCACAATGTTGCATCTCTCTCACTATTCTACCGCTATTACAACAATCAGTGTTCTTCAGAGCTCTCTCAGTGTATACCACCTCCTCTAACTAGATAGGTTAGGTTAGGTTAGGTTAGGTAACCTAGAGTACATAGCACCCGTCTTGCAACACAATCCCATCCATACTCTGTGCAACTCTCCAACCCAAGAGTGAAACTATATTCCCAATTTGTCTTCTATTCAACAGCTGAGCTCTGGAACTCTCTCCCTGAAACCACAATATTTCCCTCATCCTATGACTTAAAAATTAAACTCTGTGTGTCCAGTCATTTTGGCTCGTACATTCCTTGATTTTGGCACTGTCACTCTTTCAACTCTGGAGGAGGCACTCGTCACAGGCAGTTTTGCCTTTTGTCTCAAACACACACACACACCCTCGAGATAGTTCAGTCCACTAAATTACTTGGTGTTTTCCTTCAGCAAAAACTACTCTGGGATAAACATGTTAACACCATAGCTAGTGCTTCTTCTTATCGGCTACACATGTTACGCACCCTGAAACAACTAGGGGTTCCCAGAGATGACATGCTACTTTTATACAAATCTTTTATATTACCCAAACTCTGCTATGCTTCACCCGTTTGGTCATCCTCTCTCAACTTAACCCAAAGAAATAAATTAGAAAAAATTCAGAAGAGAGCACTCAGAATAATGTTCGGGGGCCAACTACACCACTTACCAAGATGCATGTAACCTAATTAACGTACTCGCCATATCTAACCTCTACGAACAACACCTTCAGCAGTTCTCCAGCAAACTACTAAACAACCACAGACACCGGCACCTACTACCGCCCGACGCCCCTCCTCCTCTACGCGCTGTTCGCCACTTCAACCGTATTGTCCCCGTAAGAGCACCACGGACTGACCGCTACAAGAACAGCGCCATTCCTTCAATAATTAAGGTCTTAAACAATCAATAAATTATATACATATTTTTCATTGTAAATTAGCCTGTTAGCTCTTGTGTCAATTTTAATTTTAATTTTAATTTTAACTATGTATCAACTTCCTTGTATATTTTCAGCCTTTGGGCTGCTTTTGTGAATAAACCGTTAATTATTATTATTATTATTACAGCATGTGCACTGAATAACTCATTAATTATGCTAACTTGTGTAATCGGTACGGTACTTCAGTTGGTCTGTCTGTATGTGCAATTAGCCACATAAATATATATACACGCCATGATCTTATGTATGGAAGGTAACATAGTGTGATTGACTTGCATGAAGAATCTGCTATAAAACCGTTAATATGTGTTATTATTTAACAATTGCATAAGAAAAAACCCTTCTAATTCAATCATAGTAGCCTAATTTTCCTTGCATAGATCAAATTAGGGAGTGTATCCATATTAATGTGGCCAACTGTACAGTACATTGGTGTCGGTTACATTGTTCATGGTATACTTCGGGAACAAAAGAGAGGGTCTTAATTTCCTTCGTATGATAATCCTTTGAAATAACAGCGCCTTACTCTCACATGCACCACTGAACAACACACTCTCCACCACCAGACTGCACTATCAGATACTGATACGTCTTCAAATAGAGAACATTTTAGGAATATACTTTACACTCATAGGCACGATACAACCATATACTGTTCACAACATAAGCACAATCTCGGACATCATACAATATTCCCACCAGCCACCACTACATTACGATTTTAATTAATACAAATTACACTCACCACCACCACCACCATCACTCTTCAGTCTCCAATAGCTAAAGAACACCATCAATCTACACTAACCTACACTTAGAAATACAAACTCTATAATCTACATCACCATACTACACCTTACATAGTATATGACATAGTTACAATACCATTAACATACCTTATAGAACTCCTTTACCTTATAATTTTGCAAGGTAACACAGCTTTGTCAGAGCAATCAGAACAACAATTGCTGATTATTCATTATGAAAAAGGATGAAAACCAACAGTGCGACTGTTCAATACATTTGACGTACCGGTACCGGTAATTTCATCACACTTGAACACTGTGGCATAGTTTAATGTATCTATTGGATTTTGTAGTTAAATGTTCATAATTCACTTTAGTCTATGCCCCAAAGCGCCAGCAATTTAAACCACTCCATACTATTGTTTTAAATACGTTTTGTAAACACTTAAACAAAGTAAGCGAGGTATATAATATTCTACAAAGCGAAACATACTGAAATATAAAAGGTTAGCCTAAATGGGTAGGCCTATTCGTGTAGGGTACTCATGCGAGATGTCCAGGTAACAAGGGAAAAAACAGGGTAATTTGCCGTTAACTGTGGTCACCTTTTATTCTCGGAAACAAAAAGCCGTGGTGGTCTTGGAGTGCCGCGGAGGAAACGTTTACAATGCAGACAATTACAAAATACCCCCCCCCCCCCCCTCCCCATGAAGTTAATTTGGGTATGGTAGACGTGAAAATGGTTATCTTGTGAATCAGTCCCGAGTCCAGCAAGCCCCCAGTTGACACAGTATAATCTTATACCAAAAAGGTTAAATAAATGATTAATGAGAGGTTTAATAAGACAAAGTCAAAATGTCAAGTTGTCGGCCAGTCTCTATTGAATGGTCAGTAATAACATTTGGACAGGGGGGGGGGGGGGAATTGGGTCAAGTTTGTCTACAACATGCGTTCCATATCTAAGAATAACCTTACTAAATTAACTGAACCTATACAAGCAAACCAAAGCAATCCAATCTAGGCTAGGCCTAATTGGAAGACAATGCAAAACAAAAATAAAAAATAAAAAATAAAATAAAAAATAGCCTACTGTAGAGAGACGAAGTTATACCCCCATAACGAAAAATATTTGTAATGCGAAGACCCGAGTTTCCCAACAAAATGTGGGTAACCTATGAGTACGGAAGTGTTTATTGTAAAGGCACGAGTTTCCTAAAGAGTTGTGGGCAAACTAAGGGTACGGTACCGGTAGTGTGTATTGTAAAGACTCGAGTTTCTTTGCAAGTTATGGGTATAATCTAATCTCCAAGGGTGCGACTGGGCCATGCCACCAAGTGAGGCCCAGGGGGGTCATGGAGTATCCCTAATATGTCCACGCTTGGGTTTTAACATTTTATCTTTGTATGTTATATGTTGTTTAAAGTACATAAACAAAAGCAATCAAGGATATACCGTACGTTGGATAGTTAGAAGCCACAGTTGCTCGCACGATTGAGTCTAGGGTAAAATAGTCTCTGGGCGTGTTGGTTGATTGGGTGGGTGAGTGGGTCCTAAACACTGGTATACGGTACTATAGTGGCTGGGCCTGGAGGAGGGAAGGAGGGGAAGGCATCAAGTTCCACCATAACAAAGCTGGCCTGTTACCTGAGCCACAACCTAGCACACCACTCGTCACGGTACCCCATACAACCTACAACATAACCTGACCCTACACCTGCTCCACACATAAGTACAACTCAATCTCACTCTCATTCACTCTCACTCTCTCTCTCTCTCTCCCAATTGAATTATTGTGTCATTAACAATTATTGAATCGAAATATATTAGTGTCTGTTCGCATCCACTCCGTGGGTGGTAAATAAAGTTCATTAATTCAAGTTTCTCTCTTACACCACCCTTACGCTTCATGATGATAATACACGGCACTGCTATTTAAAACACCCAAGCTATAGGCCTACACTCAAACGTTGTTAACACATACACACACCACTCATGATATTAACCATCCTTATGTACGGTATACCCCCCTCCCCTCCCCCCCATACACACACACACACACAGACATTTCTGAAATGATTAACTGATTTATTAAAGTGCCCTGTATGCAAAATTATAAATATGTGTTATATACATTGTAAATAATTTAGACATAAGAAAGACTTCAATTCAATACTATTTAATACAACTAGGTAGTATATACAACACATGTTGTGTGTGTATGTGTGCGGTATGTGTGTTGATAATAGTTAAATCAATATGTTTGTAAAACAAAATATACCGGTAACATAACAAATAGTGAATGAATCTGGGTCTTTTAAGAGAGTTGCTCTCAAAATACTCTCCAACCAAAGAGTGAAAGGATACTCCCAATCTGTCTTCTATTCACCAGCTAAGCTCTGGAACTCTCTGGATGGCGGGTGCCCAACCCCAAAAGGGGTTGAAATAGGGGAGCTATCCCCCCGCCAAAGGCGGCTTTCTAGGGCCTTTCCTAGCTGATGCTGAGAGGATTGGGTTCTAGTCATGTGGTGATGGGCTGGTCTATCAGAGTGAGAACTGAGCGATCTCTGCCATACCCATAGCTTACTCTGACTGTTCCTTTTACTTATATATTTTCTAGATCTCAAGTGACGGCGTCTCTTCCGTGGATTGACCTCCCAATTTACCAAGATTGGAAGTCAAAGCGTCACATTTTTCCTTTGTCCCTCAACTTTCTCTTCATAATTGCTGAGGGGCACAGGGCCCTGGGTGGGGCTTTGGCTTCCCGGGCGTTTCCACGCCCTCCTCAGCTCCCCGCCATGGAGTGGCTTCGGTCACCCAGGCTTTATTGTGGTCGGCGGGGAGGGTTCTGTAGGGGCGCTCGGTTATGGCCTTGGCTTTGCTCGGGGCCTTGGGGCTGTTCGGCCAGGCAGCTTGGGGAACAACAACAACAACTCTCTCCCTGAATCCATCTTTCCCTCATCCTATGACTTAAATTGCTTCAAACTCTGTGTGTCCAGGCATTTTGGCTCGAACATTCCTTGATTTTGGCCCTGTCACTCTTTCAACTCTGGGGGAGGCACTCGTCACAGGCAGTTTTGTCTTTTGTCTCCCTCATCCACATAGACAAAAAAATTGTTCCTGTGTTTTCTGGTGAATCTTACAATATGAGGCAAACATAAATCTACAGGTATCAATGAATGAAGAGAGGTCGAATATATGTAGCTAAATTAATTAAGAGAGGTCGATTATATGTAGCTAAGAGACAAACATACATATGCAGCTATAAATGAGGAAAAGTAGAATGCATGCAGCTAAGAGGCCAACATACATCTACAACTATGAATGAAGAAAGGTCGATTTCATTTATATAAGAAGCAAAAATCCCATCCGAGGAGAAGCACTTTATTGACAACGTTTCGCAGATAGCTTTTGCAGATCACTAACATGTTAGTGATCTGAAGAAGAAATCTTCATATAATCATATAAAGCAAATAACCCCTACAGGTTTATGAATGAAGAAGGTCGAATGCATGTAGAAAATATATGCAAAGAAAGGCAAAGATCCAATTACGGGTCCATGAATGAAGACAGGTCGAATGTATGTAGCCAATCATAACAGGTAAAAATCCAATTACAGGTTTATAAATGAAGACAGGTCGAATGCATGTAGCCAGGTTTATGAATGAAAAGGTCGAATGCATGTAGCAAGGCTAAGGTCGAATGGATGTAGAAAAAAATGGCAAAGATCCAATTACAGGTCCATGAATTAAGAGAGATGGAAAATATGTACCGGTACAGGTAGATAATGATACAAGCTCCAGCTCCTACTACAGGTACGAATGAGTGGAGTTCTTGTTGCGTGACGTTAGTGCAGGATGCCGACACTTCTCCACGCTAGCCAGGGGGCGTTAACACCTAAACAAATTATTATTATTATTATTATTAGTAATAGTAGTAGTAGTAGTAGTATTAGTATTTACTAATATACACCACTACCGTTTCAATCTTTAAATCTGATTAGCAAGCTTGTGATTTGACTTGTAATAAAGGGCATCCTTCACCAGAGACCCTACAAGAAGTGCTAGTTTATCGGTCGACAGTTGTCCTGGGCGACATTTTGTTCTGTTTGTTTGTCTGTAAACAAGATATATCACAAAGTTATGAACCGATTTTCATAAAATTTGGTGGACAGATAAGACATGCGCCAAGGAAGAAGTAGTCAATTTAGGAGGCGATCGGGATCACATCCTGGAACCCAGATCCAGAACAACATTTAGGACTAAGATATTTATGGTGAAGAACCCATCCACCGTAGGCGGAGGTATGCGCTCTACCGAGTGCCCCTCTTGTTGGACTTCACTACATCCAAGTACCATTATCATGCCAATGTGTTTATTATGCCATTATATTCTCTCTCTCTCTCTCTCTCTCTCTCTCTCTCTCTCTCTCTCTCTCTCTCTCTCTCTCTCTCTCTCTCTCTCTCTCTCTCGCTCTCTCTCTCTCTCTCTCTCTCTCTCTCTCTCTCTCTCTCTCTCTCTCTCTCTCTCTCTCTCTCTCTCTCTCTCTCTCGACTCCACCCAAGACTCCCACTTCACCGACCCCACCCAATCCCAACATAACTGAAGTGCATTGTCCTCTATTGCCCTTCCACCCACTTTAAGTGTATAGACCGTGTGTGTGTGTGTGTGTGTGTGTTATATTAAATATGTGTATAAGGCTGGCTTCATGAATAATTAGAAGGGCTAAGTATAATGTAAGACTAAGTAAGGTGGACCTAATTATGAGAGGGGTTGCGGGTGGAAGAAGCAACATCGTAAGGGTAAACAATGGTACGGTACTATATGAAGGTGTGAAGGGTGGGGGGAGCATAGGAGGAGTTCAACAAACACACACACACACACACACTCACTACCCAACATGAATGGTCCAAGCCACCACACCCTCACCTACAGTAACTTGGAGGTCAAGCGGGGTCACTTCACTCACAACGGCCACACACACACACACACACACACACACACACACACACACACACACACACACACACACACACACACACACACACACTCTCGCCACATATAACTCGCCCTCTCACAACATAAAACAATACAATACTTCATGACACACCAGAATACAATACAATACTTCATGACACACCAGAATACAATACAATACTTCATGACACACCAGAATACAATACAATACTTCATGACACACCAGAATACAATACATCACATCACATCACAACACAAACATATACACACATGCATAGCCTACATAGGCTACAAACTAAAACACAAACTAACAAACACACTGTTTTCACTCTCTCTCTTTACTCATGCTATAACCTCACTAAACAATAGACAACGTACTATGACACTGAACACATGCGCTACATTAGTACATTCAGTCATTAAATCTATAAATCTATATATCTTCGAAGCTTTCAATTGAATATATATACACTTATAGTGTATATATATATATATATATATATACGGTATATATACTGTATATATACCGGTATATACTGTATATATTCCAGTAATTGCATTATTAAAACGATAACTTTCTTGTCGGTAGTTGCATTCAGACTAACTGTACCTAACACCTCAAGAGCCAGGAAAGGCCTAAATGTAACCCCTTCAGTACGGTAAGGTAAGATGACACAATTTCTATTTTCATTTGGCTGCCATTAGATGATTACATTCAGCTTAGGATCGACACCTCATAGTGAAGGGTTTTAAATCTGCCTCGAATATTTCCTTGTTTTCTGGCTAACACTAGACGATCTTATTATCCTCTGGTAGTGAAAGGCTTAAGGGGGCCCACCTCGCTTTTTTTTTCTCTCCCTCTCTATTTGGTTTGTATCCATTCGGCCCCATTCAGCCTACTGTTTTAAGACGTTTACCCCCATCCAGGTGTCAATATTTTCATGGCGAGCGGTACCGAGCCAGCATAGATATATTTGTGTTTTGACAGCAATCTAAATTTGTACATTTTTCGATAGAAAAATTTCTCCGGCGAAGACGGATTTCTCCATACAATGCTGGCTCGCTATCGCTCACCAGGAAGAAATCGACACCTGGATGGGGATAAACGTCTTAAAACAGTTGGCTGAATGGGGCGGAATGGATACAATCCAGGGAAAGAGAGAAACGGAGAGAAAGATAAAAAAAAACAAAAAAAAAAAAAAAAAACGGTGACCCCCTTAACACCGACGAAACTACAATAGGTGGGCAATTGTTGAGCAGTCTCTGTTTGGTGAAGGGTCTCTGTAGCTGACACCATCACCATCACCACTTCCGGTAGCGATATAACTGTCCTCAGCAGAACATATTGTGGCCCACTTTCATCCTTATCAAGGGTAAATAATGATTGGGAACATACAGTATAAATATTATACACTCACTCACTCACACTCACACTCACTCTCTCTCTCTCTCTCTCTCAATAGGAACATAGCTTCAGAAATTGGGAACTTAAGAGAAGAGGACAGAAAACAGATAATGGAAGGGAATGGAAAAGCAGAGAAGAGCAGGGGAAGGAAGGGAAGAGTATACAAGAAAGAGGGAGGGAATGGAAACGAAGGGAGGGGTAGGAAATTAAATGAAATTAAGAGGAAGGAAAATAAAGGAAAGGGAAGAGAAGGAAATTAATACAAGAAAAGAGTAAACCAGAGGAAAAGGAAAGGGAAGAGAAGGAAATTAATACAAGAAAAGAGTAAACCAGAGGAAAAGGAAAGGGAAGAGAAGGAAATTAATACAAGAAAAGAGTAAACCATAGAGGAAAAGGAAAGGGACATTAAAGGCAAGGAGAGGCAAGGAAATAGAAGGCAACTACTGCAAAAGAGAATACCAAAGAGAACACAAGATCATAAGAAAATGGGAGTCTGCAGAAAGCCGATTGTCCCAAACAAGGCAGATCCCTCTCACATCCAGAAAAGGAAAAGAAAGGAAAGATAAGGAAAGGAAAGGGAGGATGGTGGGAAAGGAAAGGACATGAGGAGAGAGGAAGAAGAGGAACCCAAACACTTAGGCGGGAGTGAGAAGAGCCAAAGAGAAAGGGGTGGTGGAGCGAGAAGTGCACCGCCCCTCACCACCACCACCACCACAAAGAAGGTATGGTTGAGTGAAAGAGGAGGCCTCATAGGTTAAAAGTAGAGTAGATGGGGAGCATATAGAGGGTATCTACTGTATCTATAGTAAGGCTCACGGGGGTGAATAATATACAAATACAGCTAAGCCTCTAATTAACATGTGTAGCTAGTTTATCTGTCCTCCGATGATTAGTATTCCTCACAATACCATCATATATGTTTCTCTATATTCCCATTTTCGTATGTTCTACCTCTCCTCCTTTCAGCTCCACTCATGCTGACATCCTCATTCTCAGTGTCTTCCTCCCACCATAATCCAGCCTTATGTATAATGTATTCACGCCCACACTTTCACTCTCACACCATAACCCAAACTTGTATATACTGTACTCACGCCCACACTTTCACTCTCACACTCGCACAGTACTACACTTACACAATCACATCATAATTTGTGTTACGGTAGCAAGGTCCGAATAAAAAC
>CM064543.1:3010976-3095976 GCA_032716605.1 Paralithodes platypus
CTTCTCTTGCCGGTTCTACAGTCTCTATCTTCCAACGCTTGTACTACACAATCTCTCCATCTCAATAGAGATCTTCCTACCCCTCTACCTCCCAGTGTATCTGACTCATATACTCTTTGTAAGCCTTTTATCTCCCATTCGCTAAACATTATATACAAAATTAAAATTAAAAATAAAGTACTGTATATATATTATATATATATATATAATATGCAGTTATGCCCCCTTACTAACCTTTGTGTACGTGCTCAGGCTAGCCGCCGGAGGTCTCGTAGCGACAGCCCCGACGCCCCCCCACCCCCGCGACTCTCCAAGCGTACCAGGAAAGACCCAGAGATCACCACCAATAATCTCACACAGAAGGAGAAGGACAAACTTCTTCAACTGGTGGTAAGGGTTTATTCTGTTATTTTACTTTCTAGTGTGTTGAGGGGGTAGGTATTATCTATTTGTTTATTTATTTATATGTTCTTATTTTAGTTTTCTCCCCGGAGAGTAACTAGAAGATTGATTGTTCTGAAATTGAAAGTTGGTGAAAGAATTATAAATGTGATATCGGCATATGCCCCACAGGTTGGATTAGGAAGAGAGCAGAAAGAGGCCTTCTGGAACGACTTCCTTAGTGTCGTTTCGGGCCTCTCGGAGTATGATACTACAGTCGTAGGTGGTGACGTAAATGGGCATGTGGGAGCATGTGCTGATGGGTACAAGGGTGTGCATGGTGGGAAAGGGTATGGAAGACGAAATCTAGAAGGCGAGTTTACGTAACAAAGGCTTTTGACACCACTGTTATCATGTAACAATGACGTTTCGTGCCAATGTTCGGAAGGGGTTAACTCCAACTTAAGAAGACTGAGGGTGTCTTTCCTTATGGTGTTATAGTATGGTTTAATGTAGTTTTAGGTTGATTGTAGTTTAGCAAGTTGATTCTCTGCGTCTGCGTCCTGCTCTCTCGTAGATACATACATACATAACATTTTAAGACTGAGTGCTCCACACATACGTGCAGTTTCAGTCTCTTGTCCTAATGGCGGCGTTCCAGGCAACCCTGTTAAGGGGACCGACCGGTTATTTAGGCTTAAAAAAATCGAAATCCTGAAAATACCATTAGGTGTTTACTCAACAAGAGTCAACATCCCTTCATACGCCAGTGAAATGTTATTAGTGAAAACCCATTTTTTTTTTTTTTTTTTTTTATGTTTTCCAAACTTTTCCTGTAATTCTAAAAACGTTATATAGCGAACTTTGAAATTGACATGCTCAGTAAATACTGGTCGTACGAGGATCATACATATAGAAATGGAAAGAGCTTAAACTACTCTACAACCTCACATATGCTTTATCTTTTACTTTGCCGTGTTCCTGCGTAAAATATTGTAAAAATTAAACATGTTTTTCTCAAAACTGTTTTGTCGCACTTTGGGATCTTATAATAAATGTATTATTGGACCTATAGGAATGGTGTATATACCATTGGAAAGGTAATTAAAAACAGTACAATTTGTATAAAGCTAATTTACTCTAGCCAACTTTGTTTGGTTGCAGCATGTTGTCACAGTCGTAAAAATCTACAAAATAATTTTTACCTTAGTTCATAATCACCCAAATCCAAAAATACACAAAATATATAAAATGTTTTATATAAAAACTACAGACACACCTATTGTGAGTTGTTTCATCACATAGAGCAGGTGCTATATGGATTTCTGTAGGAGTTATATGCGTCATAGTAGTGCTATAGTTTTCAACCTTTTTTTACCTAAATTGAAAGAAAAAAGCAAAAGAAAAGAAATGTTTTTGACCTAGTTTTATGGTCACATACACCTGTGCCAAATTGCATTTACACTGGAAGTAAGACCCAGTGGCGGATTTAGGGGGGGGGGGGGGGGGGGGGGCGAGTAGGCCATGGCCTAGGGCCCCGCGCCCCCAAGGGGCCCACACCTTGGCTTGGAATAAAAAATAAATAAAAAATGAATAAAAATAAATGGAAAGGTGATTCACAGTTTGCATTTTATTTTTTTATTTATTTTTTAGCGATTACCCCATTCCCAGTACTATTGGGAATAATGGCATTATGACTTTTAGAACAAAATAATGATAGTTCCTGTAGGTGGAGGTGCAATTTTGTATGCCTAGGTCTATGGATCAGATCAGATCAGATGAAGGTATTGAGGGATAAGCCTTTACAACGGCACCTCGTAGCTACTTTCTACTTTTCCTATTTTGTCTGAAGAGTGTAGAGAGAGGAGAAGGGGTGTTGGAGAGAGATGAAGCTGATGGAGTGGCTTTGTTATGTGTGATTAGTCTGTATACGTCGTCAGGGTGTCCCCTGACTGGGTGCGAGCATGTGAAACATACTAGGACGTACTACCACACCCACTAATTGTACGTGGCAGGGATTCGATCGCGAGTCTTGCAGATTCACACGTCAGCGTGCTCACCACTCGACCGCCGCGGCTCTAAATCTAGACCCATGCTAATCAATCTCCTTATTCCTTAGGCTGTTTGCCTACATTAACTTAACCCATTCAGTACCAGTGCCATCTTGTTTTTCTGGCTTCTTTTGTACAATTTTATTATATTTCAAATGTATAATAGCCTATATAGATTTATTTTATTTTATTTTTTTAGATTTCAAAAAGTTTATTGTCATAAAGTACATCAATATTACAATTTATCATAGTACATCATATAAAAGTCCCATATACCCTATGACAACAGGGAACTGATGCCATCCGGCATATATGTTCCCTTTAAATGTGTTACACTAATACAAATTAGTCATCAAAAAAGTCATCAAGAAAGTGCTAAAAAAAAAAAAGTGCTAGAGGTGAAAAAGAAAAAGAACCTTATTACAATTACAACAAAAAATCCGTCTAGAATAATAATCTGTTCACACTCAACACTACTTCAAAGAATATTTATTTCACTACTCATCAAATATTCTTATTAATCTTTCTTTTGAATATGTAGAGACTATAGTTTAAATATATCTTATCCATTATCTTATTCCATATTAAAACTCCTTTGTGCCTAAATGTGTTTTTCAATACATTTGTTCTGGCAATGGGAACATGTAACTTATGTCTCTGTCTGGTCAAATATTATGTTCCTTCCAACAACCAACCATACTCCTAAAATTGATTAATGAAATTTACAAACACATGTGGCAGTCCGTGGACTCGAACCCAGGATGCTCACACCGAAAATCAACACCTTATACATCGCACCACGAAGACAGTTAAAGGTTGGTGGACACTGCCTACGATTTATTATGCAACTTCGAATCCTGCATATCAATCTAAGCATGTACACACATCCCAACTGCAACTCACGTAGGCTATGCATATGTGAATGGAAAGAGCAATTAATGGGGCCTTAACCACTTAGGGAAGTCCTCTCGATAAATTACTCCTGAACCAATATCAATTATTATGTTTCTTCCAACAACCAACCATACTCCTAAAATCGATTAATGAAATTTACAAACACATGTTTGGTGTGGTTTGTGGAAGGAGGAAACTGAAGGTGAACGTCAATAAAAGTAAAGTAATGGTGTGTAATAGGGGAGAGCATAGGGTGAATCTAGATGTGAGGCTGGATGGGGAAATATTGGAACAAGTAGAGTGTTTTAAATATCTAGGAGGAACGATAAGCAGGAGTGGAGGTATGGAAGTGGAGGTAAAACAGAGAGTGTGTGAAGGAAGGAAGGTTTTCGGAGCAATGGGAAGTATGTGGAAGACGAGAAATCTCGGAGTGAAAGTAAAAAGTGCACTGTATCAAGGAATTGTTGTGCCAACAGTGATGTATGGGGCTGAGACATGGGCTCTGAAGAAAAAGGAGAAAAGAGGGCTGGATGTGATGGAGATGAGCTGCTTGAGGAGTATGTGTGGAGTTACTCGTAGAGACAGATTGAGGAATGAAGAGATACGTAGGAGAGTGGGGCAGCAGGAACATTTGTCAGCCAGAGTGGACAGAAGGGTGCTGAGCTGGTATGGTCATGTTGAACGAATGGGAGATGAAAGGCTTACAAAGAGAATATGTGAGTCAGGTACAAGGGGAGATAGAAGGGCAGGAAGACCCCCATTGAGATGGAGAGACTGTGTAAGAAAGGCTTTGGATGATAGAGGAATGACTATAGATCATGCAAAGGAATTTGGTAATAAACAGGACGAATGGAAAATTGGCTTGTGACTAGTTGAAGTAAACACGTGGTCATTTGGGGGACGGGTTCGGCGGCAGGTTGGACTAGATAATAAGTCGTCATCCGGCGGCCTGGCCCGGGGAGAACGATTAATATGAAGGGTGCGGCCTGGAAGTGTGGCTGGGGCGGGCTTGAGGCTATGTTGCTGTCTGGCGCGGCATGTCGGCGGGGCTGGGTGTGTCCCAGGACATGTCGTGTGCTCTCCGCCGAAGTGTGCCTACTAGGAAGTCTGGATGTTCCTGTTTATACATGCAACATCCGGCGATTAATTAACTGAGACGTGGCATAGGGAGCGTGAAGTGGAAGGTCGGGGGCCGGGGGAGTGCTGGGAGGCGCCGCTGGGTGACCCTGGTCTCTGGGTATTCTCCTGGGTGACCTAGATGTGTGTGAATTTTGTGTTTTGTCTGGGTGTGTTCGTTGTTTTGTCTCGTGTTTTGTGTTTTCCTGTTCTTGCTCTGTCTTGAGTCGGCCACCCCCAAGAAAATACAAAAAAAAAAAAATAATAATAATTTAATAGAGGAAAATAAAAAATAAAAAATAGGAATAGTGGGGATTGGGCCTGAGCATATAGAATAGATAGATCTTCACTATCAGCCTCACTGCATAAGTATCCGTGGTCTATCTATCAGGCCCCCTTCTTAACATAACTTCCACTTGATCAGTTGTTGTTAAAGTCAAACCCTCGACACCCTATCAGTAATTAATATTGTTATCTTATGAGTAGATTGTTACAAGCTAGTCCGACCACTCAGTCGCCTAACTGCTGCCTACTCATAGATAACCAGCTCTGTCTTACCTTACATTATACTACGCCTAACGGCCTTATTGGGCTATCCTTAGTTGGAATTATGCAAGGCTGGTACATGTCATATTTGTAACATACTATGCACTATGTGGTACCAACTCTGTAAATTGCTAACTGAATAAATATTATTATTATTATTATTATTACTAGAGTCCAGCTAGATTACCCCCCTTATATTCCAACCACACTCACGAGCATCATTCTTGATTATTGAATATATCATCCTTGTCTAACTCTGTGTACGTCGTGTATATATATATTATTTGTCCTATTTGTTGTTTCCTTGTTCTTGTACAGGTAAAGAGAATACAGTTGATACCTGATTACTTGTCAATTGTACGCTGTTAATTCGGGTAACCTCTTAAAGGTAGGCCCAGTATATATATAATATCCCATACTATTTCATGTCATGTTGGGACTATCACGTCCTATGATTCTACTAATACTAAATATAATAAATGTGTGAAACGTGATTCGACTGCTCACTCTGATACCTTTCCTTTAGCAATTAAAGACCCACAGACATTCAGTATAGTTTATACAGCCCTAACTCCTCATCTATAACAAGGGCTGATATCTTAATTAACATTCACCCTCAGCTTCCTCCTCCCACGTACCACACTAAGCTCTTTTACTACTTGCTGCAGCTTCTCCTCAGAATCCGCCACCAGCGCTTTGTCATTAGCAAATAGCAACTGATTCAACTCCCAATCAGGTCCTGGTGTGGCGGCGTCTACGTTTTGGGACCACCCACCGGAGCTGTAAATTAAAGATCTTTAATTTGCAGCTCCAGTGGGTGCTCCTCGAGGAGCAGCGATGGAAACCAAACCACCACAGAACCCCCCTGCCCCCCTCCCGGGGGCACAAGATCCTGGGTGTGGCTTCGGTCGCCCGGGCAAGTACCAAATATCCTAGATACAAAGTTATATAACTTCAAACATTTGTATTTACATTTTATTGATTAATTCAAGCATATACATTCCTGAACATATGGGTAAAGGCATAAAGAACATTAAATCTATTTACATTATATAATATATCACACATTAATATAATTACATGGTTACCTTACTTACTGATAATAATAAGAATTGTTTGAATGATTACCAAATCTTCCTACCATTTAGCAAACTAAGTTGCATATCCAAAATTTTTGCCATTAATACCATACAACTGAGTTGATAATTATAAGTAACAGATAATATTTAAAAAACGAAAATATTATATACATGTTTATATCCAGGCACTTCTGTTACTAATTTCCATAGTTCTGGCTAACATTAGGCGATTTTTATTCAACATATTAAGGATGTTTAGAATATAAAGTGACATAGATCATTATTTTTTTTAACTTTTTCAATTCACATGTCCTACTCAGACTGTTATAAATCCTCCATTGATAGTATGAATAAAATAAAGGAGTAGTCGTATCCTGAAAGGGTTAATATGTAACGGTACGTGTACATTTTCCCACATATGTTCAGTTCCTCTCCGTGGTCTTATAAATAGGAATATAATGCGCATGATTGAATTATGAGTGTAACTTCTTATGCAGTGGTTAACTCATCTGATTAGTCAACTGATAATTTAAAGAAACCACACACAATTAATCCATACTATTTTACTTTCATACACAAGATCACAACGAGGAACAGAACTTTTGTGGCCAACTGTACATGATCATGGTTTTAATAAGGTATGGAAAGGGATATTAAAGTGTCTATATTAATTCATCATTTAAGAGGGTGTTTTTTCTGGACCCCTGTTTCCCTTATGTTTAGCACCATACGTTTTTGACATTTCAAGACGTTTGCCCCATTACCGGTAGTTTGGCTATTTTAAGACCTTTCGCCCAATTTATTTGTCAAATTTAAAACCTTTCTTGCAATATAGGTGTCGATTATTTGCTGGCGAGCAATAGCAAGCCTTCACTGTAGGAGGAACTGGCATTTGGCCGGGGCATGTACAAATATATCTCGAAGGGGGGTTCTTGGAGATATTTTTTTAAAGCTTGATGGAGGTCTAGGGAAGAAACTAAGAAGAAAACAAATCACTTCCTAAGGTAATATTGGAAGTGATAAACCCATCTAATAAAAGGCCAGCAAGGTATATCATATAATCAAAGGTAAAGTACTATCAATATAACCAACATCAATTGAATTACCTTTACTATACTCTTCATTATTTACAGTGTAGTGTGGTGTACCTTTAGTTATCATTGATGGCTTTCCTTGTCTTTATAATTTTCAAGCAATTTATTCTACAGTAGTTCGCCCCCTTCTCGATCTCGATCTCGATTCATAATGTGTAGGGCGCTGGACTTGACTAACACTTAACACTCTACACATTGGTAAGGTTGGAAAGGAAACAAGAACAACAGACAGATTCCAAAATTGCATGAATCGGTACCATCCCCCAAAAGGGGCATATGCTTAACATAACGACTACTTAATGATATAAACACTCATCGACAAATGTAATCAACCCAAAATAATATCTCAACAAGAATAAATAAACAAAAATGGAGGAAATGTACCTAGACCTCAGAACAGATAGTCATGAGTGAGGCTTAGGCGGGGGTGGGGGCGCGACCGTCTTAATCCCTTATAGGAAAACAGAGACGGCCGTGGTTGGGGGCACAAGTCAATGGTTAGGGCAAGGACTCTCTATGCTAGCTAGTATAGAGAGTCTTTGGTTGTGGGTGTAGGAGAAGATGAGGAAAAGGACTGTGGAAAACACCCTATAGTAACAGAGATCAGCCAGCCTCTTCATCATATGGATGCCGCTAGTGTCGTTAGCATGTCTATACACTAAATTATGTCCATACCCATAACAAACATTCTGCAATCCTGGTACAGGGTATAGTTTGATGTCTGGTGCTAAATTCTACACAATCAAAAATCAAATTTATGTGAAATAATTATGGCCCCAAAATAGCGTCCAAAGAAAATGGTAGGTGATCTCTCTTACTACAGGACCTCTACTTCAGGGTGATTGAGAACAAGGTTGACCCGGTGTTCTTAAGATTTTTTCTTCAATAACTGACTTCGACTATCCCTCCTATGACAATTATATACAGTACTCAAATTTTCCCTGGAGGTGCCGGTATAAGGGCAAGTTGGCCTCATGTAAGCGCAAGAGGACTGCACGCTCACGTGTGAATCTGCTTGACCTGGGTTCGATCCCAGCCCAGGCGGACATTTAGTGGATGTTATAGTACGTCCTACCATGTTTCAAATGCTTGCACCCAGTCGGGGGACATCTCAACGACGTATACAGACTAATAACACACATAAGAAAGCCACTCCAACAGCTTCCTCTCTCTCCAACACCCCTTCTCCCCTCTCTACACTCTTCAGAAAAATAGGAAAAGTAGAATGTAGATACGAGGTGCCGTTGTAAAGGCTTATCCCTCAATACCTTCACCTGACCTGACAACGACTCCGAAAAAAGAAGAAGAATTAAGGTACACCTCAGAACAGCCAGTCATGCATGAGGTTGAAGAAGAAGCCACCCCTTAGAATAGCCAGTCATGTGTGAGATTAGATAGTAAGGTGGCTGGGCGGGGCTTGCGGGTAGAAGAAGAAGATGATGAAGGTGACGACTCAGGTGCCAGGTGGTTGAAGGCAAGGTTGACTCGGTGGTGAAGCTGGTGGAGTGACACACCGTGCAGCAGCTCCCGTGCCACCACACCGCTGAATGTTGAGCACCTAGACCCCACCACCTGACAGAACAATAATAATAATAATAATAATAATAATAATAATGTTGATAAAAATATGGATACTCATGAGTAGTCATAAAGTTCTGACATCGTGAGAAAAAAAAATGAAATAAATTACAACCTGCTAGTCCCACGTTTGCACATTTATAATAAATCAGCTGGTGCTCAATGGGTTAATGGATTGTTTATTAGTACATTACAGATCAAATACAATACCTCTATTTCATCTTTTGTGGATAATCAAGAGAGTTACACTGTCTATGAACTATTCTAATATTAAATATGCCTAATTTGGGAGATATTTTTATATACAACTAAACTAGAAAACATGTTGAACAAGTGGTTCAGATTCTACCAAAACTGACCTGGTGGCGTTCCATGGACACCCCGCCTAACATGGCCATGTGAGGGTGTAAGAGGGACGGGAGTATGTGGGCGTGAGGGTCCGCCTTGGTACACCGCCCACTGTCGTCATCCGCCCTCACCCCCACAGCATCCAGGATAACTACCAGGGTGGGGGCGTCTCTGAGGGCCAACACCAGGGACGACACCAGGACGTTGCTAGGGGCGGACTGGCTGGCGGAGGGGAGGCGGATTGCGGGGCCCTCAGGTGTCACCAAAATCTAAGTAAAGTATATAGATAATTCAACAATTCTTTCAATATATCCCTTATGAGCATCTCTCTCTCTCTCTCTCTCTCTCTCTCTCTCTCTCTCTCTCTCTCTCTCTCTCTCTCTCTCTATCTCTCTCTCTCTCTCTCTCTCTCTCTCTCTCTCTCTCTCTCTCTCTCTCTCTCTCTCTCTCTCTCTCTCTCTCTCTCTCTCTCTCTCTCTCTCTCTCTCTCTCTCTCTCTCTCAGGTTACCATATTAATGAGTCTCGTACCTGATATAACTACTTAAGGATGATGACTCATTTTGACAGTTTATTCTGGCTATCATCAGACGATTTTATACAGCTTAGGAAGACTTGTGGGAATTATGTGATAAAGCTAAAACTGGTGTCAGATAGTGAATGTAAAACTCACTTGACTGAAATCACTCAGACAAGTGGAGTACCTCTATTGTACGCAATGGTTAGAATGCTGGTCTAGTAACTGGTTAGTCCCGAATTCAATCCCAACAGAGGGGGGCTGCTTGGGTTATTATATTAGAACACCAATCCAGTATCCAACCCAATTTGGTTACTAAAAGTTACAGAAAGATATCAGAATCTTACAGTACCCCTCCCCCCCCCCCTCCCCTCTTACAATTAAAAGGGTGAAAACTGTCTCAACTAAACCCTTGACTTCTTTATGCCCTTCGTAATCTAAGTTTGGTTAGTGGAGAAAACATAATAATATGGTCTTATGATAGCTAGAATAAACTGAAAACACACGTCATTATCTTCAAGGGGTTAAGAGTGAAAGCTATAGTTAATGGATATAGCTATTACTGAGGTAAAGGAATTATATTGTGCAATATTATTGACATGTTATGAATATTAATACTTAGAGTATGGGAGGCCTTTTCTGATCGTAATATAATCGTCTAACATTAGCCAAAAAGCAAGACATGAAGGTATACCTGTCCTGAAAGAGATGCTGGAATTTAGTTAAGCCTCTTAACTTCAAAACAAAATATATTTTCTAATCTGAGCAAAATGGTCCATGTTAGCCAAAATAAAATTGGAAAGCCATGATTCACAGTGATAGGCTTTTATACCTCTTGACTATGAGACGTCTTTCCTAATCTAAACAGAAGAGGACAGAATTAGAAAGATGTTGTCAATATTAACCCTTTCAATACCATGACTTTTTTTTCACTATAATTTGACCAACATTAGATGACATTACGAAGCTTTGAAAGGCGCTCTAATCTTCGAATGGGTTATTGCTATCTCAATAAACCATTTGACACCCACAATCCCTTTCTGAATTGAATACAATCGAATAAATTAGAATAATGATGACCAGAGGAGAAGTGTGATGGTATAATAATAGGTTAACTGGGCTAAAGGGAGTTTTGGCTGACCTCCCCACTGATGTAGAGAACCACGGCACCTTCTTCTTCCGGATGAATTTTGGCTGCGAAATCTTGGACCTGGGCGGAGAGTGATTCTGGAGAAGAGCGGCGCAGGACGTGCTGTACAACCTGCAATAGTAATGATAAGAATAATAATGTATTTATGTATGTATATACTCAGGCACATACACATAGCAGGGGGCGGCCGACTCGAGAGAAAGCCCGAACAGAAACAACAAAATTAAATTAAATAGGAAAGTCACACACATTTAGGTCGCACAGGAAAAGATCCAGAGACCAAGAACCATGATGGAGTCCCCAGCAAAATATTCCCAGGTTCTAGATTTCTTGGAGAGGTTCTAGTCACAGCAGGCAGACATGTAGTGTAACTACACCACAATGTTTGGCACATACTTCCAGGCGAAGCCCTTACTATACACACCGGCTCCCCGGGCCGGGCGCCTAACAGACTATTATCTTTTCTTCAGACTAAATACTACATTTGAATTAAGGGGTTTTCCCACCTTCAAGAATCACGTTCAGACATATCCCGATGCGGTGTTCATGGTGTAATCAGCATTATGTTCGGGAAACATCTCGAAGTGTCGCGCAGTATTATAAGGAACCTTGACAGGTCAGGGAACTTTACAGAATGTTTAATCATGCGTAAATGTTTTGGCACGGCCGTTGATTTTGGTGCTTTTCGTAGGCATTCCGTAAGTAGTTCATAACGCAATGTAGGCAATAGTAGTCCATTTTAGTTGATCTTAGGTAGGCCTACTCCATCTTGACACATCTTAACACTTCACAGCACAAAAAAAATCACAATCACATCGTGAGAATTCCAAGCCGGTAAACAGCCAAGGTATGTGCAAAATAATAATGTTTTGTTAATAGTACTGTATTTGTATTTGTTTGGAAAGGTTAATTGACATACCATTTTGATTTCAATACAAAGTTTTGTTTTGCAATTATAGAGTGTTCTAGAGCATTACCTTCCGTAGAAGTTTCATTGGGTTTCGTACTACTTCTTAGATAACTTCTTAGATCATCGTTGGTCATCATGGATAGTTAATGACCGTTGAAATATATTGGAATTTGACAGTTATCGTAGCAATTCCTAGCTTTTCATAGCATTTTGTGTCTTCGCCATAGGTCTGCCGTAAGCACTTCGTATCTATACCCGTAGCAACTCCGTGTCGAACACAGAGATCGGGGTACTTTTCTCAATATACACTAATTTTATTAGATCGGGATAAGTCAGTGCTTGATTCTTGAAGGTGGGAAAGCCCTGAGTATGATTCGTAGCTCAGTAGTAACAGAGTTAATGTCCAAGGTGTAATGTACTTAAAATAATAGGAATATTATGATCAAGTTAATTCATATTTATGTAGGAGACTTTATCTACTGTATTTTCATATTAAAACTACACCCCACTGCTACCTTTCACTAACCATAGGCTCGCCATTATATTTCAGGATTAATGCATCTTTTACACTTTGATACTTCACTGAAGATGTCAAGCAACATTATCTTTTAATTGAAATTGCAAAATTAAGTTACACATACTGTATACTATTAATAAACATGTGCTGACTACATTAACTTAAGTTATATTGAAATTAATGGGTCTCAATAAAGTTACTATTCATTATATACAAAACAAATATTTATAAAGGATTAACAATAACTTTAATACAATCCTACAGTAAATAAATATGTAAAGGAAGACCTGATACACTAACCTGGAATGGCCTTGGTAGAGAGAGTAGTACAGATGCCACCTCCCCTCCACCAGCCACACAGGACTCCCCAGCACGACCCACACCGTCTAACACCAGGGAAGGGGGCGGGGCACTCAACACAAGGGCGTGACGAACCTGGCGACAAAGGGATTTAAATTAGCGGGGCGCTCAACACAAGGGCATGGTGAATCTGGCGACAAGGGCGTGGTGAACCTGGCGACAAATGGATATAAATTAGCAGGGCACTAAACACAAGGGCATGGTGAACCTGGCGACAAAGGGAATTAGCGGGGCACTCAACACAAGGGCGTAGCGAACCTGGCGACAAAGGGAATTAGCGGGGCACTCAAGACAAGGGCTTGGTGAACCTGGCGACAAAGGGAATTAGCGGGGCACTCAACACAAGGGCGTGGCGAACCTGGTGACAAAGGGCTGTGAATTAGTGGGGCACTCAATACAAGGGTGCGGCGTGGCGAATTAGCGGGGCACTAATGATAGCTAGAATAAAAAGAAAAAATAACTTCACCCGTGAGGAAAGAGTTAAAAGCGACGTCACAGGCATTCTTATGGCGTTTTTTTAGTAGACAATAACCGATTTTGACTGGTGATTGTTGGATAAAAACACGGAAGTCGATCACACAGGTCGATGAATTCACTCTAGTATTAACCCTTTCAGTACAGGTGACGTATTTTTTTATTTTATTTCAGCTACATATAGACGATTTACCAAGCTTAGGAAGGATATATGGTAGCTAAATGGAATAATTGAGATAGTCTGTATCCTTTTAATGGGTAGACGTCCTTCCTAAGCTGATTAAAATGGTCTAATTATCGATTTTGTTTTCTATTAAAAGCTTCCTATGACACTGTACAATCGTAGGAAACATCAAATTTCTACATCTAACACCATTACTCACCCTACGGGGGCTCCCCCTCCCTATTTCTAAAATATTTTAGTTGCTCAAATAACTATGTTTTCTATAACGCAGAGCGCTGAGACATCGTAGAAAATAGAATAATAGGGGTAACGATTCTATTCACCCAAAACTTTCACTCCTAGCAAGTGAGGACAGAAATGTAAACTTATAAAGATGATTATAAAGATTATAAAGATGTAAAATTATGCTTTTTCAACGTCTGAGGCTATCTATTGATCTGATTACTGTCCAATTTACTCCATTTTTATTATAGAATTAGACCAAACATAGGCCTACATACAACTTTTGCTGGACTTGGAATTGATCGCACACAAGTAGAGCGATGCAAATATCAGCGAGTCTTACTTATACCATGTAGCCTACATAGCCTACATGTAGTAATCTATTCTAGAAGCTGGATACAGGCTGTGAGGTGTATTGGGTTTCCAGTCTAGCCCGAACTCAATCGTTTCTTCTCATTGAAAACATGCAACATTGGATCGAGATGTTTGGAGTGGATTACGTCATTCCTGAGTGACAGGCAAATGAGAGTGGTAGTTGGTGGGGAGATATCGGAGTGGAGCGGAGTAAATAGCGGAGTGCCTCAAGGCTCCGTTCTTGGCCCCCTTCTCTTTGTAATGTTCATCTATAGCATGGAGAGGAATTTAATGACAGTGGAACATGAGAAAGACCTTGGGGTTGTAATTGATAATGAACTTTCATTTGAAAAACACATATCAGAAAAAATCAATAAGGCAAACAGAATAGTAGGGTTAATAAGGAGTACGCAAGCTCAGTATGGTGCCCGTACAAAATATAAGACATTACAGCCTTAGAGAACGTACAGAGGAGAGCTACGAAGTTGGTTCCATCACTGAAAGATTTGTCATACAGTGAAAGGCTTCAGAAATTGAATCTACCCACCTTGGCATTCCGAAGATCAAGGGGCGAAATGATTGAAACCTTCAAGATCATTCAAGGGATTTATGACAGTGATGTAAGCAGCGGACTGTTCACATTGCAAGAGGATGATCGCACCAGAGGAGATAGTAGGAAGCTGTTTAAGAAGAGGACGAGGCTGAACATCAGGAAGAACTTTTTTTGTAATTGTGTGGTGGACAATTGGAACGATCTCCCTGAGGATGTCATAAGTGCGGATACTGTGATGGGGTTCGAAAAAAAGTTAGATCGATTTTGGAGTGGCCAAGAACAAAAATTCGAGTTTAGAGCCAAAATTAATAAAACTACTAACCAAGTCCGCCCTAGCCCTGCCCTAATGAGTATGACCAATTGTCGTGAGCCGGGGCTCATAGGCTGAACAGCCTCTATCCCGGGTGTCTTCTGTGAGTATCTGTGAGTATTACTTGTTTACCTAATATTTACAATTCAGAGGTTCGTTTTTACTGTTCGAGGGTTCATATAGGGCTAGGATTTGTGTCTCAGAGTGTACATAAATCAGGTAATAGACGGCAAAATCAGCGAAAAGAAAAGAAGATTGAGGTAAATGAGTGCTATGCAAATAAGAATGTGTGTAAAACTGCAGGTATGTGGGTAGTTATTTAAGCATGGGTATTTATGTGTCCATGTATTCTTGTGTGTGTGTGTGTGTGTGTGTGTGTGTGTGTGTGTGTGTGTGTGTGTGTGTGTGTTTTATTATGCATACCTGCTTAACCAATTGTTAGGTATTACCTCTCTCCCTAGACAAAGACAAGAACATAATAACTACAACAGCAATATTGACGACCGTTTTCGATTAGGTAATTTATGAATATTAATAATCAATACATAAAATACGCATATCAATTAAAATATAAACTGTGAATTGATACTGGTATGACTAATATAATAAAAGGAAGTTGTTAACATAAATCATAAAATAATAATAGTAATCACCATAATAATAAAAATTATAATAATAATGAAACAAAAAAATATGTAAATGATAACATACAATAAGTAATAAATACAAAGTTAATGGTAGGCCTACATCAGGTGAAGGTATTGAGGGATAAGCCTTTACAACGGCACCTCGTAGCTACTTTCTACTTTTCCTATTATTCTGAAGAGTGCAGAGAGGGGAGAAGGGGTGTTGGAGAGAAAGGAAGCTGTTGGAGTGGATTTGTTATGTGTATTTAGTTTGTATCTACAACAATTAATAAGTAAATAAATAATAATAAGCAAACTGTATCAAACTGAAATCACTAAGAGTAAATACAGTAGAGTGGGTTGGTACTGACCTGACTATTCTTGCGGTAGAGGTTGACCATGGCCTTGAGTGTGGGCGGGAGGTAGGGTGGGCGTACTCCGGCACGGGTCAAGGAGTGGGCGGGGTGCTGCAGTAACACCCGAACACACTCATGCTGGGATTTCTGGAGTGAGGGTGTCCATGTATTTAGTGATAAGAAATACAGGACTGGGCAGATGTAGAATTATTTTTCACAATAAAGTGATACGAACAATGCTCTAATCACATAATTTACAAAAAATCTTTCATTCTCTCTCTTATATGTTATATATATATATATATATATACCTGTATGTATTATTTAATTATTACTTTATACCTCGAGCGCTGCCACCAATGGGGTACGACCAGCGGAGTCCCCAGCATTAACATCAACAGTAGCATGGGAGGCCAACTGTTGTACTACCGCCACCTGTCCACTGTCACATGCCAGGCCCAGAGCAGAGAGGCCGTCGGGGGTCAGGGCATTCATGTCCATGTTCTTCACCTGCACAGATATACATCACAATTATAGATGTATGCAGAAGTGGTAAAGTAATATCGAAAAGGATGGAGATATGTATAAGAATTAGGGATATACACAATGGAGATGATTACTTAGGCAAATGAGATAAGTATATAAGTAAATGAGATGATGTATGAAAGAGATGACAAACTATGCAACACCTCCTTCCATCCCCTCTACCTTCCTACACCTCCCTCCATCTCTTTCCTCTCCTTCTTGTTTTGTCTTTTCTTACTCTTTGGTGTGGCACCCTTATCATTTCCAGATCCTGCATCTACCAGTTGCGTCCACCTGTTTTAAACCTTCCCAAGATTTGCCCTGAGACTTTTTACTGGCCTCGAAACAGGGCAATTTATATATTTTGGTCCAATATCTCCCCTCACCCTTGTAGCCTCCCTAGTTATTGCCTTTGTGAGGATCCATAACCTTTTTAATATAATAATACATAGATTTTTACATTTTATTGTGGTTAACATAGATGATATTTTGCAGACTAAGAAGGGCCGATGGGAATAATACGGTTACTACTATCTCAATTAATCCTCCACTTCCGTCAAGTCCTTCCGAAGCTGAATAAAAGAGTCAAATGATAGCAAAAATGTAAATAAGATAAGCGTAATATAATACTAATTTTTTGTTTAGTTCTACAGGCTCAGTATTCTGAGGCATGTCAGGGATCTCCCAGTGGGACACACACATTATTTCTCTATGCGCCTTCCCCCTAGGACAGACATACAGACAGAGCAAGTAAGCAACTATACCTGAAGGAGGGCCTGAACGATGACTCTGAAGCCCAACATTGCGGCCCACATAAGAGCCGTCATACTCTGGTCATCCCTCAGCGTCGGGTCCACCCCATCAGTCTCCACCAGGGCCACTGCCGCTTCCACATTCCCACTCTTGCAGGAGTGGAGCAGAGCCGTGCAGAGCTGCTCGTCCGCCGCGTTCACCTGTGAATAAAGGTAAAGTTTCACAAATAATTTTAATGGTAGAAATAGTCAGAGTCTGGTATCTACCCACGAGTTACATGATCATTTTTATTAATATTTGATTGGGTTAAAGATTGATACAACATCGTCATGACTAAAATTCTGGGACTTTGAGTAAATTCAAGTGCAGAAATGGTTCATGTGACACCTAGTAAGACATTATCCTGATCCTTTAGCATCTTGCTTTATGCAGTTCCATGGCTTTTTGTATTTAATGTTTATATTTCTTTTCCTTCACTCTACTCTTTCATAGTATATATGCCAATTATATATTTTTTTTTCTTTCATATATACATCCTATGAAAACTAGTGGGAGTGCAATAAAGAAATTATTCAATATTTATTAGGATAAATCCCTCAATAATCGACGTACATCCAGGTCTCTAATGATTGCTATAGGTGTACACGGAATAAAGAAAAGCTTTATTCTATCCCTGTGAAACAAATAATCACCCTCACTCACATAATTTCTCACCTGTCATTAATTTCTCTAACACATTAATTATCCCATATCCACTTTCTACTTTGTCTTTCACATATTATTTTTTATGATGACTGGTATAATCATGCTTTTATCATCGCTATGTTTACTTTCGTCTTATATTTGATAACGGTAAGTTATGTACTGTATATAATCAGAGTTGTGCTTGTTGAAATTTTGATTCTTATTTATATCAGATTGTACCATACACTGGAGGCAAAATTATATAGTAATTATAATTGTTTGTTGCTTGATTATTAATTGTTATGAAGAATGTGAAATAACTGGAGAAGTCATCTGTATATGTAGAAAGAATGCCTAAATCTGAAAATAGCTGTTTTTATGTGTAGGCTAACTAAATGTGTAAAATAAGTAAAGCTTTTAGATTAATGATATTTGAAGATAGAAAGAACTCACCTGTATTCCTTTGATGGCCAGCATAAGTCTGAGTGCCGGTAAGCCATCAGGAAACATGGCAGCATACATAAGAGCAGTCTTGTACTCCAGGGTGTGAGCGTTGACGTCCACATCAGGCCGTGCCAGTAGTAACATGACCAGGTCGTAGTGACTGTCAGCAAGGGCACGAAGGAGTGGTGTCTTCCCCTCCACGTCAGTTATGTTAATGTCAATATCTGGATGGTCAAGTAGTGCCTCCACAGATGGTTGAGATCCACGTCTTATTGCAAGCATCAGGGCTGATGCCCGAAACTCATCAGTTTGATTGACATCAAGGTTTTTCCGGTTACATAGAACACTGACAACCTTTGGGTGATCATTCTGCGTTGCTAGTAATAAAGCAGACATACCCTTTTCTTTACAGCGAAGGTTTGGGTCAACATCAGGATGGGAGAATAAGAGACAAACTATGTCTTCTCTGCCCATAATACAAGCATACATCAGGACTGTTTTTCCCTCATTGTCTCGCTGATTGACGTCAATAAGACGATGCTCCATTAAGAGCTTTGCACAGTTAATGTGATCATTTTTGGCTGCTAAAATTAATGCTGTACTACCCTGGCTATTACGGCGATTGACACCAATATACGAGTGCTTTAACAGGCAAGAGGTAAGAAAAGTATTTCCATGATGTCCAGCAGCAACATGCAGGGCAGTATCCCCACAGCCATCTTCCAAGTTAACATTTGTCTTGTGAAACCCAATGAGTAGTTCAGCAATATCATTATGACCTGCACGAACAGCAAACAACAATGCACTGCACCTGTCTGTGGCTTTAATATTAACATCAAGTGAGGGATGACGGATGAGAGCATTGGAAATCTCGTACATTCCAGCAACTGTGGCGATGGTGAGTGCTATGTGTTCTGCATTATCCTGAAGGTTTACATTTACCTCTGGGCACCTCAACAGAGTTATCAGAGTTCGTACTTGACCAAACTCAGCAGCAATCATTAGAGCTGTGCGGCCTCTCCATTCTGTATAATTAAAGTTAACATTCTCATGTGTTAGAAGCAAGCGAAGAACTTCAACATGTCCATTACGTGCAGCTACCATGAGAGGTGTGTGGCCTTGCTCATCCAGCTCATTCACATCTAGTCCTGGAACTAACAAAAACACCTTTACAACTTCTGGTTGACCACTTGCCACAGCCCATGCAAAACTAGTTTTACCAGTCTTTTGGCGCCAACTGATGTAAGGTCCATTTTCCAATAGCTTCACTACATCACCAATGTTATCTACCTGCATGTCACTGACAGGATCACTGTAGCGCATAGCCATTACAGATGGTGTATGCCAGGAAGAGTCCGAGGCTGAATCATCAACTGAATCTTCAGATGTTTCTGCAGACAACTGAGTATATCGGTTTAAAATGTGTACAATCTCTTTGTTGTTCTCTCGCTGAGCCCAGTTTAAAGCAGTATTACCATTTTTATCCTTTGCTTCAGTTTCATTCCTAGAGTCTCTCAGCAATGTCTTTACAGCTAAGAGTTGATTAGTGCGAGATGCCCACATCATAGGTGTTACTTGGTCTGTATCACATATATTCGGCTGCAATGACTGGTATTGCTGCAGAAGTTCCATGACATGTACAGCCCCTGTTCTTGCTGACCAGGCTAAGGATGTCAGACCATTCCCATCAGCTTCATTGATATCCACTTCAGGATGTGCTAACAGTCTTTTGACGATATCACGCTGACCACTGCGAGCAGCTAAAATCAAAGCAGTGAACCCATTGCGATTTTTTTTCGATATCATGATATCCCGGTGAGATAAGAGAGCTTCTAATACTTCTTCATGGCCACCACTGGCTGCCATCATGGCCGGTGTCAACCCTTCAATGTCGGCTAAGTTAGCACTGATGCTAGCGTGGTGCAAAAGTATGTAAGCACAATCAGTGTGGCCAGAACGTGCTGCAAATAAGAGAGCTGTTCGACCTTGTCCATCTTGTATATTGACATCTATATCCCGGCACTTGCACAACATATTCACAATAGCAGAATGACCATGTTCAGCAGCTCGCATCAAAGGTGTTATTCTGTCTTTGGTACATACATTAACATCGGCCATATCATGCTGAAGGAGAACACTGGCTACTTCGACATGGCCAGTCTCAGATGCCATAAGAAGAGGAGAGCGACCAATTTTATCTTTTCTGGCAAGGTCTGCTTCTCTCTTTACCAGAACTTCGGTAGTCTCCATTTGACCTACTGACACAGCCCACATTAAGGCGTCCATCCCATCTTTATCTACAGTATTAATATTGGAATTTTCATCCAGGAGTGCCGTGACACAGCCAACATTGCCACCAGCGGCAGCCCACAGGAGTGCTGTGGAACCGTCTGGGTGATGCTTGTCGATGGTGGTGCGATAGGAGCTGATAAGTTGCCTCACAACAGGTTCATGGCCATAAACAGCAGCCTTCATGAGGGCTGTCTCTCCAGCATTGTTGGTGAGGTCTGGTTCAGTGTCATGGTGGACCATAAAGAGTCTCACCACGCCCGTGTGGCCACCGTAAGCCGCCCATAATAATGCTGTCCAGCCGTCATTGTCCTGCATCAGAAATGAGACATACTTAGTTTATTGCATGTTGATACGATAATAAAGTAAATAAGTAGGCCTACCTAGGATGTATGATATGTCTTAATGCAGAACTTAGAAATTAATCAATCTCCTGAATTCCCATAAATTTATATTCATGACTTATAAATAAGTACTGTTTCATTAAAATCTGATGCCTGATTCAAGTGATGCTAAAGATAATAACAACACAAAGACATGTGTTGACCTTGACAAATGTGGAATTAAAAATTGTAACAGAAAATCAATAACTATTCAATAAGAGCTAACCCATACTGTACCATAGGGTACTAGCATAAATGTATCCCCCAGCTCCAAGCAGTGTGGCCAAAATGGCTTCAGAGGCAAGATATAACAACCTCCAACCTCAAAAAATGGAGGAATACTGCCTCTCCCAGCATGTGGGGACTTGGATATAAACTGAGAAGTGTTGCCAAGGTCTTAGAGCAGTGCTCAAACGTCCTGGTACCAGGTAGTGCCTGATACTGGCAGGTACAGTCATTCCCCCCAATCCGCGCCTATATGGGCGGCATTACACGACGTGTATTGGGAATTTGCGCATTGGGGATAACATAACTTATGGAGAAAAATACATATGGGCGGCAGCCCGCATTTCCACCCACATTTGACGGTAATTTTTGATCAAAATCAATACTAATTGGACAACCAAGCATACACAATAATAGAAACATAAACAAGTCCAAGCGGCTCGCTTGGTGTAGTGACTAGCGTCTTGGACTTCCACCCAGAAGGCCCGGGTTCGCGCCCACGCTCGGCGCATTAAAGATTTTTCACAAGCACTGAGTCGTTACCATCCCTCATGAGCAAAGGGATGGGGTAGTAGTACAGGACCCCAATGGAAATACGCCTAATCGGCCTTATTGAGCTATCCTTAGCTAGCTTAGCATGCGCTAGCTTTAAGAACTATTATTATTATTATTATTATCATTCCTTACATTAAAATTAAATGCTATAAGTAGGTGAGAAGAGTGGGAGATCCGAGGCAGACCCCCGCAACAGGCGAGTTCATATAGCCTAGGCGTAGGCTTCCCCGGCCCCCCCACTGTCACTGGCCCCGTTCCCGTCCCCGGATAAACCCATAGATTTCCCGATCGCATTAGTGCCTTCACCAGTTTATTCCTCCTAGGAATTTTGAAGTTGTTGAAGGGTGTAGGAAGGCGGTTGTTACACAATAAATGGGTCAAGTCTCAGCGCACAGACACTTAAGGATATTGGGACTGAAAAGGAAGCGTACGTGTGGTTATGTGTGTGTGTGTGTGTGTGTGTGCGTATCTGTGCTTCCTTCTCAGTCCCAATATCCTTAAGTGTCCGTGCGCTGAGACTTGACCCATTTATTGTGTAACAACTGCCTTCCTACACCCTTCAACAACTTCAAAATGCCTAGGAAGAATAAACTGGTGAAGGCACTACTGCGATCGGGAAATCTATGGGTATATCCGGGGACGGGGACAGGGCCAGTGACAGTGACGGGGCCGGGGAAGCCTAGGTCTCCGAGGGGTGTGCGCACGGAGTAGGGAAGGGGGTTGGCGCGGAATACAAAAAACAGCATTTTTACACCACTCTTCAACTGTGATTCGTGTTTTGTGGGGTCAATACGTGTTTTACCCCTCGGCGCGGAATAGGGTAAACGTGGACTGAGGATACGTGTATTAGGGGGACTGACTGTACAAGGATCATATATTACTGACGACTGGCAGCCGTCGTTGCGATTGAGGAGTGATTTATCTACTGACGGCTCTCTGCCATCGCTGGTACTGAACGGGTTAATCACATATGACTTGGCGAGAGAGAGAGAGAGAGAGAGAGAGAGAGAGAGAGAGAGAGAGAGAGAGAGAGAGAGAGAGAGAGAGAGAGAGAGAGAGAGAGAGAGAGAGAGAGAGAGAGAGAGAGAGAGAGAGAGAGAGAGAGAGAGAGAGAGAGAGAGAGAGAGAGAGAGAGAGAGAGAGAGAGAGAGAGAGAGAGAGAGAGAGAGAGAGAGAGAGAGAGAGAGAGAGAGAGAGAGAGAGATCCAGAGAGAGAGAGAGAGAGAGAGAGAGAGAGAGAGAGAGAGAGAGAGAGAGAGAGAGAGAGAGAGAGAGAGAGAGAGAGAGAGAGAGAGAGAGAGAGAGAGAGCACTGAGCACTGGCCTGTAGATTGACATGTGAGGTGGGGTGCTGGAGGATAGACGCAACCACAGCTTCGAACCCCCTCCAGGCAGCATACATAAGGGCGCTCTCCCCGTGGTCGTTCTGCCAGTTGACGTCCGCACCGGCAGAGAGAAGGGCCACAACCCCCGCCGCGTCACCGCAGTCCGCAGCGGCCACCAGCTTGTCCTCTAGAAAATTACACTCATAAATTCGTTTCCAGAGATATACTGCCATGATTAGAAACAGGTGAAGTCCACACATTTTTCTGAGTAGGCTAGATTCTCTTTCAATTTAATGGTGAGTTTTTTTTTCTTTCTTTCTTACTCATGCTTAGCCCCATTAATGTTGCACATTTTAGACGTTCTCCCTATTATTTAAGCAATTTTAAGTCCTTTCGCCCCATTTCTCTATCAAATTAACACCTTTTGTGCCATATAGGTGTCAATTTTTTCCAAGCGAGTGATAGCGAGCCTGTTATTTAGGAGGATATTTTTTCAAATGTGTCATGAAGGGGGTCTTGGGGGTGCCATTTTAAAGCTTTAAAGTTTGATAGAGGTCTAGGGACAAACTAGAAAAAACCAAATATATATATAAACAGTGGAGAATAAGTTTAGAAGTGCACAGAGAGCAATGGGAAGATTAATGCTAGGAATAACTCATAGAGATATAAAGAGAGCATCGTGGGTAAGAGAGCAAACCTAAGTCAAGTTGCACATTTTAATTAAGTTTTGCATATTAATTATGCGTACCGGCACCTGTTTAGTTACAGTCCATGTGTTCTAGACCACATACCCAAATTTGATAGTGCTGTTAAGGGAGGTCACCTGCTTTTTTTATCTTTTTCTCCTTTTTCTCTTTCTCTGGCTTGTATCTATTCGGCCCCATTCAGCCAACTGTTTTAAGACGTTTATCCCCATCCAGGTGTCGATTTCTTCCTGGCGAGCGATAGCGAGCCAGCATTGTATGGAGAAATCCGGCGGAAAAATTTGTCTATCGAAAAATTTACAAATTTAGCTTGCTTTAAATATATATATATATATATGCTGGCTCGCTACCGCTCGGCAGGAAAATATTGACACCTGGATGGGGGTAAACGTCTTAAAACAGTAGGCTGAATGGGGCTGAATGAATACAAGCCAAAGAGAGAGGGAGAGAAAGAGACAAAAAATCGAGGTGGGCTCCCTGAAAGAATGAGTCAAGTTGATTTTACCATTATCTCACTATCAGAGGGAGAAGATAAGAGAATCAGATAACACCCAAGAATAATGTTTAGATTGATCAAAGTAGTAGTGCTACATTATTATCCCCTTTGAGGATCATGTCATGTTTTGACAGTTTATTCTGGCTACTATTAGACGATTTTCTTAAGGGGGGTCACCTGCTTTTTTTATCTTTCTCTCCTTTTCTCTCTTTCTCTGATTTGTATCCATTCGGCCCCATTCAGCCAACTGTTTTAAAACGTTTACCCCCATCCAGGTGTTGATTTCTTCCTGGCAAGCAATAGTGAGCCAGCATTGTATGGAGAAATCCGGCTTCGCCGGAGAAATTTTTCTATTGAAAAATGTAAAAATTTAGCTTGCTGTCAAAACAAAAATATATATATGCTGGCTCGCTACCGCTCGCCAGGAAAATATTGACACCTGGATGGGAGTAAACATCTTAAAACAGTAGGCTGAATGGGGCCGAATGGATACAAACCAAAGAAAGAGGGAGAGAAAAATAAAGCGAGGTGGGCCCCCTTAAGTTTAGAAAGATTTTGTGGGAGCTAGCGAGTGAATTGAGATAGTTGTTACCTCACTTATTCCAAGAGGTCCTTCCTAACTTCCATAAAATTGTCTAATGATAGCCAGAATCAACTGTCAAATTGATTCATAATCTTCAAGGGTTAACAGTATGGTGATGCTAAATAGAGTTATTTACGATTACACTACGGCACATAGATATATTCTTACTTACTTCGAGAGACCATTGATGGGAAAAAAATACAATATAAATCAAGAAACACAAGAATGTACAGTCAATGTTAGTAGTTCGCTAAAAACCTTAAAGATTATGCATGTGAAATCTAGAGAGCAGGACATTAACTTCACTTTGTTTATTAGTACCCTTATACCTTTAAGGGGAGATTTTTTGTTTTATATATTTAAAGTTTTCTCCCTAGACTTCCATCAAGCTTAAACAAAAATACCCCCATGGGAGTGGGATGTGTGGGCAATTATAAATGCTACCCAAAATACAATGGGACCTATACAGACACCACTTAAAGGTACTGACCAAGTTGCGTCAAAATCCAATTATTCATTCTCGATTTTGTTTTGTTAACACAGGCAAACATTAATGATAAAACAAGACTGTGAGCAAAGACCAGTAAAATCAATTAGTAAGTAAATCATCAGTGTTCCAAATTAATTCGTCAGTGTATCTTTTTTCTTCCTCTAATTATTGTGCTTTAGTTCCTGCCCCCGATGTACCTTTAGAGAGGATGCCGACCGTACTAAGTGCCCTGCGGAAGACACTGGTTCGGGTCCTGCTGATGGCCGAGTCCTTGCTGGCTCCCATGGCACCAGTGTTCACCATCTTGGACGATCTGGTTTCTCTCACTTCCCTTGGATCTTATTTCACACTTGTCTTCCTCTGCTGTCTCTTGTTTTGTTACTTATTCCCCCTTTCCATAATCTGTTTTAGTATGCTCTCACTTTTCATCTTCTGTATCTTGTTTTATTATGTAGTCCTTCTTTCCTTCTTCTTTGACTCCTCCTGTCTCTTGTTCTACTTATAATTTCCTCCCTTCTTTGAAGTTTTTTTTTTCTACCTTATTATCCGTTTTCTTCTTACCTGATGCTCTTATTTTCTCTGACACCTTTTTCAGCTCTGCCCTGCGCAGAGGATTTTACTTATACTTTCCATTGTATATATACGCCTTTTCCTCCTTCCCACTCCACGCTATTTACTTTTACACAGTTACACTTAAATTCTTGATAATTTCCTCTTTAACACCAGCACTGTCCCTATCACACTATGCCTTGTCTACATTATTATGTCAACAAAATAACACAAATCGTTCATTAAATTCTTGTTTGTCAATTTGAGTGCTTCTTCTTTTAGCTAAAGGACCACTGTTCATATCACTATATCAAACGCAAGAAGTGGAGCCGTTACAAAAGACTGTAATCCCCGAAATTCACCTGATCCCGTAGAGCAGACACGACCACAGCTCTTTAAAACTATTCCGAGGTGATCTGCACGTGTGTTGTTGTTGAAATACTCGTGTTTATTGGTCCTCTCATCCCATTCTGTCTCTTGATGCGGCCTCACGTTTCGCCCATGGAGGCTTGCTGTGTAAAGTTGATGTGGTGGAGAGGTTTACAGGATACAGGTGAAGGAGTTAGGTGGTCGAGGACGGAACAGAGGGAGAGATCGTTGTTATCAGACCCTCCATCTACTATCAGGGCAGCCATGACAGATAGGTGTTTTGTAGAGACCCTCAGGAAACAGAGATTGGCCATCCTCCGCCATAATGGAGCCACTGATGTCATTAGCCTTCCTTTACATTTATGTACGTCCATGGACTCCATACCCATAATAAACATTCAACAATACACCAATATTGCTAAACGGTTTTTTGGTTTGAAAATAATATATCATCCCATTTCTCGCTGCATCACCCAAAAAAAAAAAAAATAAAAAAATAAATAAAAATAATAATAATAATACAAATGTGCTCTCTGTTACTACAGGGTCTCTATCGTTGTGTTATCAGCCGAGTGACTGCCCGGCCCGGCCTTATCACACCCACCCTTTAAACCTTGTGTCAGTTAGTCATACCAATACACACTTTTAGGCTAAACATTATATTATGGGAGAGCTCACTATGTTTTGTTTTATAATATGACACTAAAATCTAACAGCTTTACATCTATACGAAAATGAAATCCAGAAAGTTCAGATAAACATGAAAGAATAACAAAATAGGAATATGTAGAAGGCCAACTGACCTTGATATTTTCCAACGTTCTTGAGCTTAATATATCATTCGACAACCTATTCTACTAGGGCACACCATATTATACACGTCTATAGGCTACCTGTTACCAAACCAGTACTTACCTACTGTATATTATTTAAACGAAATTTAATAAATTTGCATTCATTTGTTTGAGTTCTCTCGCTATCAGTCAGTTTAAGCACTTCTTTAACTCACTGAGCCCCAGCGACGCAGCGTTTGCGTCAGCAATGTATGTAACGCTAAACTCCAGCGACGCAACAGTTGCGTCAGTGTTACTCCGGTCCCAATTACTTCGGTCCTATGGCACCTAGAGGGCTCAGATTTGTATGGAAGCTGTATAAGTATCCCACGCAACCATAACAATGGTTGAAAACTCTCAAAGTCCAACTGCGTGCGCGTGAGCTCGCAAAAACCGGAATTTTGGGTGTTATTGCCTTCAATTTTTTACTCTTGTAAAATCCGTTTTCGGGGGCTCCGTAGGACCAATTATTGACCTTTTTGATAGTTTTTTTGAGGTTTTTCCTTCATTCCTAACCCATTCACTATTGTTTCTGGATTTTTTTTTTTTTTTCAAAACCGGCTGGTCCCTGGTGGTACATTTATTAATAACTAGCTTAGGCTCAGTGGGTTATTGACCCTTTGTTAATTCCACTTACCTACTTTAACTGCTCTATCACACCTCATCGAGTTCCACATCTCTCTGACGGATATACAGTTGCCTACATAAGTTCTGTTCCTCTCCGTGATCTTATACATGGTAAGATAATGTGCATGATTGAATTACGAGTGTAGTATCTTATTCAGTGGTTAGCTCATCTGACAAGTCAACTGATAATAAAAAGTAACCACACTTGCAATTCATTCACACAATATTACTTTCATGCATAAGATCACGACGAGAAACAGAAATTACGTGGGCAACTGTACACTAGGTTTGTTCTGCCCCATTTTTTTTAAGACGTTCGCCCCATTAGTTTGACGATTATAAGACCATTCGCCCCATTTCTGTCAATTTTAAGACCTTTAGTGCCATTTAGGTATCGATTTTTTACTGGCGAGTGACAGCAAGTCTGCAATTTAGGAGGAACCGGCCTTCGACTGAGACATTTTTCTACTGAAAAATGTAAACATATTTCTGGAATGTGGCTAAACACAAGGGAGAAGGGGGTCCAGACCCCCCCCCCCCCCCTTTTTAAGCAAGACTGGTACGTGGGAGTCTCCATGTGTTGCCTACAGTGCCATCTTGGTGGCCTCATAGTAGAGTGGGGGAAGGGGTGAGGTACTACGTGGGGGTCTCCATGTGTTGCCTACAGTGCCATCTTGGTGGCCTTATAGTAGAGCGGGGGAAGGGGTGAGGTACTTGGGGGTCTCCATGTGTTGCCTACAGTGCCATCTTGGTGGCCTCATAGTAGAGTGGGGGAAGGGGTGAGGTACTTGGGGGTCTCCATGTGTTGCCTACAGTGCCATCTTGGTGGCCTCATAGTAGAGCGGGGGAAGGGGTGAGGTACTACGTGGGGTCTCCATGTGTTGCCTACAGTAAGGGTTACGGTATAACTTTTCCACCAATGGACATATTATATGTTTCCCCTTAACCAGTACGGTATTCTCATAATTTCCAGGTGTACCCTTTCCATGCCTGGCTTATGTTATCAGGCTCTCTTGCCTCCAGAAAGTCAGAAAGTTCATAACCTTTGCCAGTGTTGGTCGGGCAGAGCCATCCCGGCAACGCATCTTGTTTCATAAACCATACAAGTTATTATCAAGATGTGGCAATGTCACTATCACATCCTTCATTATGACCATTAGTGAATATACATCACAGTGGGACATGGCTGGGCCCCCCAGGTACAGTTCTAGGTCATAGTGCCAGTAGTCCTTATGACTGTCAACATCAGTACCCTGGAAATATGTTAAATAATCCGGGAGACTTTGACCCACAGGGCTAGCCATTCCCAATTCAATTATAAACGCCCGTGGACCATATATATCAACTAGTATATTGTCACACTTCAAATCATTATGACTAATACCTTCCCCATGTAGTTCACTTAGCGCCATGGTCACAGCCTTGAACACGCCCAAGGCCTGGTGGTCAGTGACCAAGTTACCTTCCTCTAGTAGCTGAAGTAGAGAGGGGTATGGACAATAAGTCATAAGCAACCCTGGCATGTCACTAGCAACCAGAAAAATTATTTAATGTAGCCTACTAAACAAGAGACCACAAATTCACGTCTAGGACTAATCGCGCTAACCTAAAGAATGAAAATACGAGTAGCCTATCTGTGTAGCTATCGTGTAAGTTCATTTTGTCGACATTCTCTTTTGTAGAGCCTTTTTCATTTAAATTGAGTGTTTAAAAAAATAATTTGCTAATATTATAAATATGTGTAGCCTAAATATATACAAAATAAACCTACTATAGTTATTACATTTCTTAAAACAAATATATAGGGCAATCAAAATACATTAGTTAAGGCATTACTTCGTTTTCTATGAGGAACATTTTATTAGAGATATCGGAAATTAATGGGCCACTAATTTGTATTTCGTTAACTAGGCTATTCATAATCCGGAATTATTTCAGATTTACACGTCATAACACATTCGTGAGCTATTCAACCTTTGTAACATATATACAATCTTTATATCTCCTACATCATTCCTATAATTATATGCCATTACCTGCGGAAATTATATAATTTAAATTAGACTATGTGGGTTAAGCAAGGGAAAAGCGTCTATCTTCAATCGGTGGAGATCTAATTTTTTTCACTTTTCCACCATATTACTAGTATTCGGTCATCCTCTATATGAATGCTAAGACCAGCAGGGGTCTGCCACCCCCAGGTTAGGTTAAGGTAATGGCAAAATATATGGATCGAAATTGTTGGGGTGATGGAGTATGGCCAAAACGTGACAGTACCGCAACAAGTGGGTGCTAAAATAGCATGAATCACATGACAAACAGTAGGAAACACCCTTTGTCTGGAAAACTCACTCACTCTCTAGTTCTCTCTCTCATAGTAGATACAGTGTAGTTCGTCGTCTAGTGAGCTTTTGTCTATCTGATTGTTTTAAGTGTAGCTAGTAATTCTGTTAAATGGAAGACATCTGCAGCTCCAACTTTTTTATATCCTGAAACTCGCAAGCGGTCAATTCGTTGGTCATGGTTCAGTTAGTATGCGATATCCATGAACACCTAATTCGGGCAAATAACATATGCCTGGAGTTGCCGCCTGACACGAGTTAATTTTTACTGTAAGCGACCTGGGCCCTGTAGATGTTGATATCCCATATTTCTCCACCTTCCCTCTCCATCAACAATTCTTAATAATAAGCTACATGTTGTACTTTCTTTAAATGACACATATTACAGTCAATGCATATTGATGCTTATTATATATCAAAGTCACCCATAATTTTCTATAACGTATATACATATCTATATGGAAGAATTAAGGTATTTTCGCGCTTTTCTGTTTGATAATTTATTAACCTTATACTTAAGATTTTAGTAATTTCTAGCTGCATATGGAAATGTTCACGTCTACCATATTATATAATGACTTAGTGTAGTCATCCTGTATATAGTTAAAACATGCATAATCGTAAGAAATTGTGATAAACTGTGTATAGCCTAGGTGTTGAGTATTGTTGGATGTCGACAGTCGTAGCTCTGACTCTGGCGAGAAGCTGACTTTACATCTTAACCCTTTCAAGATCCGATTACGCATTTCTTATATGTGTTTTTGGCAATTATTATACAATCATCTTACTTTCAATACCTCCAAGACCCAATATCTCCTATCTACCCATCAACATTTTCTGCAAGACTATAATAATAATAATAATAATAATAATAATAATAATAATAATAATAATAATAATAATAATGGTGGCCTCATAGTAGAGCGTGGGAAGGGGTGAGGTACGTGGGGGTCTCCATGTGTTGCCTACAGTGCCATCTTGGTGGCCTCATAGTAGAGCGGGGGAAGGGGTGAGGTACTTGGGGGTCTCCATGTGTTGCCTACAGTGCCATCTTGGTGGCCTCATAGTAGAGCGGGGGAAGGGGTGAGGTACTTGGGGGTATCCACGTGTTGTCTACAGTGCCATCTTGGTGGCCTCATAGTAGAGCGGGGAAAGGGGTGAGGTACTTGGGGGTCTCCATGTGTTGCCTACAGTGCCATCTAGGTGGCCTCATAGTAGAGTGGGGGAAGGGGTGAGGTACTTGGGGGTCTCCATGTGTTGCCTACAGTGCCATCTTGGTGGCCTCATAGTAGAGCGGGGGAAGGGGTGAGGTACTACGGGGGGGTCTCCATGTGTTGCCTACAGTGCCATCTTGGTGGCCTCATAGTAGAGTGGGGGAAGGGGTGAGGTACTTGGGGGTCTCCATGTGTTGCCTATCACATATTTTCAACAATACACATATCAACCCTTCATCTTCTCTCAAAATATTTGGAATGTCTTTTTCTTGACCTTTTTTGGAAAGAACATATTACCACTCTTGCTAAAAACAGCTTCCCAGAAGTTACTGTGCTCAACCATCTCCATGGGTTCTTTATCCCTGCACAGCTTCTTGCTCTGTACAGGGGCACAGAGTGCCCATGTATCCAATATTGTTTGCATGTGTGGGGAGGTTCAAGCCATACTGCACATCTCAAAAGGGTAGAGGCAAAAGCATTTTGTCTCATCAATTCACCTCCTCATACTAAATCCTTACAATCGCTCTCTACACGCCACGATGTTGCACCTCTCTCACCCTTCTACTGCTATTTCAATAATAATTTTCTTCAGAGCTTTCTCAATATATACTTTCTCTTACGGAGAGGGATGGGAAAACAAAAAATTGTATATACCAACCTGTGGCAATATTGTTCCATTCACTGTTACTGCGATCTTGGGTGTTGGTTCGTCTCTCGATATGACTAAGACTTCGGTCTGTTTTGTGTTGACATTTAGTCCCTTGGACTTGCTGATACTGATACTCTCGATACCTAACCTTCTCCTTAGCTCCTCACTTGGAGCTAAGGAGAAGGTTAGGTATATTGATAGGAATATACCTTTTATTTCCTTGTATTAGATGGGTTTATATTCATAAATATACAGTACCTTATTATTATGGTTGCTGTATTTACCCTTTCCATACTCATTATGCTTTACAGGTATATAAACTCATTGGGTACACTCGGATCCCATTGTCTGATATACATTCGTGGACTTCACCGATTTCTTATTATGGAAGTACAGTATATCTCGGAAACCAATTTATGTAAATAATTTTCTATACATCAACTGCAAAACTATATACTGTATATACTATATATTGAAAAGCAAGTTTTATCAAAAAATCAATCCAGATAATCATAAAAGCTCAGACAAAATAAATGGGGTCCAAGCATTCTCATGAATGGGCTATAGACTATGGTATATGGTGTACATTGATAGTGATTTACTTTGCTATCCTTTTATAAGATGGGATTATTACCAAAAAATATAATGTTAAATGGGTAGATTCTTATGGACACTTAGAAGTAGGCTACTCTATTCACACCCATTATTCTTGCCTCCGTCGGGAACCGACGAGAGGCTCGTCTTACTCTTGATGTTGTTCTTTTTCTACTTCTGCTTGTTGGGCTGGATCATCATCCGAAAGAGTTTTCAGGATGGAGAGAGACTAGGAAGGAGAATGGTTTGGAATAACTGGGTGATTGATGGCTTATGACGGAGGCCATCGGTGCATTGCAACGCTTGTTTAGAGTGTGTTTCCTGAAGGTCTACGCCCACACATCATTAACCTCCTACACTGTATTAAATAAAGGGTATGAGAATGATACTGTAAGATCATTGTGTATATTGATAGTGAATTAGTGATACACCTGTCTTACTGGTATAAAATGGTTTGATTACCTTTGGGTTATATACCTTTAAATGTGTATATCATTATGGACACTTAATAACCCTTTTATATACCTTATTTTGTACAGTGCACCCGTTCAAGTATCTCCAAAAAGGCGTGCCTCTCTTGCTGGGGCGAGTGGTGACTAAGGGCCCTCTCCCTGGCGGCGTCCACGAGTCCCGCGACCAGTGAGGGTTCCCGCAGAAGCCGCTCCAGGGCCGCAATGAAGGAGGACGGGCAGGAGAAGAGTAGGCCATGGGTACCGTGAGTAATGATGCTAGCATTACCGGGAATGTCACGGGCTACGACGGGGGTACCTGGTGAAAGGGAATTTACTTCTATTATAATCACTTTAGTTCTTATACAGTATATTTTCAATGCATTTCTATATATAGTTAGTTTTAATACATTAGTATGATACTTATAGCCTACGATGTTATTATAACTTGTATTATTTTAAAGTATTTTATTTTTTGGGTTCCCTTTTTAGCTGTTGCACATTATCATGAGTTTTAAGACTTACACTATTATATCTTACATTTGTTTTAAACTATATTTTGAATACATTAGTATGATAATCATAGCCTACAGTGTTATTTACTATTTATTTATTTAATTTATTTTTTCAACTTTTATTTTTACTGCTGCACATTATCATATTTTAAAGACTTACTTTTAATCTTATTTTATAAATTTCGTTTACAATAACCATTTCTTCACTTTTATGCTAAAGATACAATTTTTTTATGATTTTATATACTACAATACTATATTTTAAGATATTCAAATTGATTTAACCTACATATATTCCATGTAGTACTTTAATGTATTTATAATTGGGTCTCTATCTCGGAGTTGTGCTTATTAGTAAGTCTCTTAGTCACAAAGTGTCTATGTACATACAGTATATGTAATTTTTGTTAAAACAAATATGAAATAATGCTGACTGATTGATTGACTACTAGACCATGAAAGTACTGACCCAACACCATGGCTTTCAGGATAGTACAACAATTACTACTTCTACTACAACTACTGTTACTACAACTACTATTACTACTACTACAACTACTATTTTTATTTTTTTTTTATATAGGGTAGTTTAACCAGACCACCGAGCTCCAGAAAAGAGCTCCCACAGGGCTGGCCCCGAGGATTAGACTAAAATGGACGACAATTCAAGATGAAGTAGGAAAAGCCAGGAGGGTATTAAATATTATCTAGGAGAGAGGAATCTTTGAGAAAGCGAAGGATACGGTAGGTCGAGAATGATGGAGAATTCACAAATATATCCGTAAATGTGCCGGTACTGAAATAAAGAGACCGGAGGTGGGAATACTTAAGACATTCTGTAAAGATGTGGTGAATAGTTAAGGGCTTGTTGCAAGTAGTGCATAGAGGTCGAGGGCCATGAGGAGACGACATTAAATAACCATGAGTCAAACGTGTATGGCCAATTCGGAGCCTAGTCAAAAGAACCTCACTATGGCGGGCAGATTGGAAAGACGAATAGGCGGCCCCAGGAGTGGCTACGCGGGCTACCGCGTCGCCGCCTCCGGGACCAACCCCTCTCGGGCGGTGAGCAAGGCCACTACTGCCCCCGTAAATGGCGAGGAGCTAGGACTCCAGACTCTGCGAGGGAAGGCTCTCGAGCCCGGTCGGCACAATTTAGTGAAAATGGGGAGGAAATCCTCCGTAAGGTTAAGGTAAAAAATGGGAACCAAAAAACGCCGTCACCGGAAGGCTCTGCTTATCCCAGTGACGACGGGGGGGGGGGGCACTTTGTCCACGACGCCAATGGAAGTCCTGCCCTAAAGAAAGTGACACCAACGACCCCGCTTCAAGCCCCGCCACCATGTGCAAGGTGGCTCCCCAGCGGCGGGGTACAACTACTATTACTACTACTACACCATAATAGTACTGACCCAGCACCATGGCCTCAAGGATAGTACTGGCCATCCCCTCCGAGCGTGATGAATTGAGCAGCACAGTTGCCGCCTTCATAACAGACTGACACTCACGGGGAGGCAGGGTGGGGGAGACTCGAACACCACTCAGTCTGTAAGGGAGACAGTCTTGGATTATTGTGAGATTTGAACCCCGCTCAGTCTGTAAGGGAGTCAGTCATGTAATATTGTTGGTTTAGATTTCTAACTTGGTGATATGTAATAGTTTCTCCATCTAATACGGGTGCTCTCACAAAAGCAACATCCAAACTCCTACCAGGTCTTTCAAATGAAAGCCCACTACACTAGCTTCAAATATCTCAAAACGTTGCAGCTATTACTGCATTAGGACTTATTCTGCACCAAATTAATTTGGCCATACAGACACTTTAAAAGGAGATAAATATTAATGTAGCTCCCTTGTCATCCATGAGGGAGACCTAGGAGATCCCAAAGACCCCGACTATCAAATTGCAGCTCACTACAATAATGGCCTATGAGCCGATCGCTGCCGCAGTACCAGCATGATCCTTTTACACTTAACTCTCCACCAACTAATTCCAACCAGATTTTTAACTATATCTGCCCAGGGCAACAACAAGGCAGGTACTTACCCCCATAGCCAGCCCTATACCTTATTTGAAAAATCCTGTAAAGAACCCCAGGCATGTAGGGCCACCAGTAACCTGTAATATTAGCACCCCTTGACATCTCTTCAACAATCAATTATGTATCTCTAGCACTGCTTGACATCTAGTCAGCTATCAAACCAGTGTTGCCAGCACCGTGAAGTACTTGGATATCACTTCCAAGGAAATCACAACACCCACAGAAGAATCTATGGGTTACAAGCCAGAAGAGCTAGACTACAATACTGACAAATTGCTGGAACAATCCCCGAGCTACACACCGATGACATCTTCACCAGTTGACAGCCCAAAGAAGATTCCAACAGCACCGTTACCATGTATCATCACTACTGTAGAATCACCACCTACCAAACCTGGTAAGCTACTGAGTGTTGTGGTTTCCATCTCTCGTGGCCTATGGTCGGAGCTTGTTCCCAACACCACTGAATAACTTGATTGTCCAATTTGAGGAGAATAAACTAAGACCATCAGCATTGTGTTTCGAAACCTGTATATGCAGTATTAGCAATGCCCATCCAAATTCTTGCCCATCAATGTCTTTTAGAATCTTTCTGTTTCTACTCGAGACCTTGGGTGCCCTCGTTCAACAAATGTACGCTTTTGAATAGGCTTAATAAAGAACTAACCTGTGCCTCACTTCAAACTATGTTTCATACAACTCAAACACAATGACCACATCTGTGAATGTGTCTGTTGATCGGCCACTAAATTATTAGTGACTTTACCTGGTGGCTTCCGTGTGGACGTGATGAGCATATTGTGTATCCAGTGTGGGCCCCATGATGACCAGTCTACCACGGCCCCCTCGGGACTCGTGCCATGTACTCCATGCCTCCGCCACGTAGAGCACATCCTGAAACACACATGCAGAGTAAAGGAGGTATCACGCGAACTCCTCTATCATCAACATTTATCCTCAACATTGGTCTGGCAGCTTATGAGTTCAAATTATAAAATAATTCTGGTATGTAAATTAATGAATCATCAGTTTAGTATACATGAACAGTGCAAAATATCCTAGAAAGGTTACTAGGATTTTTTTTACTATAACAAGTTGACGATAAAAGCTCTGGTGTGATACCAGCTTAAAAGGGGTGTAACAAGAGAGCTTTTATCCTTATCATTCTATGGTCAATATTTTTCTGGCAACATTTCTGGGATCTTTGCACTGGTATCGGAAACCAAACTATGTAATTAGAAAGTACCACAATGTAAAAGTTCTTGGGTATAAAAAAGGTATATTAGATCATTGGCTATTATGGATGATGATTTACCTTTCTAACTGGTATATGAAGGGTTTATTATACCCTAGACTTTGGTCCAGCATTACCCGTCTTCCCTCGTATACTGGTAATGGACTCACCGAAGCTCCATCTACCTCACACAGTAGAAGGTGAGTTCATTAGTAGTACAGGAGAGTACAGGTACTGCTTGGACAGGGTGGGTCTTTTTTGGACCAGCCCTGTTTTACTCCATTAGTTTAGAGATTATTATGTTCCCTCCACCAACCGACTTTACTCCTAAACTCAATTAATGAAATCAACAAATACATGTGGCAGTCCAGGGATTCGAACCTAGGATGCTCACACCGAAATTCAGTGCATTTATCCATTGCGCTACGAAGACAGTTTTAAGACGTTTGACCTCATTAGTTTGGCGATTTTGAGACACGTTATGGGTTGATTTTTTCTGGGCGAGCGAAAATGAGTTTGCAATTTAGGAGAAAATTACCTTCGGCCGAGTCTTTTAATTTTAACTTGAAGGGGGTCTGGGGGGTGTACTTAGATTGAAGGGAGCCGTACATTTTTACTAGTATAGGGAGCAAATATAAAATACATTTATTTGAAAAGGGCTGGATCAATCAAAACACTCTACAATAATCAAACAAAATATAATAACCCCCAAGACGTGCACCAAATAGAGTTACATCTTGCTCTGTTATTAAGTTGGAGTTTTTATTATATAATAGTTTGTCCTTACACTGCCATAAATGGTGGGTATAAAAAAGATATATAAGATCATTGGGTATATTGATAATTAATAGCAGGTTTAAAAAAATATAAATATCTTCTATAAGTTTGTTGCTCACCAGGATAAAAAAAATGACCCTGTATTGGGCGATACTCTTAAAAATGCGAAACATGGGACCCCGGGGGGTATACATAGGGTAAACGTTAAATGTCTTACCTTAACTGGCCTTAGTCCCGCCACTAACACCACTAAAGGATGGTAAACTGCAGGTAACCCCATCTTCTCTAACCTTGGGGTATTCTCCACTGTATCTTTGTGTCGTAGCGACGTGCTAGACGAGGTTTTCACAAGTTTACCCTCCATACTACAATTACACTCGTTTTTTTTGACGGGGTCATTTTCTTCAGGAGGTTTTAGTGAGTAACTATAATATTTTTGGTAGGCTTTTCCTTTCGACGTACAGGTGCATTTTTCCTTAGCGTTTTCATACTGTTCTTCTAAGGTGTTCAAGTAGGCGATTATGTCAAAACTGGGTGATGGGTTGACTTCTACAGCTTGTGGCAAGACAGACACGGACTCTGACGTCAGGAATGGCTGAAAATAGAAACAAAATCATTATTAGCCTATAACTTTATAAGGTAGGCTACCAGTTCTATCCATCTATTGCCAGAGCAGCCAGACGCCCGGATCCCCGAAGGTCTGGCCACGATGAATCTCCTCCATGCACCTCGGTCAGTTGGCGCCCCTCCTCCCACCCAACACCTCCTTCACTCATATAGAGCCACGGAGGTCTAGTGGATAGCACGCTCACGTGTGAATCTGCTTGACCTGTGTTCGATCCCAGCCAAGGTGGACACATTTAGTGGGTGTGGTAGTACATCCTAGCGTGTTTCATATGCTTGCACCCAGTCGGGGGACAAATCTTTACTGCGCCGAGCGTGGGCGCGATCCTGGGACCTTTTTTGTGAAAGTCCAAGACGCTAGTCACTACACCAGCGAGCCGCTAACACATCTGGGACTAAATGGCACAAAGCACCTTACAACTGACAGAAATGGGGCGAAAGGTCTTAAAATTGCCAAAGTAATGGGCCAAAATGGCTTAAAATCTCAATACTAATGGGGCTAAACATGAGGGAGAAGGGAGACTAGAAAAAACCCTTAAATGAAAATCTCCCCTGGAATGTACAAACATCGTGATTTCATGACTATAAAAAAAAAATAGGAGTGGGGGATAAACAATGACCACTCCAGCTTAACCCTACCTTGAACAGGGCAGGTCATTGTGGACCCTCCTTGTTTCATGCCATTAGTTTGGAGATTTTAAGACGTTTCACCTCATTTCCTAGGCGATTATAAGACACTTCACCTTAGTCAGGTGTCAAGTTTTCAAGGTGAGCGACAGCAAGTCTGCAATTTATGAGGAACTGGAGGGCGATTTTTTTTTCTCTTTTAGCTTGAAGGCGGTCTGGGAAGTTTTTTTTTTTTTTTTTTTGTATAAGACTATGGGGCAAACTAAAAATGCATTGCTCGTAAATGGCGGTGCAGATTTTTTTTTTTTTTGGTTTCAACCATCTTGACAAATTTACCAACACACCTAAACCTCATTAGATGCTGAAGTAACCTCCCGAAAATCTGCACCCAGGTCAGGAATCGAAGCCGGGACCCTTGGGTTACGAGACAGACACGTTACCACGAGACTAATAAAGGTACCTCACTAAGTGTATTTCCACATCTTGTTCAATTTAGGATAACCTATTTTTACTGACTTTACAGTGGGGTCAGTCAAAAGCCTCAATTATAATAAAACAAAATCATGATAACCACCAAAACGGTGCAGCAGACAGTGATAAATACCGTGACAGCTTAAGCCGGTGGCAGGTGAGCAAGTTTATCGGCTACATGTACAAGTATGAATCTGCTACAAGTTATCGTCTTTTTTATTTTGCTGTTTATTCGTATATTAAATCAGGCTGTACACGATTAGGAGCTCTAAGATACAAAATACAGTCATAATTAAAGAGAAAATAGTCAAAACAGTTGATTAATAATAATAATAATAATAATAGTTCTTAAAGCTAGCGCATGCTAAGCTAGCTAAGGATAGCTCAATAAGGCCGATTAGGCGTATTTCCATTGGGGTCCTGTACTACTACCCCATCCCTTTGCTCATGAGGGATGGTAACGACTCAGTGCTTGTGAAAAATCTTTAATGCGCCGAGCGTGGGCGCGAACCCGGGCCTTCTGGGTGGAAGTCCGAGACGCTAGTCACTACACCAAGCGAGCCGCTGATTAGTAGCTCTAAGATACAAAATACAGTCATAATGAAAGAGAAAATAGTCAAAACAGTTGATTAGTAGCTCTAAGATACAAAATACAGTCATAATGAAAGAGAAAATAGTCAAAACAGTTGATTCGATTAGGAGCTCTAAGATACAAAAGACAGTTATAATGAAAGAGAAAATAGTCAAAACAGTTGATTCGATTAGGAGCTCTAAGATACAAAAGACAGTTATAATGAAAGAGAAAATAGTCAAAACAGTTGATTCGATTTGAGCTACTTTTTGACTTGGATACTGTGACTCCAATATATCCGCCGCTAAAATATTCGTGAGACACTTGCATCATATTATTACCCAGGAAGCCAGAGCCGCTGTTTGACTCTAACACTGTTACATCCACCGTAGGGGGTGTCACCTTCTTTTTTTTATTTTTCTCACCTATGGCCCTTTGCTCTCTTTTTCTGGCTTGTATCCATTTGGCCCCATTCAGCCAACTGTTTTAAGACGTTTATCCCCATCCAGGTGTCGATATCTTCCTGGCGAGCGATGGCGAGCCAGCATTAAATAGAGAAATCCGGCTTCGGAGAATTTTTGCTATCGAAAAAAGTACAAATTTAGCTTGCTCTCAAAACAAATATATATATATATATATATATATATATATATAAATATATATATATATATATATATATATATATATAATATATATATATATATATATATATATATATATATATATATATATATATATATATATACTGGTTCGCTACCGCTCACCAGGAAAAAAATGACACCTGGATGGGGGTAAACATCTTAAAACAGTAGGCTGAATGGGGCCGAATGGATAAAAGCCAAAGAGAGAGGGAGAGAAAGAGAAAAAAAGCTAGGTGGGCCCCCTTAAAGTACTCGTGGGACGCTGGTATATTAATATTACCCAGGCAGCCAGAGCCGATGTCTTGAGTGCCGGACAGGTGGCCACCAGGTGCGCGGCCCCCTTCACCACTGGCGTCATCACCGCCATTTTGCTACCCTCCCGCACACACTCATTCACGTCTGTCCCTCCGAAGATAACCAGGTACGGCAGGTTAGAGTCCTGAAGGAGAGAGGTACAGTTGGGTTATTAAGGGGCGAGTTTTGTTATCTATCTATTAATTAAGGGGAGGATTTTAGTTTGTTCCCTAGACCTCTATCAAGCTTAAAATTAAACCACCTAGACCCCCTTTCAAGATAAATTTGTATTTTTTTCGGTAGAAAAATGTCCCGACTGAAGAGAGGTTCCTCTTAAATTTCAAGCTCGCTATCGCTCGCCAGGAAAACATTGACACCTAAATGGCTCAAAAGGGCATAATATTTAGAGGAATTGGGCGAAACTTCAACGAAAAAAAAGTAATAGGGCGAACGTCTTAAAGTATCAAAAGCAATGGGGTGAAACAGGAGGGAGAAAGGGGTACAGCAAAAATCGCTCAAGTGCAAATCTCCCCATACAGCAGGTTCGAGTCCTGAAGGAGAGAGATACAGGCGGGTTTAGTAAGGCGAGGTTTTGTTATTTATTTATCTATTAATTAATTTATGTATGTATTTATATTATTATATATTTTTTTAAAGTTTCCTCCCTAGACGTCCATCAAGCTTATAATAATACCCTCAAGACCCCCTTAACTTATTTAATTTACATAATACTTCACTTGCGCTGACAGTAGAGCAAAGTTTCCTATTTCTTGTTTATGCTTTGTATTATTCTTTATTCGTTTAAAAAAAAAAAAAAAAAAAAAAAAAAAAAAAAAAAAAAAAAAATCGTTAAGTGTATTTGCAATATTTATGTCGACTGTCACTATTTGATCATCTTTAGTTAATGGGCCTATTCCGCTTTTCATTTATATGTTGTTATTTACGTAGCTATAACAATGCTTCGGGTTGTCGGTGCTGTTTCTGGCTATAGATACTTCATAATTACATATAGAGGATCTAATCAGTTTCTTAACATTTCTTTTTAGCAAGGTTGCATAATTCCTTTAATTGGTCATTAGAACAGTAATTTTTTTTAAAGCTTGAGCATTTTCTGTCTATTTATTATTGCATTACGAATTTCACTGTTGAACCATGGCGTTTTTTTATTTCACTCGTTCGTTTAACTATTTTTGGTACATATTTGTTCTGTGCCATCATAAACATGTTCTTAAACTGTTCCCACATCTCATTTATTTCGATATTAATATCTAGCCGCGAGTGTGTGTTATGCAGTGCTTGCCTAAGTTTGTCAAAATTAGCATTTTTTAAATCTGGTAAGAGAGAGAGAGAGAGAGAGAGAGAGAGAGAGAGAGAGAGAGAGAGAGAGAGAGAGAGAGAGAGAGAGAGAGAGAGAGAGAGAGAGATAACAATGCATCAATAGTTTATCATAAGTCAACTAATCTAATCAAGTATTATATAAGATATTTATACTTAATCTTGTTTTCAACAATATTCCAAGGCCAAACCAAGCACTGCAACAAATACTGTGTTTAAAACTATCTGGTCCGACGTCAGACACTACTACTACTACTACTACTACTACTACTACTACTAATAATAATACTACTACTAATAAAAACTATCCACTGCGGAGATGTTGGTGGTGTAACACATAATACTGACCCGGCAGGCAGTGAGGAGCCTGGCACAGCGGTAGGCATGGAGACCCACAGCGGTGACGATGTTCGGGGTCAGGTCACCGAGGTCACCACCATCATCGGGGTCACGGGTCACACAATGCCACCCGCCGGAGACCAATATATTCCTGGCAAGAGGAAACTTATTGATGCTATACCATTTTCATTAAAGGTAGGGCATAATCATGATATTTAATCACTTATAAACTGTTCATTATAATGTAGTCCAAAATCATGACCTCTAATCTATTATTAGTTTTTTCTGAACCCCCTTCTACCTCATGTTTAGCCCCATTAGCTTTGCAATTTGAAGACATTCGCCGAATTAGTATGGCGATTTTAAGGCCTATCGCGCCATATATATGTGCTTTGTTTTACTGGCGAGCAATATCAAGCCTGCAATGTAGGAGGAATCGGCCAAAGTTTTCTACCGAAAAATGCCCACATTTATCTAGAAGAGGGGGGATATTTTTATTAAGCTTGATGAAGGCCTAAAGAGGAAACTAAAACAAAAATAAAATTAAAATAAATACAAATACTAATCATAATTAACTCACTGATATCTTGCTAGGGTAGTGGCGTTCCCAGTCTCCCTCAGCCGACACTTCCCCACCAGTAAAACCCCGGGTTTGGTCCCTGGAAGAAAAGGGTATAAATAGGGGGTAGGGTAATTATAGGGAATAGGCTCTTTTATTGTTGTTTTTGATGGTTTGAGTGGAGGATTTGCATTAACTTACCCATTATTCATTATTCTGAAGATACGTCGTCAAATGGCGCCATTTACTGGGTGAATCGCGCTTTTACAGAAGGTACGGGAAATTGTGGGGTAAATTGGATACAGGATGGGTTGACCCTCAACCCCCCCCCCCCCCTCCCCTTTGACTTATTGTAATCCTCATACATGTTGATCTGTAAGGGGGCAAAAACAGGTTGCCCGTACGGCACGTCTACCTGAGTCGTCAATATGTGTGTGTTCTATAGGTTTGTTGCATCACATACTATCTATAGGTCATTTCCATCTGAGATACATTATAACGGAGATATGAGCCACCCCCTCATCACCATCTGTAAGGGAACGACTACTACTCACGAACACCAATCGCCATTTCCGTCAGGTCTTTCACCACACAGATCAATCCTCAGCTCTGCCCTCCTGCTTCTTTCTTGGTAAACAAATTTGTAAAGGTACCAAACATATATCTATAAAGAGGGTCGAGTCACACCAACACCGGAACCAGACATATTCCAACGTAAATTTGTTCGATCAGTTATATCAGAGAAATAGGACATGATATAACTTCACATTATGAGCGAATCTTTCACACTGCCACACCAGATTATATCAGACATAATCTGTTGTGGCAATTTGAACGGCTAAGCGAAAATATGAGGTAATGCAAAAGGTTATTCCATGTTATTTGTTGTCTGATGTAACCTGTCGAACAAATTTGCGTCTAAAGATGACTGGTCCTGGGGTTGGAGTGACTCGACCCTGTGCTGTGAATCATATACAAGCGGCACCAAACGCGGCAATAGTTTCCCTGCGTTTGTTTCCCTTACAAAATTAATGTTCCTTGCATCTACGAAAAGGGACTGGAGTTCTCGAAAAGAGGTTCCAGTCCTGACGCTATTCTTGACTTACTATGTGCATGCCTAATCATCCAGAAGCGTTGATAGCCTCTGAAGGTCTATTTTAACTAACCTGTGCCATCCAGTTAATTAAGCCTTCCAGTACCGGTCACGATTTTATTTATTGGTTTCAGCTATATTTATATGAATATATGCAGCTTAGGAAGGATCTGTGATAACTAAAAGGATTAATTGAGGCAGTCCGTAGCGTTTTAATTGCTAGACGTCCTTCCTAACTGAATACAATGGTCTAATAGTTGACAATATATAATGAGAAGGGCGTCACCAGTGCTACAGTAAATGGGTAAATAGTATAAATTTAACGCGAGGCATCCATTTGAATCTGAACAAATGCAAACGAGCAATACAATGCTTTATCATAGGCCAAATGCTGAAGAACTTAGCTTTAAAGGTTCTATGATTCGAAATAATGTAACTTTATATAATACTGAGAATTGTATTGTATTGTACAGTTTACCTCACATATTCTGTTCCTGAAGAACTATGTAAAATCTTATATTCGCAACGCCGCACCAACCTCCCCAACCCCCTTCCATTACTTCATCTCCTACCTTCCACCCCACCTTTCCTCCCTCCCTTCAACTGTCTGACTCATAGTATATCACGGTTATGAAGTAGGTGTGCTGTGAAACATGTTAGAAGAAAAACGAGAGCTTTCACAAACAAAGACATCTTTATTGATCATAAGTTTCAGCATTATACTATAGTTATATGTCATCTTCAGTGGATCTAAATAGTCAGAGATTATCCTAATTTGAAGTAAAGTATTTGTTTCTATTTATTTTAAATGAACATTTTATGATGTATTGAACCTCGATCGATTCTCAAGATACTAACATGAGTAGAGTTACTCAAATTTAATACCTAAAAAATACACATTAATGCTCTTCAACATTGTATGAAACCACATAAGGCATACTTATTCTGAAACCTCTCTCTCTCTCTCTCTCTCTCTCTCTCTCTCTCTCACACACTGTTGTCTTATAAGGCTTCACTCAAGGGGGAGGCGGTTGCTCTTTCTGGATTCCCTTCTCCCACATGTTTAGCCCCATTAGTTTGGAGATTTTGAGACGTTCGTTCTATTAGTTTGGCGATTTTAAACCTTTCACCCTATCTTTGTCAATATTAGAGCCTTTAGTGCCATTCACCTGTCGATTTTTTCCTGGCGAGCGATAGCTAGTCTGTAATTTTAGAATGAATCGGCCTAAGGCCGGTTCACTTTCCTTCCAAAAACGTACAAATTAATTTGGAAGGGAGGTCTAGGTGGTATTTTTTTAAGCTTGAATGAGTTTCTAGCGAGGAAACTAATAAATAAATAAATAAATAAAGCAAATAATAAACCGTACGCCCATAAAGTATATATAATATAGGCCAGATACAGTCACCAGCTGTAGTCCCGTTAACCCCATCTGTACCGGCGACGCGTTTTGACACTTTATGCTGGTTATCATTAGACGATGCTATTTAGATTAGGAAGGGTATGTGGAAGTCAGAGGGTAAATGGAGTTAGTCTTTACCCTTTTAATTCCCACAGATCCTTCCTAAGCTGCATACAATATACCCGCTAGGAGTATACCCAAGGATCAATTAATATACCTTTTTGTTCATACCCCATTGTATACCCTTGATGTTTTAGAGCGTACTTCCTTTCTGAACAAACCCCTCCCTCTCTCTCTCTCTCTCCCACGCACACACACACACACATCCAGAGTGAGAGTGAGAGTGAGTGATAGCGAGAGAGAGAGTATGTGTGTGTGTGAGAGAATGAGAGTGAGTCAGTCCTGGTGGTCCCATATACAGAATATAGGTTACATAGAATCATATACGTTACTTTCTCTCTTCACCCCCCCACACACCACACACACCATCACACCACCACACCACCTTCCCATGTCGCACCACCACCACACCACCCCACACACACCACCTCCCCACACAACCCCACCCACCACTCCACCTTCCCATGCCGCACCACCACCACACCACACCTCCTTTATCCCCCCCTCAGTTACTAACCCATCTGTACTCTACTAACTTCCTAATCCTGCCACGGACATTAGTTCCAGGGCAGTAATTCCCTTTCCAATGTTCCCTTACCCACTCTAAACCACTGTTTGGACACTTGATCCTCAGTGTTTTGGAGGACAAACAACCTAGAAGGGTCACTAGATCTGTTGTTGCTTGATTTCCTTTGTACTCCTTTGTACTCCTCACACCGCATCACCCCCCCCCCCACATCGGTATGATAACTATACTGTATACTCAACACAGCTCTATCATCTCAGCTCTTAACTAATCAATTCCAGTGTGACCTTCTTGCCCCCTCCCCAGACTCTGATACCAGACTCGGATACCGATTATCGGATAGAGGTACCCCGTGTCACACCAGTTTTATGTTTTTTGGGGTAACCCTTTTTCCATCATGCTTAGCCCCAATAGTTTTGAGATTTTAAGACGTTCGCCCCATGATTTTTGATATTGTAATGCTTGCTATATTTAGACGAGTTTGTGAAGCTTAGGAAAAATATATGGTAGCTAAATTGATTAATTGAGATAGTATGTAGCCTTTTAATTGCAAGACGTCCTAACTAATCTGAATAATATCGTCTAATACTTAGGTGCCAGAATATAATGAAAAGGATGTCACCGGTACTGAACGGGTTAAGCTTGATGGAGGTCTAGGGAGCAAATTACCCAGAGAGTAACCCAGCTAGCTCTCACAAACACCTCCTTCTCCTATTCATGTCACTACACAAAACAAGTACACCACAATTGTAAAAAAAAAAGAAAACAAAAATATACAGTTTATAATAGCGACTCTAACGTTGGGGGAGCAATTTGTTACAGGCAGCTTTGCCCTTTGTTTCCTTCTGACAGAAAACAATACAAATACAAAGAATATACACCCCCCCCCCCCCCCCCTTAACTGGTCAACTATTTAATTATAGTGTTGTACGGTGACGGTCTACATCTATCCCCATAATGTACGGGGCTTTGTGGGGAAGTTGGAGCCTTCTTATATACATCTATCCCCATAATGTACGGGGCTTTGTGGGGAAGTTGGAGCCTTCTTATATACATCTATCCCCATAATGTACGGGGCTTTGTGGGGAAGTTGGAGCCTTCTTATATACATCTATCCCCATAATGTACGGGGCTTTGTGGGGAAGTTGGAGCCTTCTTATATCGACCCTTAACAGAATATTACAAGCTAACATATGGGTGTATTACATCTATAAATACCCATACAGCCAAATAAATCCCCTGCTCCGCCAGGATCTGTGAAGAGGGGTTTTCACATGATGAGCCTAGCCTGCATTAACTAAATAAATATATAGAAATACAAAATAAATACATGAAAATAAATAAATAAACTAAACCACAACACTGTCTTCTCCTGCTATCTTTTTTTTCTCACTTATTGTACCTTGTCTCTGTCCAAACCCTGAGTCAGATCCATCTTACCTTCACCACTACTATCACTATCTTCTGTTTCATCTCTTGTACCTTGTCTCTGTCCAAACCCTGAGTCAGATCTAATTTACCTTCATCACTACTATCATTATCTTCTGCTTCACCTCTTGTACCTTGTCTCTGTCGAAACCCTGAGGCAGATCTCACTTACCTTCAACATTTCCTTCTTCTTTCATATTTAAAACGTTATCTTATATGTATTCTCCTGATAACGAACAAAGCCTCCTCAGCCCTTCTGTTTCTGTTTTCTGTTATTTAATTTGGGCTAGTGATATCTTTGGGTTGATTACTAGATTTTTTTCTCACTAGCTGTTATTGTATATTTTCTATTTCTGTTGATTCATTTGGGCTAGTGATATGGTTGAGTTAATTACTATACACATTTCACACGTTATCTTTCACATTACATTGTCTTCTTTGTTGTTACTTCATAATTTTGTGCTACTGATATCTTTGGATTATATATTACAAACAGCTCACTAGCTATTATTGTATATGTTGCTATGTCTGTTTTTCACATTTACTGTATGTTTATTGTTTATTGTTTATTTTATATTTTTCTATACACATTTCACTATCCTCTGTTTTATTTCACCTGACAGTTAATTTGATCTCATAGCTCTTTGATCTGATTGCTCGATACTTAATGGAAAAATATGAAATTACTATGTCTCTGTGTCTTATTAATGCCAAGATTTAATAATTAACACCATATTTCACTACAAAACCTTCAAAATAACCGAGACATTTTGATGGTAACTTTGCAATCTACCGTCAACTGATAATAAACGAACTAAAGCTATCATTGCAGGGTGTTAAACGATAGCAGAGTTAATTTTATGTATAATTTTGTATATAATTATAAAGACTCAAATTATGGCCTATAGTTCAAATTATGTCTCTGGAAATTATAAAATACGGTAGCCAATACAATGCTATTTCATGAACATTTTCTTGTATTTTTTCTCAACTGTCTTGATAACGTAATGCATAAGTGCGCAGAATTTCGGTGTGAGTATCCTAGGTTCGAGTCCTTGAAGTGCCACATGTATTTGTTGATTTCATTAATTGAATTTAGAAGTGAAGTTGGTTGGTGGAAATAAATATAATAATTCATTCAAGTCTTCAAACAAAATTACTCCGTATTGACACCCTGTGTAATTCTTAATGTTGGGATGAGCCTGCGTGAGTGAGTGAGTGGTATAGTGAGTGAGTGTGAGTGTGAGTGAGTGTGAGTGTGAGTGAGTGTGGGAGTGATTGAGTGTGGGAGTGAGAGTGTGGGAGGTAGAGTTAGTGAGTGAGTGTGAGAGTAGGTGAGTTGTTGAGTAAATGTGTGGGTGAGTGAGTGAGTGAGTGAGAGTAGGTGAGTGGTAGAGTAAATATGTGTGTGGTTGAGTAAGTGTGTGAGTGGGTGTGAGAGTGAGTAGGTGAGTGTGGTTGCAGAGTGAGTGGTAGAGTTAGTGAGTGAGTGGTAGAGGTAGTGAGCGAATGCGTGAGTGTTAGAGTAAGAGTGTGTGAGTGAGTGTGTGTGAGAGTGAGTGAATGTGTGAGTGAGAGACATGTGTGAGTGAGAGTGTGTGTGTGTGTGTGAGCGAATGCGTGAGTGTGTGAGTGTGTGTGTGTGAGATTGAGTGAATGTGTGAGTGAGAGGGAGTGAGAGTGTGTGTGAGTGAGAGTGTGTGTGAGTGAATAAGAGAGTGTGTGTTATTAGCTTGCCCTCTGAGCCACAACTGAGCCCTGTGTCAGTGTGTAGACGCCTTTAGTCGCTCTCAGGGTTAGCCTCACGCCAACGTATGCACACACACATACGACTACAAACACACCAACACACACACATGCGTATCTGATCTACTATACATATTGCATAAACACATATACATTTATACACGCACACATATACACACACACGTAACTGAACCACCAAATAACAACACACACACACACACACACACACACGTACGTGTTGATCCACATCACATATAATAGTAACAACAATAACATCTTATCTCCATAATCTCTCTCTCTCTCTCTCTCTCTCTGTATATATATATATATATATATATATATATATATATATATATATATATATATATATATATATATACCGTATATATGTATATATATAATTTTGTTTTTCCCATGTGAGTGAGGGAGACAAAAGACTTAACTGCTTGTATCGAGTGCCTCCCACAGAGTTGAAAGAGTGACAGGGCCAAAATCATGGGATGTTCGAGCCAAAATGCCTGGACACACGGAGTTTGAAGCAATTTAAGTCATAGGAAGAGGGAAAGACTGATTCTGGGAGAGAGTTCCAGAGGTCAGCAGTTGAATAGAAGAAAGACTGAGAATAACGTTTCACTCTTGGGTTGGAGAGTTGCACAGAGTAGGTGAGGGATTGTGTTGCAAGACGGGTACTACGTACCCTACGTAGAGGAGGTGGTATACACTGGGAAAGCTCTGAGGAACACTGATTGTTGTAGTAGCGATAGAATAGCGAGAGAGATGCAACATTGCGGCGAAGAAAGAGAGATTGCAGAGAGTTGGTGAGTGGATCGGACTGAATCAAATCTTCTTATTATTAATGTATCTAGTATACGCACTTTGAGGGTTCCTGTAAGTGATTCGAGAAGTTGGAAAGAACTATAACGTGTGTCCTAGAAAGTACTGTACAGTCTTGGTTAATAATGGTGACACATACTGTACATGGTTAAGGGAGCCCACCTCGCTTGTTTTATCTTTCTCTCTCTCTCTCTTTGGCTTGTATCCATTCGGCCCCATTCAGCCTACTGTTTTAAGACGTTTACCCCATCCAGGTGTCAAGATTTTCCTGGCGAGCGGTAGCGAGCCAGCATATATATATATTTTGTTTTGACAGGAAGCTAAATTTGTACATTTTTCGATAGAAAAATGTCTCCGGCGAAGCCGGATTTCTTCATAAAATGCTGGCTCGCTATCGCTCGCCAAATTAAATTACTCTAGAAGGGGGATATAATGAATGTTTGTTTTTAAATTTGATGGAGGTCTAGGGAGGAAACTAGAAAAATAACGAATACATGCAAAAATCGGCCCAAAAGTGAACCATCTCCCCTTAATATATTCTCCGTGATTCCAGTCTATACCCCTGTATATTCTTTTTGGAGAAGGACACTTTGGGTTAATATTTTTCTCTGTCCAGTGTGCTAATAATTAAAAATATGCGTGTTGGTACTGTATTTAAGGGATATAATGAAACAGTGAGTATAAGTTTCGCGATATTGTAATCAAATAACGCGGTATACACTGAAGTAGCTGTCAGAATTATAATATAACTAGGATTTCTGCTTAACCCCTTCTGGACCGGGGACGTCTTTTTAACTTTATTCTGGCTACTATTAGACGAATGTATTCAGTTTAAAAAGTACTTCCAGCATTTAACAGGCTTTGAACTATCTCACTTCACCAGTTTTACTACCACAAATCCTTCTTAAACCGCATAACATCGTCTGAATACAGTTAGAATAAAGTTAAATGACGTCGCCGGTACGGAAGGGGTTAAGAAATTTGATATGCTGTAAATCACTTTGTCGTGAATCAGTCAAATGCAATCAATTTAACATCAACATCAATAAAGTCACATAATGAATGTAGCCATCTGTTCTATAGATCAACATCAACAACATGCAGTCTTAACCGGGCCCACCCCGCTTTTTTCTCTCTCTCTCTCTTTGGCTTGTATCTATTCGGCCCCATTCAGCCTACTGTTTTAAGACGTTTACCCCTATTTAGGTGTCAATGTTTTCCTGGCGAGCGGTAGCGAGCCTGCATATATATTTTTGTTTTGACAGCAAGCGAAATTTGTACTATTTTCGATAGAAAAATTTCTCCGGCGAAGCCGGATTTCTCCATACAATGATGGCTCGGTATCGCTCGCCAGGAAAAAATCGACACCTGGATGGGGATAAACGTCTTAAAACAGTTGGCAGAATGGGGCCGAATGGATACAAGCCAGAGAAAGAGATAACAGGAGAGAAAGGTAAAAAAAAGCCGCGTTTGTTTCCGTTTTTTGGGGGGTAGCGAGATGTCTAGATACAATCACGCCACGCCTCCCATCCAGACTAGCTGTTCCATCACGCGTAGCCGATGACTCCACAGGCTACCCGTCCTCCCGCGTTCCCGGTGCTGAGGCTGCCGTCGTTCCCGCCCTGGCCGAGATCGTCCTCTCCGGCGTGCACCACGATAGCTCGGCCCACCACCGCCCTCGGCCCCACCAAGCTAACCAAGGGGTCCGAGATGTTGACTGGGGCCACACCTAAGTCATCCGCTAGTATGTTGCCGAGATCACCCACGTGTCGGTTGATGTGTACTGGCGACCCGTGTGTTTGCTGCAATGGAAAAGTTACAATTTAATTATATACTTAAGTAGCAGTCAGAATTGTAATTTCATATTCACATCTTTCCCCGTAGAACTAGGGCAGCTGAGAGCGCCCATGAATTTACACTTTCTCCTCCACAATGTAGAACTTCTGCTTATCAGAATTCATTTATCCCCAGAGCTACTACTCTTTGGAATTCACTTCCCTCGAATTGCTTTCCACAAACTTACAATCTACAAATGTTTAAATCCAGTTGTTACAAACATTTTATGAATGGAGGATGCCTTTAGACACATGGACCTTTTTGTTTTATCTGTGTTTTCCTTCCTCCGTTCATTGTCTCTTTAAAAAAAAAAAAAAAAAAAAAAATTATCACCAACCCACCAATTAACTTACAATAAACCTTATTAATTAAATCAATAAAACTATTGAAACTATTTGGTACTCCAAGGATTCGAACCTATGATACTCACACTGAAATTCCGCTCACTAATCATTACGCTATCAACACAGTAAACACATATAACAGTGATTTTCTGCTTAAACAATCTGATAATTATGTTGTGAAGTACTTTGTCGTGAATCGGTCGAATGCAAGCAATTTGACATAAACATCAATAAAATCGTCACAGAATTAATAGCTGTACATTGAATATCTTATCAACTTTTTTTCTCTATACCTAATGGACGTATATATAGCAAGTTTTCATCATTAACAACACATTTCGTTATATAATCTTCGTAATAGCTGAGTAATTAAAATGAGGCCATGACGTTTTAACGTCCTTTTCCATTACATTGTGATGGCTCAGACAGAGTTGCCTTTCAGCAGTTGGACAATAATACGATAAAGTCCTGCCATCATCTCATCATTGTGGCCATGTTGGCCTCAACAGTGCTACACAAAGACAATGCCAAAACAAGACTTTACTGTATAGGATGATCGTTCGTCCAAACCCTTGTAATCACTCACTTTAGACACCTTGTAGATACGTAGGGGCATGTCCTATTTCCTCCACGAAATATGAAATATGAAAGCCTTAATAGCCCCAAGGGGAAAGGAACAAGATTCAAAACTAAATTAAACTAAATTATACGTAACGCCTGTGTGACCTTATAGGGATTGTAGTGACCGGCGGCGGAGACACAGCCGTTGGACAGATCCCCCAATTGGTGGACGTGGAAGCCGTGCAGGCCCGGTGTGAGGCCCGAGACACTGCCTTCGATCCTGGTGGGGCCTGTGGGGGGCGAGTCCTGGGTCAGAGTCAGGGTGCCGGACGCCTTCCCGTGACCCAGCACCACTGTGGCCTTCTTCGCCTCGGGGGGACCCTGGGGGAAAAAATAGATAAACATAAATAAGTAACACCCCCGTTCTTTAACATTAATATAAAATACAAACCCCAATGAGTTATAATTATAGTATATATAAATAATCATAATATTAATGAATAAATACAAAAAATATAAGTAGGTAAGAATAAAATCAAATAAATTAATACAATTAAAAATTACAATAAAAATGAAATTTGATATGCGAATAAATAAAGAAATATATGAAAAATTAATAAAATATATGAAACAAAACCGAACTTAAGAATAGAAGATAGAAGATGAGCCGAACATACCAGATTAGCTTATTATCGGATTAGCCACCTACCGGATTAGCAGGATAGAAGATGAGCTGAATAAACCAGATTAGCTGATTATCAGATTAGCCACTTACCGGATTAACAGAATAGAAGATGAGCCGAACACACCAGATTAGCTCATTATCGGATTAGCAGGATGAAAGATAAGCTGAACATACCAGATTAGCTCATTATCGGATTAACCACCTACCGGATTAGCAGGATAGAAGATGAGCTGAATAAGTAACACCCCGTTCTTTAACATTACATTAATATCAAATACAAACCCCAATGTACTTGAATAAACTAATGAAACCAGATTAGCTCATTATCGGATTAGCCACCTACCGGAGTAGCAGGATAGAGGATGAGCTGGATAATCTCCGAGTCTCCTTCCGCCCTTGTGCTGCCGTCCCCCATGGAGGTGGTGCCGGCGGCGGAGTTGATGTAGAGGAGGGAGGGGTAGAGATGCTGGTTGAGGTACACCACCCGCCCGTTCCTCTGGGGTTTGGGGAGACCTGATACCACCACCAAGCAAGCCCACGCTAGTACCAGAAACCTGTAAGGAAAATGTGAAGGTTAAGGGGAGGTTTTTATTTTGTTACTTTAGTTTGTTGCCTAGAGGGGTCACTAGATCTGTTGTTGCTTGATTTCCTTTGTATTCCTTCCTTTGTACCTCCAGCAAGCTTAAACAAAAATACTGCTATGACCCCCACTTGAGATATATTTGTAAATTTTTTGGTAGAAAAATGTCCTGGCCAAAGGCCAAGCGCTTGTTACAGACAGTTTTGCCTTTTGTCTCCTTCATGCACATAGGACAACAAATAAATCACTACACTATACAAGCACAACCCTTTTCTTTCTCGTACACCAGAACAAATTTATTGTTTAATTTGACTAGCTCTTTCAACTTTGGAGGAGACACTTGTTGCAGGCAGCTTTGCATTTTGTCTCCTTCATATACATAGACAACAAAAAATAGTGGAAACAATGGTGTTAGTGGTGGTGATGGTGTTAGTGGCGGTAGTGATGGTGGTGCAAATGGTGGAAGCAGTGGTGAAGATGCAATCACATAGAAAAAAAAAAAAAAAAAAAAAAGTAGTAGTAGTGATGGATGGTGTACGCGTGTGTGTGTGTGTGTGTGGGGCGGGGGGGGGGGGGGGGGGAGAGTTCAAGACTTCCTCTTCCTTCTCCTGCCTCTTATCTCCCTGTTCACACCTTTAATCCTCCCCCCCCCCCCCCCACTCACACACAAACACTATGCATGTCTAACCACTTATTCGTCCTCACCTAAAAGGCTACATCCTTCCCGGCGCATCTTTGGTGATGTCACCTCGTTAGAATCACACGCACCTGGAAGCCTTTATACTGAGGTTTAGCATAACATGTCCTAAAGAAATGCTAAATCTAACTCAACCCAGATTATTCGATATCCATGTATTTTGTTAAGTTTTAATAAGTAATCTAAATTAACTGCACGTTACTGAGTGATATAGAAAGTGAATCAGATGAGATTTAATTTTGCCATTTGTACTTACCACTATACTCTGCTTTTTTTTTTTTTTTTCCAGCTGACGGTCAAATGCTATGTCTTCAGCTTGATTACTTTGCTATTACGCCGGTTTTGTATCGAAATTTGATGTTAATTATGAAACATTGGCACTAATATGAAGCAACGACAAAGTAGTTTCATATTTTTCCGTTAGTTATCGAGAAATCAGTTGCTAAGGGATTCAATTTACTGACAGCTGAAATGAAACGGAGTCGAGGTATATTCACAGCAACCGTATATTTGTGTCTATCCTAACCACTCCTCTCTCTCTCTCTCTCTCTTCAATCTTACACGTATTTCTGTCTCATTAAGATTGCTATTTGTTTCCCCTTCTCTCCTATCTACATTACTACTATCTCAATCTTGTATTACCACTTTAGCTATAATATGTCACTGTATCATTATGAATATATGCCATAAATTATATTCACATCAACGGTATCCTTCATTCAAATATTGTTAGCATGTCTCGTCCTTCCATCAAGATATCACGCTTGTGCCTCCTTCTCACCCGTTTCTTAAGGGAGGATTTAATCACTAATATATATTTTTATAATTATTTTAGTTTCCTTCCTAGACCTCCATCAAGCTTAAGAAAAACACCCTCCAAGACCTTCCTTCAAGATAATTGTGTACATTTTTCGATAGAAAAATGTAACCGGCCAAAGGCCGGTTCCTCTTAATTTACAGAATCGTTATCGCTCGCCAGGAAAAACATGACACCTAAATGACATGAAAAATCTTAATATTGACAAAGAAATAAAGCGAAAGATCATAAAATCGCCAAATTAAAGGACTGAACGTCATTAAATCTGAAAACTAATGGGGCTAAACATGAGGAAGAAGGGGGACCATACAAACGCCCCATCTCCCCTTAATAGTCTCTTCCCCACCTGTGTACTAACCCCCGCCCAAAGGTCGTCCCCCTAATATGGCAGAGGAGGCAAGGTCACATACATTCACCTTCACCTTAAGCCGGTATCACACGAGAGCTTTTATGGTCAACATTCGATGATCAACATTTTTCTGGCAACATTTCTGGAATATTTTGCACTGGTATCGCAAATTAGACTGGTGGTGGACGAATTAAGGTAACCGAAATACTTACAATGTTGACCTCATAAGCTGCCAGACCAGTGTTAAGCATAAACGTTGAGGAAAAAAGCACTCGTGTGATACCGGCTTTACCCTCACACTTCCCAACCAGACAGATGGATGATGATGTCACGGGTAGGGAATGCCTAAAATACCGCCGCTCCTGTAGATCGTTGGTAGGGGGATGGTGTAAGCTTTCTTGTCGTGAGTAGGTCCTATAATTGACTGGAAGGTTAGGCAGTGATTAGGCACGATTCTTCAGATGAGGGCCTAGGGTTTTAAGGGGGAAGGGGTTATTTTTTGGTCGATATATCTAGTTATTTATTATTATTTTTTATTTGTTTAGTTTCCTCCTTAGACGTTCATCAAGCTTAGAAAAACATCCCTGAGAAAATGTCCCGGGCAAAGACAGGTTCCTCCTAAATTACAGGCTCGCTTTCGCTCGCCAGCAAAAAACCCGACACCTAAATGGCACTAAGGATCTTAATATTGACCAAGAAATAGGATGAAAGGTCTTAAAATCGCCAAACGAATGGGGTTAAACATGAGAGAAAAGGAGGGTCAGACAAAAAAAGATAATTCCCCCTTAAAAATCTCATTTACTCCTGTACTAGGACATCCTTTAAGGGGGGTCACCGGATTTGTTTTATCTTTCTCTCTTTACATACATACATACACACATACATGCAAGTTGAAAGACCGTTTGTCCACAAAAACTGTGGTTACAGTCTCACGTCCTAAATGGCAGGTTTCCAGACGGTCCTGTCAAGGGCCGCCTGTGTTGTCAAGTTCTTTATTTTGAGATCGGACCGGAGTACCCGAGCCCATGTCATTCTAGGTCCACCCCTATGCGCAGCTCCCTGGCTTGTATCCATTCGGCCCCATTCAGCCAACAGTATGTTTGAAGACGTTTATCCCCATCCAGGTGTCGATTTCTTCCTGGCGAGCGATAGCGAGCCAGCATTGTATGGAGAAATCCGGCTTCGCCGGAGAAATTTTTCTATCGAAAAATGTACAAATTTAGCTTGCTGTCAAAACAAAAATGTATATATGCTGGCTCGCTACCGCTCGCCAGGAAAATATTGACATCTGGATGAGGGTAACCGTCTTAAAACAGTAGGCTGAATGGGGCCGAATGGATACAAGCCAAAGAGGGAGGGAGAGAAAGAGCAAAAAAACGAGAAGGGCTCCCTTAACAAAAGTTCCTGCAAGGTCTCAGGTCATGTAGAGGGTGGATTAAAAATATTTATGTTTCTCACTGTAACTTATAGAACATTATTTAGGTTAGTCCATAGACTACAGTAGACCTGGAATGGACACGAAAATGGAACTTCGCAGTAAGGGACCCAAAATCGGAGAACGAACCCCCAAGTTCGAACCTCAAAACTGCGAAAGTTTCAAATTTTCTCGGTTTCAAGGTTCGAACTTGGGGGTGTGTTCTCCGATCTTGAATCTTGAGGATTTGAAGGGCGTTGCAGACGAGGATCCTCCGCTTGTCGCCCTGTGTTCTCTGATTGTGGGTCTCTTACTGCAACTTCCATGGTCGTGTCCAGTCCAGATCTACTGTAGTCTATGGTTAGTCTTATTTGTACACAGGAAAGGACTGGATTTCTCGAAAATGGGCTCCAGTCCTGGTCGCGATATAGGAAGACTTCTGGGGTTCCCGAGCAGGACAACCTCTGGGTTTATTTTCCCAGTATATCTGGGGGGTATAAACTTAGGGTCTCGGGGACTCCGGTCACGTTCTTCCTGACTTTAAGGTGGGCTTGATAATCCTCATGGGTTGATAGCCTCTAAAGTCCTATTTTAACTAACTAACTTATTTATAAGCCATAATTACTCAGGCGCAAGTGACAATAGTAAAATAAGTAATTCAGGTCGAGTGAAACTAGCCCACCAAATAGTCAATAATTAGCCAATTGACTAATTCATATTTTGTCCAGTCAGATATATATGTAAAGTTACCAATTATGCCAACTTTTAAATGCTGCCATGTATGATAGAAATCTTGCTGGACAAATTATTGTTAGTCACCTAACTAACTTGTTACTAATTAATCTGACATGTTATACTACTAGTGCTGGATATATCATGGTTAGTCAACATAGGCATTAGTCAACTGATTTATTGTAATTAGTCCAGCCCGATTTCCATTTAATTTATTATAAACATCGGAATTGACTAACTTGAGTTATTAGTTAGTGATTTGTCTAATTTCACTAACACTAAACTATTTACTGACTATTTTCAGTAGCACTGGACTATGTTTGGAAGTAATTATATAAGTGCTGCACAGTTTTCTTGACAAATTAACACTAGTGCTAAATTAATTATATTTAGTAGTATATAACATCATGAGAGGTAATCTAGCGAGAAGAGTTGTCAATTGGCCTTATCAGAGGCCATATTTTCGCACTTTCGTTGTTGTTATTGTTGTTGGCGCCAACTTCACGCCGCGTCTCTCCAACGGATGGCGTTAGTATCGATCTGTATGTTATCGGCTTAGCTATATATCTCGGCTATACATAACTTTTGAGCTTGAAATGCACGCACAGAAGTTTGGAGTTCCAATTAAGATATTGTTTGGAGTTCCAATTAAGATATTGTTTGGAGTTCCAATTAAGATATTCTTGTAGTTTATTGATAAATTATGTTGGTGACGAAAAAATCATTGCTGGCAAATAACAACCGCTCATTTCAGCAGACGGACTCGCGGAGGTAAGGCTGATGTTGGTGGTCAGTTATTCTTTTATTTTACCTTGTCTGAAAGAGGGATTAATGCTGGTCCTTCTGTCACTCCTAGAACCAAGGCCCTCTCTTAGAATATATGAGGAAAACAACGACCCTAGTATTCACAGTTTCCCTAAAGCAAGTGAAAGGTTGATAGCATTTGCCGTACCGGAACTAGTCTAGAACTGTTGGTGCCGATTTATCACCTCTATATTTTCGCTGTGAACGCAATTTCCGGTAATCAAACCCGTGAAACACAATGTTCATCCTTGGCACTAGTCCATTACCTACCAGTACGTGTACAATGCTTCGTATTGTAGGCGCCTGTAAGAGTAAAGTTCGTGATACATCGCCACTTCATGTGTTCATCTCCCATGTTGTTGACTACCTGGCCAGTCCCGGCGGTCCGTTCATACCAACTCGTGCACGGGATTATCATATCTCACTTTTGGTAATGCCCCCTACTGGCAACATAGATGGTGATTACAATAAGTCCTGGGGGGGGGGGGGAGGGATCGTGGATCCATTCGGATCCCTAATTATGCCCCCTTAAAACATACGAAAATCCGAGCCAAATATTGCCTCGATTTTGTGCGATTTGCTAACTTTTGTGTAAATCAATTGACCTACGGTATACTTGGGTAATTTTAGGCATATCTAGCAGGTCGCTTGCAGTCGTTTGTTTACGCTGAAGAATGGGTGACGTTCGAGTGTGGATCGACCCACATTTATCGTATCTTATGTGTGTAAGGCCTAGACTGCATTTGTAGTCTATTTATTGCTGTTACCAAAGGTCATTAAAAGTAGTGTCATGCCCCATTGGTAAAATTCTAGATTACTTCAAGTAATCTAGAATTTTACCAATGGGGCTACGGCATGACACTACTTTTAATGACCTTTTGTAACAGCAATAAATATAATTTAAATGCAGTCTAGGGACTAGGAAGTTTCCTATCTCCGGCTATGCACAACAACTCCTACCCACACAATCTTAATTTCTCAAGGGACTGGAGTTATCGAAAAGGGGTTCTAGTCTTGACACTATTCTTGACTGACAGTGTGCTGGCTAAATAATCCAGAAGGGTTGATAGGCTCTGAAGTTTAATTTTAACTAACTAATTCATTTCACTCAGGTTTGGTCTGTAGGAGCAAGGGCGGCAGTGATTTTGAGTGACTACACTGGCAGAGAGAGGCACAACCCATCCATCACTTATATGGCATTTGGTTGCCTAGCCTACCTCAAACGTTAAGTATACCTGTATCTCCATAATTATCACATCTAACATGGTCTAATTATTGTCTGGTGAATAAAGCTTTAATAGTATGAAATATTTGTTCATCACCTTGTATATACTGTATAATATATACAGTATATATATATACTGTATATATATAGTATATATAATGTGTATGTGTGTGTGTCAGTGTGTGTGTGTGTATCACTGCATACATAAAGTTTCATTTCGATTATTTTTAGGTCTGATGCTATTTCGAAACGTTAGTTAATATATACGCTTCCTCCTCTTTTTGTTGTCTGCATGGCATTTCTCTTAAACATTATATTTTATTATGTAATACTAATTCATGTATTTTATTATATTAACTTACATGCTGTATATGGTACTATGTATTACATTATTATATGTTATTATTATTAATATTATTATCACTATTATTATTGTTATTATTATTATTATTATTATTATTATTAATTTGTATATACAGTGTATAGAGTGAGAGATCATCATGATAAATAATTTTTCAGGAAAATTAAGCAACAGAGAAAAAACTGGATAGCGACTGGAAGTTAATGTGAGGCTACCCAATATGGCTCTTATGTAATACTGGTTGCCCAAGCCTGGAAATTTGCTTGAAAGTTATTGTTTTTACAGAGTCGTGACCCACTAGTAATAGTGCCGCGGCTACTTTCAGATTTATTTAACCCCTTCAGTACCGGTGACGTCCTTTTCATCATATTCTGGACACTATTAGATGATTTTATTCAGCTTAAAAAGGGCTTCCAGCAATGAACAGGCTTCGAACTATCTTGCTTAACCCTTTTTAATACAACAAACCCTTCTTACACTGCTAACCTAGCTGAAACACATCATAAGACCTTACAGACTATTCAAAACAAAGCCCTGAAGATCATTACAGGCTGCACAGCTACTGCACCCACAGATCACCTACATCAAGAAACCAAAATCCTCAAAGTCAAAGACCATCTGGACATGAGAGGCACTCAATTCCTGGCAGCAGCCTCCACGAACCAAGACCACCCACTAAACTACATGGCAACACACCCACAGACACCAAGAAATATCAAAACAACACCCAGCACACGGTATCACACACAATTATTGTCCTCTCTCCCTCCCTGCCCACCCCGAACCAACTTCCAGAAGCACATCCATACTCATATCTCTCACCGATCCATCCACTCACTCACAGACAACACGCAGCTGCATGCACGACCTCCCGAAATCCATCCTTCCGAATCCTCCCTTCCTCGCGAGGACAGAGTCCACCTGGCCAGGCTGAGATGCGGACACCATCCAGCTCTCCTGAGCTATCAGAAGAGACTGGATGACTCCGTTGTCGACACCTGCCCGGGATGTAACACAGCACCCCATACCATTAAACACATCATAGAAGACTGCATTTCACACAACCACTTACGCCAACAACACAATCTACACTCAATGAGAGCTCTGTGGGAAAGCCCGATCGTGGCCATGGCCTTTCTCAGGGACTCGGGGCTGTTCGGCCAGGCAGCTTAGGGAACAACAACAACAACAACAACACTGCGCAAAATCGTCTAACTATAGCCAGAATAAAATGAACAGTAGGGGTTAACCCTTTGAAGCTCTGACGCGTTTTAGCACTTTATTTTATCTATCATTAGACGATGTTATGCAGCTTAGGAAGTATCTGTGGGTATTAAAAGGGTAAATACTATCTCAATCAACCCTTTGACTTCCATATACCGTTACTAATCTGAATAAAATCGTGTAATAGTAGCCAGAAACAGAACAGAAACGCGTATTGAAGCTTGAAAGGGTTAATATGGCCTGGTTTCCTTTACTTACTGCAGGATATGTTATGTCATGCAATACACGTTACGTCAGTGGTTGGCCTTGCAATAATTGCCACTATGGCAGGTACAGTGGCGCTAATAAGTCATGTCTCAGCTGTCGTTACGTTTGGCTCGCTCTGTGCTGTATTAATGTCTGTCAGATGTTGAATAAGGTGGGTAAGTGTAGGAACATGCTATAAAATAGTAAATCTCACTCGAAACGAATACATCAAGTTTTAGACATTGCTGATACCAATTATTGATCGAAATATACTTGATGCCGAGACATCACTTATTATGCCGGATGCACAGTCAGGGCTCCCAAGGTCGCGTTTTTTTTTTTTTTTTTTTTTTTCCCCCTAGCACTATTGAGCTAGTTTTCAGAACCAGTTGCGAGTAATCCCTGAAGGGTTGCAAGGATAAGGTTGCGTTTTTTATGCTAACTTCTTAGGCAGTAAGTTAACTCGTCTGATTAGTGGTTGTTGTTGTTGTTGTTGCTGTTCCCCAAGCTGCCTGGCCGAACAGCCCCAAGGCCCCGAGCAAGGCCAAGGCCATAACCGAGCGCCCCCACAGAACCCTCCCTGCCGACCACAATAAAGCCTGGGTGACCGAAGCCACTCCATGGCGGGGAGCTGAGGAGGGTGCAGAAACGCCCGGGGTGGTAGAAAAATGTACCGGCCAAAGGCCAGTTCCTCCCAAATTGCAGGGTCGCTATCGCTTGTCAGGATTTTTTTTTTAAATAAAATGGGGCGAAATGTCTTAAACCCGTCAACGTCTTAAAATATCAAAACTAAATAGGAAAAACCTGGAGGAGAAGGTGGTTCAGAAAAAAATATAAACCTCCCCTTAACTCCTTCACCACCATGACGTCTTTTTACCTTTGATTCTGGCTATAATTAGATGATTTTATGCAGTTTAAGAAGGACCTATGTTACTAAGAGGGTTTATTGAGATCGTATTTACCCATTTCATTCGTATAGGTTGATTACAAACTAAAGCAAATCGTCTAATGGTAACCAGAATACGTCATGGTGCTGACTTTTAATGCCTCTATATAACATCTTCCCTGTTTTTTTTCTAGCCAGTCATCAGTTGAAAGGAAGCAAAAATAAGTAATCAAGAAACAAGTACAGGATATACTAAACAAATACACTACCACAAGATTAACCCTTTCTATACCGGCGAGGTGTGTTCTGTTTTATTCTAGTTATATTTAGACGATTTTGTGCAGTTTAAGAAGGATTTGTGCTAGTAAAAAGGCTTAAGTGAGATAGTTCGTTGCCTGTTAATTGATGAAAGCCCTTTTTAAACTGAATACAATCGTCTAACAGTACCCAGAATAAAGTTAAAAAGACGTCGCCGTTACAGAAGGGTTTAAAATAATAGATGGTTCACATAATATACCCAGATAATTAAATTGTATATCTGTAGTCTTGTGTTACCAAAGCTGTACCGGTATATTTCCCAACAGGCCTTGCGGTCAAAACAAGGCTAGACCTGACACACTTACAACCTGATACCAGACACGTTGAGGCTCTGATGATTATTATACTTGCCGTTCTACTCTTTCACTTTGTTTTGACCCTTGGCACGGATAGTTACCCGTGTCTGTCTGTACTGTATGTTCGTACTGGGAGATTTAAATATATCTGGTGCAACGTCGTTTATTTAATTTGTTACTTTATTAGATTGACTACTATAGCTGCTGATAGACGATTTTTTAAATATAAATCTTCCCAGACCACCTTCCGTTTCCTCTCCCACCTTTATCCTTCTCTCTCCCTTTCACTTTCTCTCCTCTTCCCCCTTATTTCCCCCTCCCTTCCACTTCCCCTTCTTTCTCTTTCTCTCCCCCTTCCCTTTCACTTCCTCCCCTTCCTTTCTCCTTTCTTCTCCCTTCTCCCCTCACCTACCTCTCCCCCATCCTGTCCACTTCCCCCTCACCTACCTCTCCCTCTTCCACTTCCCCTCCCCTACCTCTCCCCCTCCCTTCCACTTCCCTACCCTTCCCCCCTCACCTACCTCTCCACCTTTCTTTCCCCTCCCTTCCACTACCCTTCCCCCCTCACCTCCCTCTCCCCCCTCCCCCCCCCCCTCACCTACTTCTCCACCATCCTTTCCCCCTCACCAACCTCCCCTTCCCCCTTCCCCCATCCTTTCCGCTTCCCCTCCCTTCCTCCCGCACAGAGTAAAATAGAATGTTGCCTAATGATATTACAGAGTGCAAACAATATAACCGGATGCAACCGGAAACAACCACACGACGTTGTACGAATGTGTGCAGTCGGGGTCACATATTTTTTAGCATTTTAAGATAAACTTTTTCTACCGAAAAAGTTATAAATTTATCTTGAAAGGGATTCTAGGGAGTGTTTTTCTAAGCTTGATGGAAACTAAAAAAAATGTAAAAAAATTAAACCATAAGCAAATTAGTATATACGCCCATCCACCTTATCCCATTTAGTATACCAGGGACGTCTATTTTGATCATATTCTAGCCAATATTAGACTATTTGATTCAGCTTAGGAAGGACATCTAGCAATAATAAGGCTTCAAACTATCTCAACCAACCCTGTTAACTACCACAGATCCTTCCTAAGCTGCATAATATCGTCTAAATATAGCTAGAATAGAATATATAACACAAGTCGTCGCTGGGTATTAAGAGGCAGCCTGCTTCATACATCTCCCCCTCAAAACAAAAGCGGTAGGAGATGCGCACTTTGATCTGACCTTGAGCTCGTCCTACAGCGCCGTATATTGTTTGTTTTTTTGTTTGCTACCTCGCTGTTGGTCACGTGCTTGGTTGGTGGGGGCCTGCTATAGGGACGATTTTCACTTAAATTTGTTTGGTTCTGGACTCCCCTGTTCTTTCGTGCTTAGTCCTATTAGTTTTGATATATCAAGACGATCGCCTCATTAGTTTTGCCATTTTAAGACCTTTCGCCCCATTTCTGTTAATTTTGAAACCTTTCATGCCATTTAGCTGTCGATTTTTTCCTGTCGAGCGATAGCAAGCCTGTAATATAGGAAGAACCAGCCTTCTGCCGGAACATTTATCTCCAAAGGGGGTCTTGGGGGCACTTTTTAAAGCTTGATGGAGGTTTAGGGAGCAAACTAAAAACCTCCCCTTAACCCCTTCACCACCATTACGTAATTGTCATCACATACAATATTTTCTGGCTACTATTAGACGATTTTATTCCGATTAGCAAAGTTATATGAATATCGGAGGGAGATTGAGATAGTCTTTACCCTTTTAATTCCCACAGATCTTTCCTATGCTGTATAAAATCGTCTAATGATGGCCACAATAAAGGGGTTAAAGTGTTGGATCGTCCTCTCCACTTTCCATTTTTTCAGGTAATATTCTAGACATATCCGACCCGACCCGTTTGTCTGCTTACGTAATCGACCTACTGGTATATGTAATCGACCTACTGGTATATGTAATCGACCTACTGGTATATGTAATCGACCTACTGGTATATGTAATCCGCCTACTGGTATATGTAATCGACCTACTGGTATATGTAATCGGCCCACTGGTATATGTAATCGACCTACTGGTATATGTAATCGGCCCACTGGTATATGTAATCGACCTACTGGTATGTGTAATCGACCCACTGGTATATGTAATCGGCCCACTGGTATATGTAATCGACCTACTGGTATATGTAATCGGCCCACTGGTATATGTAATCGACCTATTGGTATATGTAATCCGCCTACTGGTATATGTAATCGACCTACTGGTATATGTAATCGGCCCACTGGTATATGTAATCGACCTACTGGTATATGTAATCGACCTACTGGTATATATAATCGACCTACTGGTATATGTAATCAACATACTGGTATATGTAATCGACCTACTGGTATATGTAATCAACATACTGGTATATATAATCGACCTACTGGTATATATAATCGACCTACTGGTATATGTAATCAACATACTGGTATATATAATCGACCTACTGGTATATATAATCGACCTACTGGTATATGTAATCAACATACTGGTATATGTAATCGACCTACTGTATATGTAATCGACCTACTGGTATATGTAATCATCATACTGCCTTTTGTAATCGACCTCTTGGTACACGTAATCGATTTATTATTATTTTTTAGTTTCTTCCCTAGACCTCCATCAAGCTAAACAAAAAAAGCACCCCAAGACCCCCCTTCAAGATAAATTTGTACCTTTTTCGATAGAAAAATGTCCATGCAGGAGGCTGGTTACTGCTATAATACAGGTTCGCTAACGTTCGCCAGGAAAACAAATCGACACCTAATTTGCACGAAAAATATAAATATTGACAACAAAATGTGACGAAAGGTCTTAAAATCGCCAAACTAATGCGTTGAACGTCCTCAAATCTGAAAATTAATGGGGCTAAATATGAGGGAGAAGTGGAGCCAGAAAAACCAACCCTTCCCCCTTAAGGAGAGAGCAAAATTATGTAGGTGACTGTATATCTATTGTGTGTGTGTGTGTGTGTGTGTGTAGTTGTTTTGTCCAGACCAGACCAGATGGCTGGAGTAAAGTAGGAAAGAAGAGCAATTGGACAGAGGAAGAACAAGCGGAGAAGTGAGAAGTACAGTGGAAGACTGAAAGTTCTCGGGCTCAACCAAGTTGCTTCATTGTCCCTAATGCCGTGTGTAATAAAGTAACAGCCGGCTGATCATATTAATTTGAAAAACGTTTTTGAGTGTGTGTGTGTCACTGAGTGCATGAGTGTATGTTTATTTGAGTGTGGCGTGTATGTGTGTGCGTGTGTGTTACTGTGTGTGTGTGTGTGTGTGTGTGTGTGTGTCACTGAGTGCATGAGTGTGTGTGTCTTTGAGTGTTTGTGTATGTGATTGAGTGTGATGTGTGTGTGTGCGGTACGCTATAAATGAGCCTATTGCCTATAGACACATAACAGTTACCATGGGTGTATTTCTTACTTTGTTGTGTTGAAAGTATACGCATATATTTCCTACTTTGCTGTGTTGAAAGTACACATATAATTCCTACTTTGCTGTGTTGAAAGTACACATATATTTCCTACTTTGCTGTGTTGAAAGTACACATATATTTCCTACTTTGCTGTGTTGAAAGTACACATATATTTCCTACTTTGCTGTGTTGAAAGTACACATATATTTTCTACTTTGTTGTGTTGAAATTATACCTATATTTCCTACTTTGCTGTGTTGAAAGTACACATATATTTTCTACTTTGTTGTGTTGAAATTATACCTATATTTCCTACTTTGCTGTGTTGAAAGTATACCTATATTTCCTACTTCGCTGTGTTGAAAGTATACCTATATTTCCTCCATTGCTGTGTTGAAAGTATACCTATATTTCCTACTTCGCTGTGTTGAAAGTATACCTACATTTCCTACTTTGCTGTGTTGAAAGTATACCTATATTTCCTACTTTGCTGTGTTGAAAGTATACCTATATTTCCTACTTCGCTGTGTTGAAAGTATACCTATATTTCCTACTTTGCTGTGTTGAAAGTATACCTATATTTCCTACTTCGCTGTGTTGAAAGTATACCTACATTTCCTACTTTGCTGTGTTGAAAGTATACCTATATTTCCTACTTTGCTGTGTTGAAAGTATACCTATATTTCCTACTTCGCTGTGTTGAAAGTATACCTATATTTCCTACTTTGCTGTGTTGAAAGTATACCTATATTTCCTACTTCGCTGTGTTGAAAGTATACCTACATTTCCTACTTTGCTGTGTTGAAAGTATACCTATATTTCCTTCATTGCTGTGTTGCTTTGTGATGTCAAATATAATCGTGTGCATGTCAGGGTGTATGATATTCTAATTGTGTACTGATGAGTGTGTGGTAAATACAATATGTGCGTTTACTTCTATGTTAGGGCTTATGTGGAAATCGTGCCATCCCTCCAAAGTACTTGTACCAGGGTCATATATTGGCAAGCGTGTGTGTGTGTGTGTACGTGTGTGAGAGTGCCTGTGCCTATGTGTGTGTGTATGTGCATATGAGTATGTGTACGTGTGAAAGTGTGTGTGTGTGTGTGTGTGTGTGTGTGTGTGTGTGTGTGTGTCGACCCCAATAAGGAGGAGGAGTAGGAGGTGAAGGTGGAGGGTGAGGTGGCCACAAATGAAAGTAGTTCTGCAGGTCCGGTGTTCCCCAAGTTGACTCTGAGGGAGACACTCGCGGAATACATAATGTGCACTTTAATTATACGGCCCAACGGTAAGGAAAGTTTAGAGGTCAGGGGTAAAGGTGAGCTAAGTCACTTTTTCAACACACTGTTTTGCTTAGCATTTGATAATTATTTAATTTTTGGAAGGATCTGCCTGAGTCACTGAGTCCAATGAGATAATTTTACACCCGTCTGATTCTTAGAGATCTTTCTTCTTTCGAGGATTCACAAGAACTTTAATTTCTTTAATCAACCAGCGACCATTACCCATATCCCTTGCTCAAGGGGAGACGGTAAGTGCCGGATATATCCCAGAAAAACTTTCCAATCTGAGCAAGGCTTGAACGCAAGTCTGCAGGATGAGAAGCAGACATGCTATCAACTGAGCCAGCCGGGCGATGACTGAAAAATTCGTCCAGTAAGAATATTAAAAAATAAAAATAAAAATCAATATACTGGTCACTTTTCCAAGCAATTAGTTTTGCAAGCAACGTTAGTCGGTAATTCTCTAGATTGGAGCCTTTCGTCGAGCGTGCATTCCGCCTAGCAGGAGACTACCTTATAAATATCCAGGTGGATGCTACTCGTCAGCTTAGGTCGGCAACCCTTCTAAGGGGGTAAGCCTTATACAAATCCGTACTGCTTACCGAAGGGTGAAACAGGATGGACTAGCCGCACACCATTGTAGACAAAAATAGTGCTAACAAGATACATAGAGGACCTCAGAGTCGGAAGGACCCTAAGTTGAGTGGTTAATTATGTAAGTCCTTAAATAAACTGGCAAGGGTTGTCCTGCCCACAGGGGACAGGTCCGCTTGGGGGTGTTTTGTGTATGGCCAACCTCATAAAGGAGAGTAAGGCACCCGGCAATAGATAGAAGGATGTATAAGTCTTGAATATAGAGGCCGATGAAAAGTTGGGGGAAAGGAGGTCGCAAGAAACTGCCGTAAGTTATTTTTTTCTCTGTACCCCTTTTTCCCGTATGTTTAGCCCTATTAATTTTGAGATTTAGAGACGTTCGACACTTTAGGTTTCTAAAACCTCTCGCCCCATTTATTTGCAAATGTGAAAGCCTTTCTTGCCATTTAAGCCGTTATCACACGAGCGCTTTTTCCCTCAACATTTACGCTCAACACTGGTCTGGCAGCTTATGAGGTTAACATTTTCAATATTTCGGTTACGTAAATTCATCCATCACCAGTCTAGTTTTCGATACCAGTAAACAATAATTATTCCCGAAATGTTGCCAGACATTTTTTGATTATCCAATGTTGACTAGAAAAACTCGTGTGATACCGGCTTTAGGTGTCGATTTTTTCATGGCTAACAATCCCGAGCCTGCAATTTAGGAGACACCTTATAATTGCCAGAGATCTTTCCTATACTGAATAAAATCGGTTAGTAGTATCCAGAATGAATAAATATAGACTGTCGACGGTGCAGAAAGGGTTATTAGTGTACCGGCCATTGTATTACCTAACCCCTTGAGGATCATGACGCGTTTAGACAGTATTTATTTTGGCTATCATGAGACGATTTTATGCAGCTCAGGAAGGATCTGGGGGAATGGAAAGCGTACAAACTATCTCAATTAACCTTCTGAATTCCATATAACCTTCCTTATCTGAATAACATCGTCTTATAATAGCCAGAACACAGAAAAGAAGTGCGTCGTCGATCCTCAGAGGGTTAACATAGGAAAGACCTCTAGGGATGAAAGGGTTAAGGGTTAGGATAGGACAATTTACTCTGGCTATTATTAGACGATTATATTCAGTCAAGTCAGAACTTGTGGGAGTTAGTTAATTCCTTCTTAAAGGGAAACAGACTGTTTTTTCTGGACCCCCTTCTCCCTAATGTTTAGCCCCACAAGTTTTGAGATTATGACGTTCGGCCCATTAGTTTGGTGATTTTAACACCTTTCGCCCCATTTCGTTGTCAATTTTAAGACCTTTTGTGCCATTTAGGTGTCGATTTTTTCCTGGCGAGCGATAGTAAGCCTGCAATTTTAAGAGGAACCGGCCTTTGGCCGGAATTTTTGTCTACCGAAAAATGTATAAATTTATCTTGAAGGGGGGTCTAGGGGGTGTTTTTCTAAGCTTGATGGAGGTCTAGGGAGGAAACTAAAGAAATATATGAATAAATGAATTAATAGACCAAACAAACGGCCAGTCTCCCCTTAAATTACATAGAATCGTCTAATGGTAATCAGCATACCGTGTTAAAATGCATCCTCAAATACTGAAAAAGTTAACGACCGAACAGAAACAACATTTAAAGTTCTAATGTTTAGTGTCCTGGACCACTTTCGCGTTCCCTCGCCCCTGTCTCGTAGAGTAGGACAATTTTATAAGGGAAGGATTCCTAGTCCCCTGCCCCCAAAACACAGGTTAGAGTTATTAAATGTATATACTGATCTTATCTCATTAATGTTAAGGATAATGTAATTGTTATTGTTTTATATTCTCGTTTGATAATTTTTTAAGTCAATATATTACATATTAGTTGTTGTTTCAAGCGTTTATCATCAATTATGCTTAAAAAGCATAATACAGTTTCATAGACAGTATATGGCCAATTAAGGGGAGACTGGCCGTTTGTTTGGTCTATTAATTCATTTATTCATATATTTTAGTTTCCTCCCTAGACCTCCATCTAGCTTAGAAGAAAACAAAAAACTAAATCCCCCTTCAAGATAAATTTGTAATTTTTTTGGTAGAACAATTTCCCGGCCGAAGGCCGGTTCCTCTTAAAATTGCAGGCTCGGTATCGCTCGCCAGGAAAACATCGACACCTAAATGGCACGAAGGGTCTTAAAATTGACAACGAAATGGGGTGAAAGGTGTTAAGATCGCCAAACTAATGGGCCGAACGTCTTATAATATCAAAACTAGTGGGGCTAAACATTAGGGAGAAGGGAGTCCAGATAAACGGTCTGCATCCCCTTAATGATGATAAGGAACGTCCAATGTATAACTTCCACATCCGAAATATTAGTACTTCAAACATCTATCACTATTAGTACTTCAAACATCTATCACTATTAGTACTTCAAACATCTATCACTATTAGTACTTCAAACATCTATCACTATTAGTACTTCAAACATCTATCACTATTAGTTCTTCAAACATCTATCACTATTAGTACTTCAAACATCTATCACTATTAGTACTTCAAACATCTATCACTATTAGTTCTTCAAACATCTATCACTATTAGTACTTCAAACATCTATCACTATTAGTTCTTCAAACATCTATCACTTTTAGTACTTCAAACATCTATCACTATTAGTTCTTCAAAGATCTATCACTATTAGTACTTCAAACATCTATCACTATTAGTACTTCAAACATCTATCACTTTTAGTACTTCAAACATCTATCACTTTTAGTACTTCAAACATCTATCACTATTAGTTCTTCAAACATCTATCACTATTAGTACTTCAAACATCTATAACTTTTAGTACTTCAAACATCTATCACTTTTAGTACTTCAAACATCTATCACTTTTAGTACTTCAAACATCTATCACTATTAATACTTCAAACATCTATCACTTTTAGTACTTCAAACATCTATCACTTTTAGTACTTCAAACATCTATCACTATTAATACTTCAAACATCTATCACTTTTAGTACTTCAAACATCTATCACTTTTAGTACTTCAAACATCTATCACTATTAATACTTCAAACATCTATCACTTTTAGTACTTCAAACATCTATCACTATTAATACTTCAAACAACTATCACTTTTAGTACTTCAAACATCTATCACTTTTAGTACTTCAAACATCTATCACTATTAATACTTCAAACATCTATCACTTTTACATCCTCGCCTTCACTTTCTCTTCTTGCAATCAAAGTCAATTGCAATGTGTTGACCGTACTGACCTCATGTTGACGGTAGGAGAGCCGGGGTGAGTGTGGAGTCCCTTAAGGTCTCCGGGGCTTTATATAGACCTGGCCAGGAGGGCGGGAGGCAGGGCGGCAGCTTGGGGCCTCCACTGTTTACATGTCCAAGTACAATTCATTCACTTAAAATCACTGCATGGATATTATATCTTAAGATAACCAGATGTCGTACAGGGATGATTCAGGTGTCATTGGAAAGCTCTATCATTTTACTTTCACGGATATATAGTTTTATTACGCTCTGGCTCTTGTTATGCATGAAAGTGAGCATGGAATGAAGGTAATTTCGGGCAATTATGCCCGCAGCGTGGATGTTAAGAATTCCGCTCTGAATCCACATTGACTGGTGTAGTGGAGTTCGTTGGTTTTCATAAATGTGGAGAATTTGCGGATTTGCTCGAAAATTTTAATGATGTGGGAAGTTAAGGCTGCCTGACGATGATTTTTTGGTATTGCTTTACTCCCCTTCTTTTATGCAGAGGGTCAATTATTGCATTTTTCAAGCTATCCGGTAATTCTCCAGTGCATACATGTGTGTATGTATACATGTATTTCAATATGTTGTCGAATATTGTACTCAGAGTGAACATGCCACACTTCCGATGCTAAAATGGGTGATAATGTAGCAATGTATTTAGTGTATATTATATTTAGTTTTCATCCAGGAACTACAGTCTGTTTCATTTTATATGACGGCAAATTCAGTGTTTTAGCAACTGATTTATCGATTCCTTATGAAAATATATGAAATTGATATCTATCTGCGTCATATCAAAACTAAGTTTTATAATTAACAACAAATTTCGCTAACAAATCTTCGAACTAGGTGAGTAAACAAGGTCGGAACATGGCAATTTACCATCAACTGGGGAAAAAACCAAAAACAAAAACAGACTATATTATGTTTACAGATTAAGGTGCATTGAGTCATAGTATTATGGGTAAGATTAAGCGATTTCACTCGGCTTAGGAAGGATCTGTGGGAGGCCGAGGGTTAATTTAGACAGTTTTTACCCAATTTGATCTTTATAGGTCTTTCGTTATCTGAACAAAATCATCTAATGTTAGCAGACCTACAACAACAACAACAACAACAACATGTGGCGTCATTATATACTGAAGGGATTATGCATAGGCATTAAGGGGAGGTGGGTCGTTTTTCTGGTCCCCCTTCTTCCTCATGCTTAGTTAGCCCCGTTTGTTTTCAGATTTTATGACGTTTGGCTCATTAGTTTGGCGATTCTAAGACCGTTCGCCTCTTTTCTTTGTCAATATTAAGACTTTTCGTGTCATTTAGGTGTACAAATTTTCCTGGCAAGCGATAGCGAGCCTGTAATTTAAGAGGAACCGGCCTTTGGCCAGGACACTTTTCTATCGAAAAATGTACACATATAGCTTGGAGGCTCTTGGGGCGTGTTTTTTAAACTTGAAGGAGGTCTAGAAAGGAAACTAAAAACATTATGAAAAGAATGAGCAAATAAATACGCCCATCCTCCCTTAACCCATAAATAAATACGCCCATCCTCCCTTAACCCATACTTTACTGGTGACGTCCTTTTCATTATATTCTGGCAACTATTAGACGATTTTCTTCAGCTTAGGAAGGACGCATGCCCATTAAAACTCTGCAGACTATCTCAATTAATCCTTTTATCTACCATATATCCTTCCTATGCTGCATAACATCGTCTAAATATAGCTAGAAAAATATATAACAGACGTCACTGGTACTGGAAGGGTTAACTCAACCGTAGGCGTATTATAATGTCATTCTAGGTGTCCTTAATCAATGTAAGAGAAGTTCGAAACGTTGACATCTGGAAAATAATTGCCGATTTGACCTCTTCTGTACCGGTGACGGTCTTTTTAATTTTATTCTAGCTATATTTAGCCGATCTTGTGCAGTTTAAGAAGGATCTGTGGTAGTAGAAAGGGTTAAGTGACATAGTCCGAAGCCTGTTAAATGCTAGAGGCCCTTTTTAAACTGAATAACATTGTCTAATAGTACTCAAAATAAAGTTGAAAGGACGGCACCGGTACTGAACAGGTTACAAAATACCTAATATAAGTTCTCGTCAGATTCGACCTTTAACCCCTTCTGTACCGGCGCCGTCATTTTAACTTATTCTGGCTACTATTAAACGATTATATTCAGCTTAAGAAGGGCCTCTAGCGTTTAACAGGCTTCGAAATATCTCACTTAACCCTTTCTACTACCACAGATCCTTCTTAAGCTGCACAGTATCGTCTAAATATAGCTAGAATAGACTTGAAATGACGTCACCGGTACGGAAGGGGTTAACACCACAAAACACTTTCATCATTCTATGCAGTTTAAGAAGGACCTATGTTATTAAGAGGGTTTATTGAGATCGTATTTACCCATTTGAGTCGCATAGGTACGCTACAAACTATAGAAAATCGTCTAATGGTAACCAGATATATGATGAAAATTACGTAATGGTGGTGAAGGGGTTTCCATTACAACATACTTTCATAATTATAAACCTTGAATTCCCCAGAAGGAGATACTAAATTATAGGCAATAATAAAGGACACAAAAGAGGGAGGGGAGGGGGGGGGGGGGGGGGGGGGGGGGGGGGGGGGGGGGGGGGAGGGTCCGGGGGGCTAGCCGCTAGGACAATGACCAGCAAGAATGTAAGGGGCGAGTGGCTGTTTTTTTGGTCTATTAATTCATTCATTTATTTAGACCTCCCTCAAACTTAGAAAAACACCCCCTAGACACCCTCTCAAGATAAATTTGTAAATTTTTCGGTAGAAAAATTTCCCGGCCGAAGGCCAGTTCCTCTTATAATTACAGGCTCGCTATTGCTCGCCAGGAAAAAATCAACACCTAAATGGCACGATAGGTCTTAAATTTGACAACGAAATGGAGCTAAATGTGTTAAAATCACCAAACTAATGTGCCGAACGTCTTAAAATATCAATACTAGTGCGGCTAAAGATGAGGGAAGCGAAGGTCCAGTACAACGGAGTATCTCCCCTTAAGGATGGACTTCGCTGTCATGTAAGAAAATAGTCGGAGTTTTTTATTTTATTTTTTGTTTTGTTTTTGTTTGTTATCACCCCATGCTGTGTCCGTCTCTTGGCAGTTTGTTTGGCCATTAGCGAGGGTTCTTTGTACACACACACACACACACACACACACACACACACATACACACACACATACACACATACGCACACGCCTACATACGCTCACACATTTTGACAGACACACAGACCTCACGTTTATCTTGTCCCTGCTCTGGAGAATGGGTTTTTGCAAATTGTCGCTCATTTACGCCATTATTCTTTGCAGGTTTCCTTAAGGGGAGATGGGTCGTTTTGGGGGTCCCCCTTCTCCCTCATGCTTAACCCCTTTAGTTTTATGATTTTAAGACGTTCAGCCCATTAGTTTGGCGATTTTAAGACCTTTCTCCCTTTTTCATTGCCAATTTAATTTTTTTCGTATATACTGTACTGTATACTATATATACAGTATATATATATATATATATATATATATATATATATATATATATATATATATATATATATATATATATATATATATATATCTTGTGCTTGTTATGTTTTTGTTTTCAGTATCTCGTAAAAATTAATGTGTGAATTATACAATAGTGATAATTATAGTCAGCATTTATAGAGAGCATGCCAGCTCGTGCATACCCAAGCTGTGTAGTATGTACACACGAACTCCTTATCGAGTTTACTGAGCAGGGCAACAGCCGAGCAAGATGTTCGTACAACACTTGGGCTGCCCACCTCGTATGTTTTATCTTTCTCTCCTTTTCTCTCTTTCCCTGGCTTGTATCTATTCGGCCCCATTCAGCCTACTGTTTTAAGACGTTTACCCCCATCCAGGTGTCAATATTGTCCTGGCGAGCGGTAGCGAGCCACCATATAATATTTTTATTTTGACAGCAAGCTAAATTTGTACATTTTTCGAAAGAAAAATTTCTCTGGCAAAGCCGGGTTTCTTCATACAATGCTGGCTCGCTATCGCTCGCCAGGAAGAAATCGACACCTGGATGGGGATAAACGTCTTAAAAAAGTTGGCTGAATGGGGCCGAATGGATATAAGCCAGGGAAAAAGAGAAAAGTAGATAAAGATAAAAAAAAGCCAGTGACCCCCTTCAACAATTCTTTCTCTTCACAGTACATATACATTTACATAATTATACACAAATTGAAAGACCGAGTGCTCCACACGAAACGCGGTTCTGGTCTCACGTACTAATGGCGGCGTTCCAGGCAACCCTGTTAAGAGCTGCCTCACTTGTCAAGTTCTCTGATTTAAGATCAGACCGCAAAGTCCGATCCCACGTCTTTCTTGGTCCGCCCCTAGGCGCAGCTCCCTCCACATTCATGGATTTGCATCTTTTCACCCAGCTTTGTTCATCCATCCTCTCCACGTGTCCAAGAAGCCATCCAAGCCTGCTAGTACGCATCACATCACTGATACTCTTGATACCTAACCTTCTCCTTAGCTCCTCACTTGATGTCCTATTTTGCAGTTTGGCACCACACATCCATCTCACCATTCTCATCTCATTGCTTTCCATTCTGTTGATATCATCCGCTTTTACAGGCTACGTTTCTGAAGCATATGTCATTGCGCTTCTAACCTTCTAACGCATAAAGCAAGCGTATACTTTTCCCTTCAAGGAGAGAGGGAGTTTTCTCATGGTGAGTAGTGGCAAAAGTTCTCTAAACTTTCCCCAGCCGCATCTTATTCTAGCGATAATGGCGGCCTCGGCCCTACCACCGGCAGAGATAGTATCACCGAAGTAGCAAAACTTGTCCACCATCTCCAGTGCCTCGCTGCCAAAGTTTACACTCTCGAGACGGTCATTGAATATAAGCTCATCTTTGCATGCTATGCATACAAATTTCTCAACTTCAGACTTCTTCCTTGGTAGAGGTCCCTTTATTCTTATGCAGCGCTTCTTCCCATGATGTACCCAGGTGCAGCAGATGCTACACTGTATTGAGTTAGTGCCCACTCCTTTTCAGCATACTGCTCAGGGGTATGCACCACTTATTTCTACCTTTCCTAGCCCTCAACCAGTGTAAAACCTTGGTTTTATTTGTGTTAACTCTTTACTCTTTACTTGCCATGTAGTTGATATATGGAACATTATATTTATATATTTGTTTCCATAGAGATAAGTTTGTACATTTTTAAAAAGTGTCCAGGCCAAAGGCCGGTTCCTTCCAAAATTACAGGCTTGCTATCGCTCGCCAGGAAAAATCGACACCTAAATTGCACGAGAGGTCCTAATATTGACAAAGATATGGGTTGAAAGGTCTTAAAACTTACAAAGTAATGGGGCGAACATCTTAAAATTATATATATATATATATATATATATATATATCTCCACACACACACACACACACAGACAGACAGACAGACAGACAGACAGACACACACACACACACACATAAATCTCCCTGCAGCGGGAACCGTGACCTTCCACATCTACCATCCTCTTCCCCCCCCCCCCCCCTCCCTCTACTCGTACCCTCCACACCTCCTCACCTTACGTCAACACCGACTTTACATTGTACAGATGCTCCTAAAAAATCGGGACCCTTCTTAAACTGAATACAATCGTGTAACAGTAGCCAGATTACCGATAAAAAGACGTCACCGGTACTGCATGGGTTAATATCAATCACAAGTGTACAGTCGCTCGTAAAAATAATCGGGCCCTACCATTTTTCATTATAACATTGTACAGTACCTTTGTTGACTGAACTATAAAGGTTATTTATAATACGATAATTAAAGAAACGTATAGTATTTAAGGGGAGATATGTCGGTTTTCTAGACCCCTTTCTCCCTCACGTTACGCCCATTAAATTGCTTCAAACTCCGTGTGTCCAGGCATTTTGGCTCGAATGTCCCTTGATTTTGGCCATGTCACTCTTTCAACTCTGGGGGAGGCACTCTATACAGGCAGTTCTGCCTTTTGTCTCCCTCACTCACATAGAAAAGAAAACCAATCAAAGTCAAATAAAGCGAACTACATAAAATAATATAATTTCAGCCAGAATCAAAGTAAAGTAAAGCGTCATGGTGCTGAAGGGGTTAAGGACATCTTCAATTATATATGAGCTTTATGAATGTGTTGCTGTGCATAGCGAATGATCATGAAGGGGAAAGTGCAGGCTTGTTAGAGGAATGTTTATGTACGGTATGATCAAAAGCAAAAGTTTGATGACCATATGCTTTCATTAGTTTATTCAAGTGCATTGAGGTTTGCAATTGATGTAATTGAACGGGGTATTACTTAATTATAATGTCTTTGAAATCTAGAGAGAGGTACAGTTGCCCACATATGTTCTGTTCCTCTCCGAGATCTTATACATAAAAATATGATGCGCATGATTGAGTTTCGAGTGTAGTTTCTTATGCGTGGTTAACTCATCTGATTAGTCAACTGGTAATTCAAAGAAACCACACTCGTAATTCACTCATACTATTTTATTTTCATACATAAGATAACGACGAGGAATAGAAGGTATGTGGGCACCTGTACAAGGGGAGGCTGAACCTTCGCTGAGCCCAGAAATCAATTTTTGTTTGTTCTTGTTCTATAATGCTTCTTTCAACATAGGAGAATAGCATAGGAAGGAACAAAAAAACATATCGCATCCATAACCCCCCCGGGCCCGGGGGTTCGACCTCGACCCCCGAAAAACTAAAAACAAATCTTTCAGCCACCCCCAAATTTTGTTTGTGTCTGTAGTCTAAAGGGCTTCTGTAAGCAATAGAAATGATCATATGAGGGCATAAACACCCATATGACATCCCTAGCACCCCCTTGGGGGGGCCCCAATATCAGGGATTTTGGTAAATAATTGTCTAAAATAATTCTACAAAGTGTCCCCCTGATGAAAAGTTTGTTTAGTTGGTCATTAAATTCCATCGTCTATGTGCGCGCCATGATAAAAAACGTTTTCTAAGAAGGACTAACTATTCTATCTCTCCAAAATTCAAAGGTTCAGCCTCTCCTTATAAATTAATTAAAATTAATTAACTTGACAACATGGTATAGTGAAACAAATAGTACTATTCACGGGTATGTTAATGAGTAGTACCTATTCAGGGTTAATTAATCTGCAAATATAATCATGTGTAGTACAACGTTAAAAGAGGTGGTTATTTTTGTTTTTCTTCTGGCTAACACTAGCCGATTATATTTCGATTGTGAAGAACCAGTTGGCTTGTTGAAGTTAATGGACATTTATATTATCCCTTTGATCCAGTAGAGTTCTTCGTCATCTGATATTTGTATGATGAAGCTATGAAATCCGAAAACAAATACTACTAACAATAATATATGAGACTAATGGTCATTGTTTTAGTAAACCATATTTGAGTTAGGTTTCATAAAACAAATTTGTGATACCACATATATTTACTTCAATATATATTACAAACTTGGGTTTACATACTTTTGTATTGTCTATAAATATATAAAATAATGAAAACGATCTATAAAATGCCAAAAATAAAAAAAATAATGATTTTGAAACTCGTTTTTCATAATCAATTAACCCTTTCACGCACGTGTGGACGCAGGGTTGCCGATTAGCAATCAGAAATAGAGTTCTCTCATTCTTATAATTTCCTCTCCAAAATTAGTTTTCTGCTCACAGCTAACTCAATGATAACTACATAGGTTGAAGTAACTAAACTAAAGGTTTCTAAACACCCGATGGTCACAAAGCCTTTAATGTATCCCAGATATGCTCAAATTGCGTCCTGTGTGTGAAAGGGTCGAACAAAAAGTATGTCAGTGAAAAAGTTCCAGAGATAATCATTATCACAATACTATTTAATTGGCTTATCATTCTCTAGTTTAAATTATGAATTTCAGTCTTTTCACTTTAGTAAATGAAGATATACAGTATAGGGTTTATTGCATTATTCTCTTAGTTCCCTTTGTATTAATGGACATCTTACCATTTTCATACATTTCTTTCTAATGCTTGTTTATGCTTGAGGTTGTGCTTCCAGAATACCATGGGCCTAAATGTATGATTGCAATACAGTATATATTTTCACATCATTATAACTTATTGCTGTATTTCATGTCTGAATTTTCATAGATAATGCATTTTCTTTATATCCTACCATAACTTTAGAAGACATAATTAACATAGTTGAATTCTGATATTTTATTAACCCCTAGAGGTTCGTGAGGTTCTATATTTTATTGCAGAAGAAAATTCTAGAATTACCTTAATTTCATATCGCTTTGAACCTTATTTCGTTACTTAATTCTTGTCATAGCTCAGTATTCAAGTTGGGACAATATGCATTTTTTGCTTAATTATAATGAGAGTGCAGTACAAAATAATTGACTGGAAAAGTTAGTTAGTTTGCTGCATATTTAAGGCGGCGTCACAAGAATGTTTTCTAGCGTGCTGTCGATTCTGGCTCTCCATATTGGCTGATTTTACCTTCAAGTAATAAGTTTGTGGATGATCGTCAAGAACTATAGGTACTGTACGAACTTGATATGCATGTAAATATAAGGTTTATTGTCCAAAAACGCTTACCAAAAATGGTTATTAGCTATTAAAATGCCAAAAATGGTCCAATGTAACACCGCCTTCAAAATAACAAAGTCCAGCTCTAAGAGTGTCTGCGGGAGGACGTACTAGATGTGTCCACAACTCCAAAAAATCTATCCACTGCTCTGGGCATTGTGTCAGTGGTTGAGGGTTGCTGCTGATGGGTGTTTGGAGGTGGAGGCGCACTTCGGTGGATGTGGGTGGTATGGGTAATTGGTGTGGGTGAGATCTGGGTTGCTGTCTCCTCTGCGGGATATACTTCATCCATGTCTACCCACTCGTCCTCTCTAAATACCGGAAGCTGCAAGTCCGGTGTTCCATAATTTCCAGACAAGAAAATGGGACTGGTAAACCAGGCTGGAAACTCTTCTTCTTCTTCTACCTCTTCCAGTTCTCCCTCTTCCTCTTCTTCAGTTGGAATCACAGGAGTGGGGTGAAAGGAAGACTGGGATTGGGATAAGCTCCCAATTTGGCTGACCAAAGCAGCTGTGCAAGAAGGAGGGAGAGTGAAAGTTGTTGAAGTGTCACTCCTCAGATGAACCTCAGGCAGTGATGGTGCATTATTGGCAGACATGTTGTTGGTAGTTGCTGCAGTGGAGACCTCAGGGTTACTACTGACGGATTCCATGTGTTCCAGGGCAGCTAACAGGGCCTCGTGAAGATCAAGAACGTTTATAACCTGCTGTTGTGCAAAGCCCTTGAGATCCTTTGCTGCTGTGACCAAACTATCGGCCGGTTCTTTTTGCCGGATGTTAGACCAATCTGTGTCAACAAGCTGAACAGACAGTTCATCCACCCTGGCCTCCACCTCCTCCAGGCCCTCCACCGTGCTGTTAGTCCTGCCTACCGCCTCCTGGATGAGGGTTCTCGCTTGCACCACCCGCTGCAGTGACGTATTCCGCTGGGTCTCGTAACCTTCGTCTTCCCTCACCTCGTCGCTGTCGTAATCGTTGTCACCCTAATCACAAATTTTAGTTAGTGAATTAAAAACATAAGCTTGCTGAAGAAAATAATTTTGGAAAAATAGCCTATATAAATATTTCAGTAAATGCACTCTTGACTAGATTAAAAAAAAAAAACACAAAAAAAAACCCAGCGAAATATAGACAGGAACCATTGTGTTTGAAGCATGATGACATGTGAAGTTTAATTTTTTTTATTATTTGTAATGCTAATAAGGTAAATGCACATTTTGTGAGGCAATTCACATAGTGTGAGTTCAACGATATACATAAATACCTATACATAGGACAAAAGCGAACTGAATATTATTTATAACTAGTATTCATATGTGTGTGGCTCTGATAAGCTTGTTAAATCGTTAAAGTTAAGAGATAAATCATTATTATTCATTACATATTCTGTCTGCCACGTATCTTCCAGTGTAAATTTCCTTGAAATTTATCTAACTACAGATCCTCAGTTTTTGTTGTATTACGTATTGTATGAACTGTGCTGAAAAGGTCAATCTCACTTTGATGTCTACCCCAGAGATGTGTCGTATGTCCGAATTCAGAAATTCCCAGATGTATATCAAACTTATGTATTTTGTTGATGCGAGTACTCATATCAGAACACTGCATACATCGGATGTAGATTTGGTAGGGGATGTAGATGTAGATGTAGATGATTGGTCATTTTGTTATATAATAAGTTAGTTCATTCGTCATAAATCAACAATCTTTTCTATAAACACTTAGTGGGTAGCAGGTGGCTGTTTCTGTTTTTAAGTCTGCTTAATGGGTTTATTTCAGTGACATACTGTATATGCAAAGATGATATAAGTTCATTTTGCGTTTATGTTTATGAACACAATCTTTAAAAAATATATATATATACACAATCAATACTTACAAATCTAATTATTGTTTAATCTATATCCTCACTCAGTCTGCACGAACAACTTACAGTATTTAGTGTAGCAATTAGCAAACCACTAAGAAATTGGAGTCACGGAGTGGGAGTCTTGAGTGTTTAAGGGGACATGGGCCGGTTTTCTGGACCACTTTCTCCCTCATGTTTAGCCCCATTAGTTTTCAGATGTTAAGATTTTGCCCCATTACTTAATCGATTTTTAGACCTTTCGCCCCATTTCTTCGTCAATATTTAGACCTTTCGTGCTATTTAGGTGTCAATTTTTTCATGGCGAACGATAGTGAGCCTGTAATGTTGGAAGAAGCGGCCTTCGGCCGGAACATTTTTCTACCGAAAAATGTACAAATTAATCTAGAAGGGGGATCTAATGGATGTTTTTTTAAGTTTATGGAGGTTTAGGGAGGAAACTAGAAAAATAATGAATACATGCAAAAATCGCCCCAAAAGTGAACCATCCCCCCTTAACCCTTTGTGTACCAGCGACGGGTGTTATATTTTATTCTAGCTATATTTAGACGATTTTATAGAGCTTAGGAAGGATCTGTGGTGGTTAAGAGGGTTGGTTGAGATTTATTGAAGCCTTATTATTGCTAGAGGTCCTTCCCAAGCTGAATAGAATCGTCTAATAGTTGCCAGCATATGATGAAAAGGACGTCACCGGTACTGAACAGTTTAAATATACTCAGATATTGAAAAAGACATTTGTTGACCGCAATATATTCTGTCAGCCAGATAATCTTTCAATGTGTGATTTCCTTAGATATAGAATACCGAGTTCGAATCCCGGGAGGACCATATACTTTCATTAGTTTATTCAAGTGCATTGGGGTTTGTAGTTGATGATTAATGTTCAGAACAGGGGTGTTACTTAATTATAATATGATGATGACAATATGAAGGATAATTCTCCCTCCGATATTCAGTCCCTCAAAATGGTTCAGGTCTTATTTCAATCCTACGACTTTCACATTCATTCCCATCTTTTTAAGGGGGAAATAGTCACTTTTTCTGGGCCTCCTTCTCCCTTATGTTTAGCATATTTGCTTTGAAAATTTAAGACGTTCGTTCCGTTACTTTGGCGATTTTGAGACCTTTTGCCCCATTTCTTTGTCATTATTAAGACTTCGGGCCATTTAGGTGTCGATTATTTCCTGGCGAGCGATAGCGATCCTGTATTTTTAGAAGGAACCGGCCTTCGACCGGGATATTTTTCTACCGAAAAAATTTACAAATTTGTTGTGAAAGGAGGTCTAGGGGTGTATGTTTTTTAAGCTTGATGGAGATCTAGCGAAGAAACTCAAAATTATATTAATAGATAAATATATAGACGGAATATCAAGCACTACCCCCTTAACTAATCAATGTGGTTTTCCCTTTTTTTTTTTTTTTTGGTGGTGGCGGTGCTTGCCATCCCCCCCTGGGGCCGCTTCATTTCGTCCCCCGACACCCCTGAACTTATCACATCTCACCAAATCACTAACAATCATCTCTGGCCAAAACCTGAATATATTATGAGGAATAGTCTACCTTTTTTTCTTTTTATTTAACCTGGCGACTTTGCATCTTATTCGCTTTGTGCTAAAACATAAATACAAAATAAATAATACATAATAAAATAAAATTGTATAACTATGTGGAATGTAACTATGATGTACTTAATGACAATAAACTTTTATTAATTGAATTGAATTGAAATTGAAATAAACTTGTCTTGTATCTGATTGGCTGGTGGTATTGTGTAGTACTGTATATTGCTTGTGTTTGCTTTACAATTGAACAGTGTTACTCGTTGCAATACCATGAGCAAATCAGCTCCAAGAAGAGTTCTATTGTTCAAAGTGACCAATGGCAAACTAGCCAGGTGTAATATATAAATAACACGTAGATAAATATAAAATAAATATATAAATAAGTAAGCATACAAATTGAAATAATCCTTAGACAAACGAAAGTGTCAAAGTGAATCGAAGATGTCCATCCTAAGTTGCATATATTCGATTAGTGTTAGCTACATTTAATCAATTTCGTCATGGCGTTAAATCAAATATGTATTAAATGTGCTCCCTGAGAAATCTATCACAAATAATATAATGTCTTCCGAAGGAGAGGAAATTGAAAATAAACATGATTGTACTAAATGCTAGAGAATATAGAATGAAAGCTCTGACCAGTGTTCTCCCTCCTACCCATACCATTCATTATCATTAAGGGAGCCCACCTCGCTTTTTTCTGTTTCTCTCCCTCTCTCTTTGGCTTGTATCCATTCGGCCACATTCAGCCTGCTATTTTAAAACGTTTACCCCCATCCAGGTGTCAATATTTTCCTGGCGAGCAGTAGCGAGACTTTTGTTTTTTGTACTTTTGTTTTGACAGCAAGCTAAATTTGTACATTTTTCGATAAAAATATGTCTCCGGCGAAGCCGGATTTCTCCATACAATGCTGAGAGTTCTGAATGCGTGTGTTATCGAAATTTAGATACCCGGTATGTATGTAATATTTTATTCCCTACCTGACAAGTAAATATAAAGAGTATATAATGCATTTTAATATAATGATTATGTAGTTCTCTCAATATTCTTGGTGTATTGTTTTCATCCGATCTTTCTTGGAAAAATCATATTACCACTCATGCTA